>JAODTK010000029.1:0-15576 GCA_026419785.1 Sclerodactyla briareus | reverse complement strand
ACTGGGCTACTACCGAACCTAGGGTCCTCACCGATTCGTGGAGGGGCGACGCCCACCGTACCACGGGGAGGCTCCATATTTTAATATATAATTGAATGCAGGCGGTCCCTTGTTATAGCCCCATGTATTATTTATTGTTATGTGATAGATGTAGAGCACATTAATTATTGTGTGTTTCTTAGATGCCCAGTGAGTGAGTTTCACAGCAATACAGGTCTCAAACTGGTCCTATTCCAGATGTTCGTGTGTCAGACATTTGGGGGTGTGGGGTGTTCTGGCTTTCTGGTATGTAACTAAATCCAAATACCTACTGGGATCTAAGCAGGCATCCTCGCACCCCGCTATACTGTCCAAAATCGTAGGTGGTGCTTGTGGCGGCGTTTTACATGTAGCATACGGTGTGCATCGAACAGATCGACAATCATGCATTGAAAAATGAGCCCGATGTTACGGTTTTGAAGCTTGGAACATTGGAGTGGGATGGGGGCTACAGGTATCCGCATGTCCCTCTCACTTTTCATTGGGGGATGACCTAAAGGTCAGGTCAATTGAAGACATGAACAGATTAGAGGGGTACGGGGGTTTCATGTTTCCGTTTCCTCTTTTTGATTCCTTGCCACGCAAGGAATCTATGCGTTCACGCAAGTATGTGTGTTGTCCGTGTGTGTGTTGTGCGTGGTGTGTGTGTGTATGTTACCAGCCTTTTGTCTCGGACGATATCTGAAGAACTGCAAGCTGATCAAGTTCATATTCGCATGCGGGATCTTCATGGGTGGTGTAGTTTGATCCCTATTTCTTTTTCTTTTTGTTGCCCGTCAGTCCCCAAGGTCAATGAGAGGCCAAAAATCTGAAATATCAAACAGGGCAATAACTCCTATTAGCAAGGTCCTAACAGCGCTGACCTTTTGGGACTAGTGGCGATTGATGAGAGGGAATCATAGTCAAACATAACGGTATGTCATCAAGGGCATCGAACAGGTCAATTATGGTCGAAACTAGTTTTTTGGCCATAACCTGGGAACCGAACATCTGCCGAGGTTGCAAGGTGCACCACTGTGATCCCTCGTTGACGCCCTATCCGTGTGGACCTTTGACCTCAATATTGACCTTTAACCATGTTTTGGGCCGATCCAATTTTCGTGGCCATTTTCGGATCTCAAAGGTCCTTTCCGATCGAACTGGACCATAACTTGACCCCATGTGACCTTTGTGTGCGAAGATATCAGAGGTCAAAGTTTTTTCATTTGAAATTTAGTGGGGCCGTTAGGAATGCTCTAGTGGATTTGTCATGGTGTTTTTTAGAATCATGGGTCAAACTACCCTGATGTATGATTCACAAGTCAAAGTCAAACCTCGATATATGTGCCTATTTTTTTCGAGTTCCAGCAAAGAAAATAAAATGTATTTTTGGATATGTGAACGAGCCTGCGTGCTGAATACACAAAAACTCCCGTTTCAATCGGGCACTTGGTTGTCAAGTTACAAGGGATCAAGAGGTTGATTTTGATCCTTGTTTTTGGCAATAGCATCGGCAGTATACTTTGGGATACACAATGCTTGTAGGACTGCGGGCATTTCATCGAGAGTAACATATTTCATAAAAAATGTCATGTCATCAAATGTCGTTCAAAGTCACTTATGGACAAAAACTAATGTTTTTTGGAACCTTACAGTGTTATTGCTTGGCATGGTTAAATTTTCAGGACAGTATGTACGTCATAATGGTATTCTGTTCACAACAAGGATAATTATTTCCTTTATTCCGTGTTAATGATTGTTACAATGTTTATTTGTGATTTACCTACTGCTCTTTAACAGTAATTTAGTGTTCCCTTTTCCCTTCCCTGCATGTCAATTTGACTACCCAGTCCCTGGCCTTTAATATTGGCCATCAGTTTTGATACATTTAATCACGGTTTGACACCTGTCTGATGTAGTCTTCATTTGGCACTTGACCTGGGCTTCCCCCTTGTTACTCCCTAAATAGCAGCGATATAACTGGAAGCATATGGCCCCTGTACGTGTCGCTGACCAGGTCTTGTCTAGCCAATGACCCTCCCCCAAGTGACAATTGTTTAGGTTGGCCTGGTTATCGCTCTGTCTCCCCTTGTTTCTCTATTTGGGCTGGGGATACATTTTTCTTACATTTGTCTTTACAGGCTGTCATGGATCAATATTTGCCTGAAATTTGCTGCCCTCTTTTCAGTAGGCTGTCTGCTTAAGTTGTTATTTAGTGTATTTTAGAAACTGAATGGGAGATACTCCAATATGACCCTGATCTCTTGAATAATCTGATGCTGATTGTATAGTATTGAGAGAAGAATCTCTGAAGTTTTCTTATATCATATCTTATAGTTATAATCCCCGTGACATCGTTGTCGAATTCATGTGCTCCTGGTTTATTTAAGGGTGAAACAATACTTAATGGCAGAAGGAGTTGGGGAGGCAGGCCCCGATGCCATTTGCTTAGTGCATATTGTACTGCTGACCATGTTTTACCCCGGATATTTTATCAATGCGACATTACTGGTCTGTGGTCGGTGGGGGAAGGGTCTAACAAAAGGGGAGGGGGTCTACCCCCTCCCCTTTTGAAAAATTTTGGAATATGAAAGTGCCTAGATCGCAAATTGGTGCGATATTGACTGGATTCCTCCCCTACTAAAAACACCAAAATGTTGATCGTCGATGCCAAATGGTTCTTTCAATATTTTTTTGTTACTCTGTTATTTTCAGTCGTATTTTTTTAACCTTTTTTTAACTTTTTATTTTTTTCCCCCCCCCTTTGAACGTTTTCAATTACATGCTTGTCTTTTGCAAAGTAGGGATTCCACGCTTGTACAGAATACTCTAGGTGCGGCCTCACCAGTTGCTTACACAGCTGAACATATCATTATCAGGCAAACTGAAGTGCCGTCTAATCAACCCAGAACCATTACCTGATGCAAGAAGAAAAAAAAATGAGTAAAAGGAAAACACTCACAAACACTAGTTTAACTCACGATTTTTGCGACCACGGTCGCACTTACGAATAAGAATATAAAACAATTATAGGTCAAAATGATCGAGAAAACTAATATAGGCCTACACTATTAAACAAGGAAATCATATCGAAAATACACCACACTCTAAAGCACACTAACATCACTGCCGAAGAAGAAAAAAATCAATACTGTCGACAAAAGAAGCCAGAGGCTACCTGCATACGGCCCACGGAGCAGAACAAACGCAAGAGACAACGGACAAAATAGGCTTTACGCAAATACAAGTAGCACACTCAACACTCCACCACAGCGACATACACGCCAGGTAATTGCATACGCTAGACAGCTAATACACACCGGTATGAAGGCAGAAAAAAGCTAGCCTTTGCTAGGGGAGGGTGAACAGTGGCCCTATAGCAAAAATAGCCCCAAAAAGGAACAACTCACGCTGAAGAGACCTCATAACGCTCAACACAGAAATACGAACACAGAACACACCACTCACGAGAGCAATCGGAATAAGGACGAAAGGGAAGAGCAAAATACTTATGAAAACGCCCGCTAGCTTGCATCTTCCCAAAATTTGCAATTTATATCCGAGAAAGGTTCATGTGCAGGCTGGGAAACATCACACAGTCCGTTCTTATGTCAACTCAAGCAAGCCTATGTTTAGGAAGAAACTGTATACCCTTCATTTCAGGCGTTGTCAAGAATGTATTATTATGCTGTCACAATTTCATAATTTATTTGGAGCAAATTGTGAAATAACAAATAGTTCATACAATTTATATCTCCTTGCATTTAAAATAGCCCCCTAAGATATTGTGTATAAAAAAAAAACGATGGCGGCCAGTCAATGTTCTAGCAAGTGCACCCCCAAAATTACACTTTTTATACAACCACCCACCAGTTACTTGGATGGTTAAAATTATGGATAAGGCTGTTCAAGGACAAGGTGTTACACAGTTTGATATAGTTATATGGCAAGAATCACCAACACAACTTGTGTTCTGTTTTTTCTTTTTTCTTTCTTTCTCTCGTTTTTCGCCTCCGCTCCCCGGCACCTCTCGATTTTTCGGGGGGGGGGGGGGAGAATTGATCCCCGCGGGGGGGAGGGCCGGCCCCCGGCCTCCCGCTGGCGCCCGCCCTGCGTCCAACCGTGCTCTGCCCCAGCTCGACATATCAGCTCTGATATCTGACCTTGGAGAGGGCAATGGTCTATGGCGGTGAAAGGTCATTAAAGGGGGGGGGGGAGTAGGAATCTGTTCGAATTGTGTTAGAATACTATGCAAAATTACTGATTTTGAGCCCTAAAATCCTCAGCTTGACAAGTTGGTCACGATACCTATTGACCGATGGGTCTCATCGACCACTGGAGGTCAGTCACAAAGGCATTTAAAGGGGGCACAATTGGCCCAAATATGGAAAACTGCAATACGCTACTACTCCTGCAGATTAGGTTCGGACTGCCATGATATGTGAACAATGCCCAGTCGGTATTATGGGTTTCCCACCCGGAATTGTAGGTGGAATGTCATCAAACGGACGGGGGGGGGGGGGGGGATTTAGGCCAAAAAATCAATTGTAGAATAATATGCATTTCATGCTTTTGTTGTAAATACCCAATGATGCTTTAATGGGACATTGTCCAAAGAGCCATGACAATGATTGCGGGGTGACCTTTTACCATCCAAAGGTCAAGGGTAATTCAAGAGCTAATGGGTCACTTGTGTGAAAAAACGTCTCTACTCTTACTCAGCTCATGTCAATCAACAGGACAAGGTCACTGAACAACAGTTCCAAGGACAACATCATACCAGTTCATACATTTGAAAGTTCGTTCCGGGTTTTTGCTACTGAGCTATTGGTTCTCTAGTATAGTGTTCGATTTCCCCGATTGACCTCTCAGTCTTCGTGATGGGGACTCCCCCGCCTCCCCCTACCATCGCTCCACCACTAGAGACAGCCAACACTCATGCACTTGGGGGGACAGACGTTAATGGGCTATTTTGAATTGTTCAGATGCCTTTTGCTGCACATATTTTCGTATTTTCGAATCCGGTAGGGCTTCAGTTGTAATAGTGGGGGGGCGGGGGGGTGCGCTGGGACACAGCCTAACTGCCGGCGAACAATCGAACATGACTTGGTGGCTGAGGTTGCCGTTATGGGTTGCAAATGCGTGGTGATCGTCACACAACAACACAATACTGGAAAGTGGTTTTGACCAGTCGGACATATGACTAGTAAGTCTAAGTGTTCAGCGTGGAGTGCCCCTGCGCCTGAACAACTAGGTTAGCAATAACACGTCTTGGTAGTGTAATTAGTTAAAATTATATATAGCCGACTGAAACAAGGTTACTTGTGACTTGAACGACTTGCGAGGTTGAACAGGAGTGTTCAATAGTTTGTGAGTGGCCTCGTATAATGTGTGTATTATATGCCGACGAACGATTCGACCACTCGGAAACCAAATCAGGCTTAAAACTTTCAACGAGGGATTAAAACGATAAAACGGTAAGTTCAAGAAACGCCCATGCGCTGTCAATTAACAATAGTCCGTCCGTGCTATTGGCCATGGTCATGTAATCCGACCTGGACTTCTGGACTTCTATTCATTACATCGTGACAGCCCAAAATCCAGACCAAATTCAGCATTCGAGGGGATACCGATAAGGCAAGATAGATATTACAAAATTTGACCTTGTGAGTGACATGACATTACGGAGGGAACCACAAGACCCCCTAATAAAGAGTTATGTAAACATGCCTCTGATCAACCAACACCGTACGATAGGATCGGTCCGAAAAAACCGTGTAAAGTCGATCGTTAAAGGCTAGAAAGAATAATATCGTTTATTGTTGAGTGAATACTAAGTGACAAAAAAAAAAACAGTAATTTACGGTGCATGGTGCTATATGGATGGCTTTTGCATCGACCCCTCACCCTCACCGGAATAAAGCTTTAACGAGGGTGTGAAACGACTTTGACGTTACAAGTTCACAGAAAAATGTCAGATTGCAATTAGCGACAGTCCGTCAGTGAAAATTGTGGGCAGGTAATAACCACGAGTTGAACGAACTTGTCACCTTGTAGCATTGTTTGGTGGGATGGAAATGAGGAGGTGATGACCAGCGGTGCAGCCGACGGCGTTCGATATCAATACGGCTAATCGTCATGCAACCACAATATCGATAGTGACCGGCACCAACTACCCCCTACCCTTACTACTATTCAGCTATGTGTTGTGTGTGGGGTAGTTTGAACTTTCATATGAGTTGAGACCTGGACCTGGTAACATCTGTATCAGGCATGTGATGGCTCATGTCGACGGAGCTAATCATATATTTTTAATTACACTCTCGCTGTTCGACTTCGTTTGAATAAAGCCCCCTACATCAAACATGTGATGGTCATGTCGAACATATATAGCTAAACACATTTCATCTTTAGGATGCAAAACTCCCTTGTCCTTATTAGTTTTCCTTCTTCCTTTTTCGCGTTCAGAGACGTCCGTTTGACCTATACAGCCTTTATCAGCATGTGATGGATCAATGCGATAAAATAGCTAATCATATGATCTCATCATTAGGATGCCACTGTCGCTGTTCAGGGAATGGTTTGATCTGGCGCCTCATAGCAAACTTCAACCATGGCATGAACGAATCAGGTCCAACATAGCTGACCATATAATCTCTCTTTAGGAATGCACTGTCTCTGTTCAGGGACTCGTTTGACTATACTCGCCTTTTCAGGCATGTGGATGGATCACTGTATAAAAGCTAACATATAATTCTCTTAGGATGGCACTGTCGCTTTCAGGGATCGTTTGACCTCATAACCCCTATACCAGGCATGTGATGATCACTGTTCAAAATAGATAATCATATATTAATTCCTTCAGGATGCACTGCCTCTGTTCCGGGACTCGTTGGACTTCAGAGCCCCCTATATTATCGTGTATTTGCATGGATCCATGTCGAACAGATATAACTAAAACACATTCACCTTTAGGGTGCACTGTCGCTGTTCAGGGATCATTGGACCTAATAGCCCTTCAACCAGGCATGTAATGGATCATTGCCAACATAGCGAACCTATAAGTCGTCTTTAGGATGCACGGTCTCTGCTCAAGGGAATCGTTTGACTATACTCGCCTGTATCATACATGTGATGGAATACACGTATAAACATAGTAAGATATAATCTCTATATTTAGGATGCATGCGCTGTTCAGAGACTCGTTTGACTAATTAGCCCCTTCAACAGGCATGTAATGGATCATGTCCAACATAGCTAAACCATAGAATCGCATCCGTTAGGATGAACGGTCTCTGTTAGGAACCGTTGAAGTATACTCGCCGTTATCAGCTGGCATGTGATCGATCAGTATAACAGGGATAGATGATATAATCTCTCTTAGGTGATGCACGGTCGCTCGTCAGGACTTTCATCTCATTACCAATAGCCCATCCCCCATATCAGAACATGTGATGGCTCACTGATATAACATAGCAAACAATAAATTTCAGCGTTCGGATGCACTATCGCCCACAGGGGAATTGTTGACCTAGCTTATACACTGCTATAATGAGGCATGTGATGGATTATATACGATACAACCTAAAACAGTTCATTCTTAGGATTCACTGTCCCGTTCAGGGAATGTGTGACAGAATAGCCCCTTTATCAGCATGTGCAATGGATGTGTATATACATAGCAACCATGCATATATAAACTGGTTATAAATGATGCAAATAAAAAATAAAAAAAATGCGTGTTTCTCGATGACTTCCATTGCTCGGTCTGTCTTTCGTCTGTCGCATCGCTACAGATTTTTGGTTTGTATGTGTTTGTAAGTGATTTGGACATATGAACGCAACGACTGAAAACAAAGCGGGGAACAGGCATGTGAGATAGCCACTGTCCAACATAGCTGAAACACATCTCAGCTGTAGGATGCCACACTGTCGCTGTTAAGGGAGTGACGGCGTTGTCGTCAATCACGCTGCACCAGAGTAAAAGGCAACATCCAAAACCTTGATGAAATGCTAAACTGTACTGAGATAGCGAAACAACAAGGATGGATAATATGTTATACTAGGTGAAAATGGGACAGCTTTAATTACTAAGGACGATGGAAGCTCTATGTTGCACGTTCGTTTTGGTTTGACGGATAGAGGTCGAAGCTGTTGTGTGATATTTTCACTTTAATCCCTAACTTTGAAGTGTCATAAAAAACAACAAAAAAAACGTTAAGATGCCTCCCAAATTCAATCTGGATTATGAATTTACTATCTTAGAATTCATGAAGAGACTGGTTACAATGCGTCTCCCATCTCTCAATTCAGATTCGATGGAAGGAGTGCTTATGTATAGAGATGTAGAGAGGTGGCTGTGGAGTTGTCAGTATTGTCAAAAGTAATTCGTTGTCAAGAAATAGGGACACGACCTTGTCAATAGTTCGATGAAAAGTCGCATAGTCTTTCATAAGAAACATGAAATGCTAAATCGAAAACTACGGCATACTCCGATAAGTTAGCCTATATACGACCGCCAGGAAAGGGCATTTTGAAAACCGTGAAGAGACGTTGAATGATCGTACACACTTTGAGAGCGAAGATGTCTCTCCCGGTTTTGCGTGATTTGTAACATATAAATGATGCAAAGTCAAACAGAAGCAGGATGTTCGTACAGTATTAGTAATTGATATGACATCATAGTCAATGGCCCACTTTAAATACTAAGACGACGGAAGAAAGCTTATGTGTGTACGTGCGTTTGGTGCGGACAAAACAGTGAGGGACGGTCATTATACAGTATCTCTCAGGTTAATGAAGTGAAGATAGCGATTGTCGCTTAGTACTGCCAATCACTAACATCGACAATAATGGAGGGCGCGTTCCTGACCACAGAAGCACAAGACTGCCGTTTTTGCATACTGTAGTATTGTTGTATCTCGACATTGGGCTACTGATGAAGCTTAATGATAGAGACACGCGCCTATAAACAATTCGGAGGTCAATGGAGGCCCATAGTTAGAGCCGCCTGTATACTGCAAGGTGGTCATCGACTGATGACATCCACCCACGTCTTCTGGCAGGTCGGACCTGCCCTCCCATGATAAATACACAAGGTCAAGTTCAAGCCTACGACTCGTGCCTACGTAAACATGCCTCATCATTGTCACCAAATCTAACCTGCAGGACTCATCCATCGCTACCAACCGCGTCGCTCACTCGTTTTTTCCAGCGGATATGTCTGTTCTTGTGTCGAGGACTCAGAAGAGAAATCAAGGGCCCCAGGCTGGACACGATCTGTGGAACGAATTGTCACTCGAAACATATCACAGGCACCTGTGTAATACAAGTGTTTGTTAAGGTATTCTTCCAGCAAGTGTATGGCTTGATTATTGTTCCTTTCCCATCGTGTCTGTTAAGAGACAATGAGATCCAGATCATGCGCTATATGAGTACAGATTAATAATAATAATGGATAAAGTATCCATTCACCACTCAAGAATAAGCTACCAGAATGACTGCAGCTTTAATCATCACACAGTGATTGGAGACATTATTATGGAAGTTTCGGACTCAGTGACCCGAATTTGTGCGTTTGAATTGATCGGACTGGAGACAGGACCATATCCACCAAGTTCATTAAAAAACTGACAACTTGACAAATTTGCAGACATTCTGCAATTAGGATACCCAATTAGGCTATTTATACTGAAAAACTTATTCACCTCATCTAACAGCTCCTGTACTTTTATGCTGAAGTGAATCACCATAACACTAGGTTCGTCTAATGTTGTGTAATGAGCTAATCAATGAATTAACATAAAATAGGCTACCTGATTACCGACTTTCATGCCCATAATCAGAATGTGTTAACCCAACCCTGATGACTACATAAAAATTATATATCTTCCTTCTTCAGAGAAAACCTGATTTCAAGAAGTGTGACAAAAAACGCACACATACATATACACACACAGCCGAAGTGATCAGCTGAGTTCTATGTGACCTTTGTTAGGTGAGACAAAAAACAAATCTGATGACACTGTCAATTAAAACCAAGGCTGGCTGGGTTCATTGTGGGTTAGAAATTATTTTATTGAAAGTATACATTCAAAAAACTAGATACCTAGTTGTTCAATTTATATTTGTCAATATGATCATGACAATAACACATGCCCATCAGTCTTCCGGTAGGACAAGGGTAGATACTGAATACACGAGTCAGTGTCACTTCCTTTCACTGGAGCCACCAAGGGCCATGGAAGGCGACCTTTTGATTGATGTTCTCAGGGGGCACAATGAATTGTATGATTGCATTGGGCAGTATATTCTTGGGGGCTGTACTCCGGGGCTACTTTCTCTCTTCAGATTCTGCCACAAGTATTTGGGTTTGCCCACTGTCAATATGCTAGAAGCATGTGATAATGCACATCCACAATTAGTAATATGGCAGTATTCTCTCAAGCACTCATGACCGTGTCAAGATTACGGCCCGATAGGAAGTAACAGAGGATGGGCTGCATATCAGCTGTGAGAAGTACAGCGCTACTATGATCTGCATATGATTGCATAAAAATCGTATTATTCAACAGCTATAGTGTAAGTTATTACTGCTCAATGTCTAAGCAAGGGGAATATGAGTGGAAATCACTATAAAACATCATCATCCATCTAACCCTGGCCCGGCTCTTGCTTCGCCCATGAGGAAATGTCAAAATTCAAAAGGGAATAAGTCTCCTCACTCCCCCTTCGTGGTCAGCGTAAACACCTCCAGGACAGTGTTGTCACGATCGTCAACGTCCTTTCGTCGTCCCGTGATTTTAATCGTTTCCATTGTCTTGGTCCCCTGTCCCCTGATAGTGATACCCTCCCCTGGGGCTGAGGGGCCATCTTGACCTTACGTAGCTTGAGCCTCTGTAGATACATCAGCCTCCCTCCAAGGACCAGGACAGCTTCCGGTTACGGCTGGTACAGAGGTCCGGCATTTCTGCCAAGAGAAACGAATAGCAGCTTCCAAGCCTCTCACATCGACATAACGAGAGGAGAACAATAGTTCCTAAAGCAACCACATTAACTATTGGGGAAATGAGGAGAACAGGCCAGTGACAGGGATACAGGGTAAGGGAGGTTTGCATTCTGGATGACAGGAGACCACACTAGACATCTAGAGAACACAATGGTTCAGTAGCTCAAAACCAGACTATAATCATAGTAGAGCACTTTTGCTGGATGTGAGGGGACTGTTGGCCAACCTTCTCTGCATGCCAGTGCTTGGAGCGCTCAAGTCACGTCCAATACAGACTTGGGGATTCTGTTGAAGTGGGGAGTATTTTAATGGGGCAGAGACGTCGTTAGTTTTTTCAGAGAGGTTGATAACCCAATTTTGGGCCTGTAACGATCTCGAGTAAAAGAGATGAGAAATTATCTTCAGATACACCGAGCACATGCCCAAGAAAGACTCTGATATAACTTTCAAATTTTTGTAAGCAACTAATGGGGAAAAAATTGTTTGCAGGATCCATCAGGAACCTGGACCTTAATTCCGGGACACCCCACATGTTTACACTAGTTATTGATTGCACTGTCAAAGAAACTTCCATGATAGTCCATGGCATTTCTGTAGCAGAAGTAGCATTCAGGCTTTGGGCAATTGTTCGCCACAATTGCCAATTGCGTCCCTTTAGACTCTTGACCTGAATTTTCCAAACGCCCCATAGTCTACTAGTCAAGAATGACATTGAAACAAGCATCATGAATATCCAACTTTGTTTGTAAGGAGAGTTCCATTTTAATTTTCAACACTATGGCAATAAGGCTCCTTTAATGCACCCCAGTCCAATGAATATTGTGTCCAACTTTTGTCACAGTCAATCAAAGCATTAAGTCTTTAAGGCAAAACATGCCATTTGGCAATTATTCTACAATTTCAACAGAATTGCCTACTACTCCCCTTAATAACCTGTAAGAAACCTTCAATTACGGTGGGACCCATAGGTACCACTAGTCATGATCACCCTCAAGTTCGTGTATCATTGCAAGCCAACCCAATTGTTACAGGAGGTGTAGCGCTTTGCACTTTCCACATGATATCCACAATTTGTCCTCTTGATGCATTCGACCTGTCCTCAGGTGGTTCCAAAGGTCACACGCCTCAATTAATATTTATGGTCTAGCTTTGGTCAACATCCATCAAGCATGAGCATTTCCAGGCCAAAAACATGCAATTTGCATATCATTCTACAATTTTCAAAACCAGGAAGCCAAAAGGCTTAGTGATTCCTTGACTCTTTCTGACAACCTAGAGCCAGACCGAGGACAAATGGGAGATCGCATCAGCTCGTTATGGGAACCATAACGTCTGATAAATTTCTGCATTTTCCCAACCAACCAATAGAGATCCTTTACTCTTGATAAAGGAAGCTCCACACACTAAATTCAAGGTTTTCAGACTCTGACTCTGGTTACCTCAAATGACTCTGACTTGACCCCAAAACAATAGGGTTCATTGTACCCTCATGGGGAACTCACATACCACGCATGAGCTCCATCCATCTGGGTGGGGTCCAGTATCGTGTTGTTACAAGTCAAAATTGGCCAGACAATACAATGACCTTTTCATCCAAAATTTCATTTTTTGACCAAAATCACCTCCGACTGACCAAAACATAGGGTTCCTGACTCCCAAAAGAAAGCTAACAAATCTCACCTGATCAGACCAACTGATCTGGACTTATCATGTGCACCAAGTCTTCCGACTTTTGACTCTGTTGACCTCAGATGACCTATTACCTGACCCCAAAACATAGGGTTCTGTACTCATCATGGGAAACTCCCATACCAAGCGGAGCTTCATCCATCTGGGTGGGGCCAAGTGGATCGTGTTTACAAGTCAAAATTGGCCAAAATTAACAATGACATTCACAAATTTCATATTTTTGACTCAAAAGCACCTCCGCCTGAACAAAAATCAATAGGGTTCCTGCACCGCCCAAAAGGAAGCTAAACACGGAATCCCCAAATCTCAACCTGATCATCCCAACCATTCTGGACTTATCCGTTTTACAAAGTTTTTCAGAACTTGACCTCTGTTGACCTCATATGACCTATGACCTTACCTCCAAAACAATAGATTCATGTACTCATCCTTTAGGAATACACATTCCAAGTATGTGCTTCCTCCCTCCGGGTTGGGTTGGAGTTATCGTGTTTACAAGCCAACCTTGCCAAAATATTGACTTTTCACAATTTTTTCTATTTTAGAAGACCAAAATTCAACGGCCCCGAGCCAGAACCCAAAAACAACAGGTTCCTGTACTTCCCCATAAGAAAGCTATACACCAATTCAATCTGATCGGCCCAGGCATTCCGGACTTTAGCATGTTTACAAGGTTTTCAGACTTTGACCTTATTGTGTGTCCCGTCAGAGACCACTAACTCAGAGTGAGAGGCGACCTATTGTGTATAACATCAATGAAACACATTCAGTTTGTTTACTCTCTATCTTCGAATTTCTTCTACCATATCCCACGCATACCTTTGTTGCTCATAATGGAAGATGGTATATCTAGTGCAAGATTCTGGAATATCTCAGAAGTGTTACTTCCTCTGTTTTCATAATGCGTGGGAAAGTCAGACAATCTATTACGAAGCACCAAAAACCAACATAAATTAATTCCGGAAGATGAAAAATAAGTTGCATCTGGCAAAACACCAGCTAGGCGTCAATATAACATGCACGGAGTGAACTAGAGCTTAATTACTGCAGTTTGAATTAGCGGTGACAGTTCTAACATATCATGTCCCCAAATACATGCACGATAAACTCTATAAGTGAGGGGCGCTTTCGGGGCTCAGCAAACACCGTTCCACACTGACTTCCTGCTCTGCATAGAGCTCCAGTACAGCAGGTCCGGGGCTTTGTTGTTCTACAACTGTGCTTGACCTAGCTATGTTGGGTGCCTCAAGACACACTTGGGCTTTGGCTTAGCTGTTTGAGCTAACAAGATACAACACTAGTAACAATGTACCCACCTATTGCCACCATCTGATATTCTGACCTCGCCTTGCTGATGGTGGAGGTTTTTATTGCTGCTCTGCCCTCGCGCTGCTAATTGTTCCTCCTCGATGCAATTCCATTTATAATACAATCGCTCCAGTTCTCCTCAATATCTCTATCAAGTAACATAAGGCAGATAAAAATAAAGTCACTTCCCCCCTTTCCCCACACAGTTACTTCAATCTTGGTAGTTCTAAAGTGTTGCATTCTGTATATTCTTAAGCACACATCCCTCTCAACATGCCCCCCACGCCCCACACCCCTGCTTTTGTTATATGGGTTTCAGGAAGCCAAGTAGGGGCTTCTCAAGGAATACGGACTGTATTGATCATGATTAGCAACCGGCGATAACTCGCCGTCTCTCTCTTGACTATTGCCAATCATATCAAGGCAGGAGTGTTACCAATCCCAACCTGCTCCGGGACCCGCATTTTATGTCCCATCTGCAAAGAAGATTAGCGAACTCCAGGACCCGACACTTTCCCGGAATATGGAGAGCGGAAGTTCAATTTCTCGTGAACTAACTACTCACAGCCAGCTGACAAGACTTATGGCAATATCCCTTCATCAAACCCCCAGTACACCCGAAAGTCCACCACACCAACCCAGGTGAGACCAAGAACCCCGCCCATGCAACCATAACATCACCTAGGGGAAAGCGTTGACGACTGCCAGAACCCAAACCCAGAATGTTTGCTGCACAGCGTGCTGATACACTTTGTTCTTCCTTCCCTCTTCCTCCGCTCAGATGGTTGCACTGTTGTGGTCCAGTACTGTATTCAATGACAGCAGTCTATGAATCGAATGGGTTTTTATTTTGGTGCACAGCACAGTTAGGATTACACACACTACCAAGGAATACATTATAATACACCTCAGAATGTCTGTACTGTGAATCATCACCCAGGAAACTGTGCCCAGCATGTCAATCGAGACGTTTACAATTTTCACCTTCTTCTCTATAAGGCGCAGTCACTTAGCTGGCAGCACACATACATTGTGCCTTCTTTTTCTCTCTTGTATCACTTTCTGCATGTGATTCATAACCTCGATGTGTAATTGAGATCGATCTTATTCCACCACTCCGTCTCATCCGTGTTTGGTGTTTTCGAATTATGGTGGTCCATTCCATGTGATTTTAACAATGACTTACCGTCTCTCAAATCTACTCTAGAAGCCTAACGGACCCATACCCTGACCATAGTTATGCAACATGTTACAAAACTTTATGGTAAAGTATTGGACAGTTACCGTTTCATATTCCTTATATGCCTTACCTTTCAACATACACAGAGAATCCTTCTACTGTGGAGATCTTCTCATCCTCTGCTATGTATTCCTTGACCCACAAGAGCTTGTCTCGGAGCAACGTCGCTTCAACCTGTCTGATTATGGACACTGGAAACAGATTCAAGAACATGACAATTGTAAATATGGAGAAAACCTATCTTCTTTAAATGAAACCAGATAAACTTTCATCAGTGACTTTAGGCAATAACAACCTTAGCCCCAACATTTTG
>JAODTK010000028.1:0-15880 GCA_026419785.1 Sclerodactyla briareus | reverse complement strand
ATGGTCCAATGGGATTGTTGATTTGATTTTTGAAACAATGTTTTTTAATTGAATGGGAATCTTACAGACACAACATGTGAACTGCCATGGGCACCGAGGATGGCGCCATTCCTAAGCCAATTTGTTTATGAGGGAGCTTGGAGTTGAGGAAAGTTTTTTAGAAGGCATGCCCCTTGAACAACCCACGGCCGTCGTACTTTCGTTTCTGACGATGTTTTATGGTTTGGGAAACGTGGTGGTGAGTCTGCTTCTTGGTACCTTTTACCCGCCTTAATAACAACACCACCCATTAAGTTTACGGTCGAGAAATCCCACATGCTCAAATTGGCCGTATCGCACCACCATCAATGTCAGAGGTGGTTTAAGTGAAACGTCGACTTACTGACGACACAACTACCTAGCTAGATTTGATTATTACCAGTTACCATCCCCGTCACATCAATAAAGAATCTGTTGTCTTAGCGAACTTCCTTCTCTACAAGCGACTTCGCTCCTTCCCCTAGTGTTCCATCAAACATGCCAAACCCTTTAAGCGGTAACTCACTCAATTGCAATTAGCCCTACTGGTTGGTTAGGAACATCTTCAACAAAGTCTTAATATGCTCGGAAGCTGTCGCTAGCAGCATAACCCCAGTACGAAATCTGAGCGGATCTCACTAGCGTATCATTCATGAAAAATCAGCAAATCTTCACGCGGGACTGGGGTTATTTTACAGTGGAGGGAGGGCCTTCCACCAGATTTTCCCCAGCCCCCAGTGATTGCCAACGGCAAACCAGGAGTCTCCGGATGAATATGCTCATCAGAAGCAACCTAAACCACAGCGCCAGTAAACAATGGCCATGGCAATCAGAAGTGTGGAGTCGTCGCTATAGGTGTGCGATCTATGGTAAACGGCCTGATGAAATTGTCGTCACCCCGTTGTTCCTGAAACCAGGCCGCTACAATTGTACGTGGCCAACGTGGTTTATTTGTTATCTTATGCGCACCCTCTGCCCCAAATGTACAATATGTCGGACAAACATCACTTCTTTTCGTCTCCAGTTCAATAACACAAAAGCAGTATCGTAATAAGAAAACAGACTTCTCAGGGTCTATGATCACTTCAATCTCGCGCGGTCATAATCTTCGATGTCTTAAGTGCTCAGTGTTGAGTCGAAACGGATCCGAAAATTGAGTAGACGTCCACGGTATGAATATGATATGGGGTTCCTAATCGAAATTTGAGTACTCAGGGAATGAGTGTTCTGTTGGTTATTTGCACAGTCAGTACCCGACGAAGGACCAGGGGTCCGACGACTTTTTACACAATTAGTATAGTCAGGTGGAAGATCATGGCAATATACGAAACTATGATGAGCTAACACTAACTTGTGCAGCTCATTTTTCTTGCCGATGGGGTTCGAAACCCGAGTAATGGCACCCTTGCCTTTTTGGAAGGGGAGAGAACGTGTGTTAGTAGACGCACCGAACCATGATCTTGGGAATTAAGACTGAAGCACCTTTTTTCGCAATGGCACTACCCATTTTATTCAGTTGCCCAGAACTAAAACTACTCTAGTTATCACTTCTGTGATCAAACTGTACTGACGAAGAGATAGTATGCTCGAAAGCTTTGACACCCAAATCACTGGATGTTTCTTTTTTTTACTCCTCCCTAGCTAAAATTGGTATTTCGTATATTATCCTAACGTTAGCATTATTTTTGGACGTGCTTGCCTCGGCCTACATATTTTTTGTACTGTTGCATAATCATTGATCCGACTTGCTACAACTATGAAACGTATCTGAAACTCTCAAACTGCCCACCGACGCTATCGAAGAACGAGTTAGTATCGCCACCTCCACCGAAACACAAGCTGGTACTGAAGACTGAAATCCAGTCCCTGTGGGCCTTCCCTAGCGGACAGCGACCACCTCGTCGCACTGGAAGGGTATTCTAAAACAAGCTTCTCTACAGCTATCAATTTCAAAAATGGGGGCTGCCGGGAAAAAGTATCCAGTTGACTCTGAACTTCCATCAACCGGAAAAACTCGAATGACTTCTCAAATTCCGAGTTGAAAAAACAAGCTCTGTACTATTGTCACATGAACTACACAAACGGAGTCATCCATGTATTCTCATCAAACAAGACATTTTTGCGATGAGACACAACCTCACTGCTGAACACGTGCCAATTGCACCTGCTTCCAAAAATTATGTTGGTACTATCTCCAGCTCACCTCTCCAAATAATATATATATTACAAATCGAAGTATAGCAAGTACGTAGGTATAACATTGTAAACACTCAAACCCCAAAAAAAAGTAACAAACCTGATCGAAATCGAAATTGATCTGCGAAGTCTAAGGAGATCAAACCTTTGAAAATGAAAGTCCACAAGCCAGGGTCTAGGAAATTCTCTCCCCAATGAGTTAGTTCAAAATATTCAAAATATTTTCCCCCATAGTCGTCTTCCATTATTCCCAAAAACAGAATACGAAATAGGTTCCAAGTGTACCGTTGGAGAAACAAGCCATACTAGTGTTACGGGAAAATAAGGTCATTGCTGCAGGTACTATTTTACCTCTTTCGCAAACGACCCAGTACATTGGTATTGAACTTTTACATTTTCCAGAGAGTGGGGGTCATTTGGGCACTGTTTCTTTCATCCTATATACCTTCCCAAACTACTCACCAGGAACTACCATTAAACTGTAGTATTTGGGCATCAGTGTCATTCAGTATCTTGTGCCTTTATTCTGCTGTCTGCAGTTCGGATTTTTTCCGAGTCGTTAGCGACAGAGTCAATGATTGCTATCCGCTTTCAGAACATGCTACGTGGGCTATGGACTGTACAACACCCGTGTAAGTCTGCATCGAAGAGTACCATCAACTCAAGATCCGAACTGCTGAGGAATTTTTGTGACAACATTCCGGTATGCTTACTGTCTCCGGTATTCGTGTCATCGCGTAACTAACCCCCTTGCTCGGTATCAAAAATAAATCGTGTATGTTCCTGTTAGTTCGAAATACAATGGTTTCCATTTAATAAAGTAATTGCAATCAGAGGCATTAGCATTGCGAACGCAATCAATACCTTTAAGGTAGATAACCCCATTGGAAACAGATCACGAGAACATCAATGGGTAATCATCCATGTTTGTCCCTATTTTAAACTCGCTTTATCACAATATCCTTTTCTTTTGTTTTTAAACTGAATCAAATCAATGGAGCCATAAAAAATGCAAGTAAGTAGTAGAGCTAAACGGAAGGGTTCGTCACTACCAAAGTAGCAACGAGTGATCGGAAAACCTGGCGACTAGCAGTGCTACATTTGAACGTAGAACAAATGACGGAAAGAGCAATGATATGTATTGGCAGAAGAGAAACCAGTTCATGAGAACAGTTGTACTGGAGAGAGAAAGCAAGGAAGAACTCGTGAAAACAGGATAATACAGGGGCGTGTATTTACGACCGGATTCGGACCGTACGAAACCAACGGGGATCCGCGTGAGGGAGGAGTAGATAAAGAGAACAATTACTCGTGAGAAATAACCTAGTATATCGGACTGCAAGAGAGGGGGTAGCGGGGCACCACGGATCGTAGAATTGAGAGGCGTTCAGGAAAGCAATAACTTCATATTGAACTCAGTTTATGAAGCATGAAGCCTAGTTAGGCGGAATGGAATCCACTCAGTTAGGACAACAGGGCAGGTCATATGAGGTCAACAGAGTGTTAGAAGTATGAAACCTGGTAAAACGATAAATCCGGAATGGTTGGTCTAATCATGTTGAAATTTTGCGGTGTAACTCCTAAGGGGGGGTACAGGAACCCTATTGTTTTTGTTCAGGTCGGGGGTTGGATTTCGGTCAAAAATTGAAAAATGTGAATAGTCGATATTTGCCCCATTTGGGCTTGATGGGTCAAGGTCAGAGGCCATGAGGGTTCACCAATGTAAAAAGTTCTGAAACATCTTGAATTTAGTGGTTAGCTTTCTTTATCAAAGAGTAACGGAACCTAAGGGTTGGTTGGGAAAAATGCGCAATTATTTTTGAAAGTTGTGTGTATACCACATTACGTATGGATTCACCAGAAAAGTATGGAGGGAGGGAAGCCGGGGATGCACCCTTGCTATACCAACACCTCCGACGTTAGTCGTGTTGAGGAGCACTCCAGAGTATCCAGCAAAAGTTAATAACAATTCAGTTTTCAATGAGCAACCCCCGGATTTCGGAATGACCCTTCTGCTATATGGACCTAGCATAAGGATAGTGGGTTCCTTTGTGAGAGGGAAGTAGTCCGATTGCGCATTGACAGATATGTTAATGTGTACGAGGGTTCACGGGGAATGTGCCTAATGAGGATGAGGCAATCCGAAATGTCCAGCTACCAAAGACTTTGATCATCGCATTTGACAAGTAAAGAAAACAGAAAACACACCTTCCCATGGGAGCTTGCTGAAAAACAAAGATCGAACTTATCAATACGGACAGGTCTGCAGAGCTGAAGGTGCATTCTTCGTCAGTTGTCATCTTTAGCGGTACATTCTGTGAGGGTAGGGTATCACAAACGGACCGCAATATGCTATATGACCTTCCGGGTGCTGAGTGACGCTCTACAACTCGATTACCAATCGAATGTGTTCTCATCTCTGTATGATCGTTTTGAGTGTACCAAGAGAATATACGTCAAACCATGTCCCTATCCGCTGGCTTCGCCCAAGCTAAAAGGTAAGCGGAGCTTCTTTCGATGGAAGAATCACAAAACTAACAGGACTGGGAAAGCGAGACATGGGCTATGAAATCGCTGTTGTACAGCCCGCCCTCTGAAACATTGCACCGTCTACCCTCTATAGATTGAATATTCTGACTACGCCAATGTCAAGATTTTAAGCAGGATGCTACCTCAGGAAAAGGAGGACGCATTTCTTTAGCTAGGGGCCTCTGGGACAGGTGACTGGTCATCAATTACCAAACTAAAAATATATTCCAACAATATCAGTGACCACCATCTATAGCTTTTCTATCCGGATACCATTATATCCACAATGACAAACCCCGTCTCAAAAGTTATTTTCCTGAAAAAATGCACATTAGTAGGCCCTCTGTCATTGCACATTCCTTTGAAAAACGGAAACTAATAATGACATTTTCACAGGAACTTGTACTCTTAGAGTACAGCACGTATGCGCCACTATACTTCCGGTTTAATAATAAGGCTTCCGTGTTCTCGACATACGGATTGTTATAAGCAGCACTCCGGCAGCATCAATGAAGAAACAGTGACGAACGCTCTCACATAGCGAGAAAGTAAAGGAGAAGGCGGGCATACAGGATGATGGATCTGCAGCTGACAGTCTAAAGGTCGTGGGACACGAAGAGACAGTCTGTACAGTGGTGTATCACTGGTGGACCCGAGAAACGTGCCGTCTTTATAAATGAGCGTGTAACTGGGTTGAATACGCTCCCCCACTGGAAGCTAGTTCAACCCTCCAACAGAGGGGGGCGGGGCTGTTGGTTTATTTTCAAGTGTGAATGAGCAGCAGTTTGAACATCAACTATTGAATGCGTGTTTATGTAAACATTTATGAGATTATAACATTATACATAGAGGTTTAGAGGATTACCAGGTACCAATTGAGAAGGGACAAGAAACTTTTCCATTTTAGTAATGTAACGCAAATAAAACTCTGGCCACTCATCCGTTATACTCTATGCCAATCATATTTATACGCGAGGTCAGTAGCAGAAGTAATGCTCATTGAGGTGAGTACAATCTATGATATTTTAGATTTCCACCAAAGTTCGTTACCATGCGAGGGCACAATGACCCTAACAAGGGTAACGACTTTTGCGCACTCGAGAAATTAGGCCGCCTTTCGTCTTCGGATTTTTTCGCTCTCCGAGTGACACATTACTTAGCTCAGTTAGTGTTGGTAGCAATGCATCTGTGAATCTTATTCTGCCCCTTCTGTCAATGCATGAATAGCAGCGAGTGTCATGGTATGCATTATACGAATATACCGCATAGATCACGAGTTTCTGATTGATCCCAAGGCCCAGTCGTTCTTTTTAAGAGCATTCATTGATTTATGATCATTCTTTTGTGAATTTGGTGTTAGGTAGCGTTTCGATGAAATCGCCCCGCCCCCTACGAGCCTCGCATAGTAGCAATCATTAAAGCCATGCTTTGCAAATTTAAGTAGTCTGGAGCGGCTTCCAAGCGAATTCCCAGACCTCTAACCGTAAGATCGATTCCCGGCGTCTCATGACCCATACAAATACACATAACGCGCACAGTGCTCTGGACCACACTTATTACAAAACCCTCTCGGTGCTATACAAGCAACTGGTCAGCGAGGCGAACGACACCTCGGGTAGTGATACTAGCACAGTACCAACCATAAGACCACAATCGTCGGAGTCTCCTTACGAAACGATACCGATGTCGATGTCATGTCACAGGAGGCATATTTCAAACACCATTGCCTGACACAGGTCTGCAGACAGGATGCCACCAACCCTAAACCAAATAACCCTAACAAATAACAAGGTAAAGGCCGCAAAAAGATATAAAGTGCACATTACATATAGCACTTAAGTACTTAAAGTCAGTGAGAAACCGACAAATAGCCAAAGCTAGCCTACGCCTGGGTTACTTCGCAATTCATGGGAATACCAGTCAATACAGTTGCAAACATTAGTTCTTCAAGTCTATCATCCTAAAAGTGAAAGGTAATGCTTCCATAAAACGCCGGCAAGTTCATTTTATTTTCATGGAGTTATTGTCAAAAAAAGAAATAGATAGGTTGTTTTTCAAAAGAAAATTAAATAAATTTGGCAATGACATCGACCTCGGATTACTTGTCTGACCCCAAAAACAATAGTTTATGTAGCCTACTGAAGTTTTAAGTTCGCCGACCCATCGAGGTAGGCTCGAGATTATCGTATTTACTCGCTGAAATTGGCCAGATAATCCCCCATAGCTATTTGGCATGGGAATTCACGAGAGAGGATACTTAACGCTCTCTCACTTTGCTTTCTTCCATTGCCTGTGTCGTAAATTTAATTGATGAATAATGGCCGATGGAGTTACCAGTTGCGCTGTTTTTTCCCCGAGAGTGTCAATATGTTCGGAGCTATACTTGAGGCATAAGCTGTACAGGTAATTACGACCGCAGTGATTCCAATCTTTCCCGCATGTTTTCAACTTTTCACCAAAAATGACTCCGAAGAAGGTCTACACCGAACACAATAGACTTCTTGTATTCCCATAACAAACCTACGGCCAATGATTCCAGATTTATCGAGTGAGCACGTTTTTCCATACCGTATCTGCTCAACTCGGGAGGACCTCTGACTGACCCCAAAACAAAAGGAATTAATGGGGGGAATGTGGGGAACTATCCTACTGATCAAAGCTTCGTCCATTTAGTTGGGGCTAAATGGACTTGTGTACATGGCAGGCGTCCAAAACATGCACACAGTTTTTTTTTCACTTGCATAGAAATTTTTTTTTTTTTGTGTCTCGTACATTGTAAAGGAAAGATGACAATATCTGAACATTCAGTATCCGTAATAACCACGCTTACCCTTCGGAACCGTTCATGGGAGGTATTGACTGGTGAAGAAATTATTATCAACGAGCCGTTAACCAACCCAATTTGCATAAAGCATGGTTCAAAAGTCCGACAGTTGAGTGTTCGATTCGGAGTAGACTTTTTAGGAGGGGATGTTCAAAACGGAAATATGCCAATGCATATTATGTCGAGCGGATGCAAAGCCAATGTGCGCTTCAAAACCGGAACATGGACTTTGACAAGATGGAAGTATATTTTTAGTTACATGTGGGGATTATATTTATATTTTACACTTTGGGACTAGGAATGCAAATGAGTCTGTTCAGAGTCCCCATTTTTTGCGGACGCATCCCAGTGATCAAGCATGGCATGCTTTGATGATGACTGATGTTGATGTTAATGGTACAAGCTGTAAGTTTACACAAAGAACAATCCAATATATTCCATGATACAATGATGTCTGCTGAGTCATCCCTGATAATGTGTCAGAACAACATTGTAAACCATAATGGAAATATTTGACCAGTAAGCCTATCCCCTTTAAACCAACGACAAATTGAAGAAATCTGGGAATTGCGACAGTTTCTGGAATTCCCATGTTAAAGCAAATGAAGGACGGTTGACCTAGACTTAACCTGGATAAGTTCCATGACCGGAAACGTCACTTGACTAAACACAGCATGAAACAGTCGATTTCTAGTGTCCCAAACAGTTGAAATTGCCTGTAAATATTCCAAATATTGATTGATACTTTCGGAAGGTAGAAGGTACTCTTAACGCGCCTCAACTGCCTATCTATTGCGCACTCTGAGTGTGAGGTGGACGGCTTCCTGGCTGGGATTTGATTTGGGTTGCATGCAAAATTATACTTCCAGATCAATGCAAATAATAGAATAACCAATTACCAAAACATCCATTCGCCTGTAGAGGGGTAGTTTATCATCTCGATCCATTCTAACACGGTGTATACACTAACTAACAGTCGTGCACCACAGCTATAAATTAAATAATCAGTCTCTTATAGGCCTTTATCATTCGTGAATTATGTGTGTTGGGTGTGTGAAACGAGCATACAATAGAATCATAGAATTGGGGTAATACTATCACAAAATATCAAACACATGCCTTTGAATTGAGAGATCAGAAGACTAACAACCCAATGTGTACCGAGCACTATTACTTTGCAAAGCTATTAGTAAGGGGTCATCAGTTTAAAAATATGTTTATTCGAAGTGCAACATATCGTTCGACAAATTGCCTATATTACGCTTTATTCATTCTGCCTGGTGTGCTGTATGCACGTTCTAGTTGGCGCTGACGTTTTGCAGGAAGAGAACTGAACATTTTTGGTAGATTGCCTGTAGCGTGCGGAACCCGGTAATTTGTGGCTGCCCTCGTCACGGTACTACGCCTTTGGCGCAGCTTCTCGGGTATCCCGAGAGTTTTGACGATGATCTGTTGGTCCAGTTCATTTCCTAACGGAGGCCGGTACGTCCCAGATTGTGCCTCCATGATGACTACTGACAGGCTTAAGCGCTTTTTGCTCGAACAGTGTGCAAAATAAAATTTTCGGAATTTTTGGAACAAATTTGTTCCGCACCAACACAAATACTTAACAACTACTCCTGCGTTGTCAAGGTTCCCCCAGTGGAGGTAGTAAAAACGGGGTTCAATTTAACAGCATGTTCGGCTATCCACATACGATAGTTGGGGCATAACATTTAGTAGAGTGAAGTGAACACGGATGCTGTTGTTTGGGTTGGATGCATGTTTTTTTTTTTTTTTTTTTTTTTTTTTGTTTTGTCGGTGGGTCTTCACTTATCGGTTGTTGATCGTAGAGCGGGTTGACTCAATGTCTAGTGAGGTAGTTGTCAAACTAGAGCGTGATGTCGTATGATTCACAACCGACAAAGGTTCTTAGCGTGCGTAACGTTTTTGTTAACTGTTCTTCGCCCTGAATTGGCATTAGTATTAAGAACAAATTGAAGAGTTTCAGGGTTTGGCCTTGAGAAGCGTAATCCTGACGTTGGATAAGTAAAATTTTGCGGGCAAGCCAGTAAAATAGAGACGGAGGATATCATCGAGTGCTGGAAAACCTTTCACTCCTACGTTTCTCTACTATCTTTAAAGGACAGTTCATGACACGTCACCAGTCATCAGTGTGATGAATCATTGAGATATGTCTTGATATGATGGCAAAGCGCTGGTGGTAGGCATGTTTTCGCCATCACTTCGATTTCCCAAAATTTGTTATTTTCAGTACAAATTCCGACCATAAACATACCTTCTTTACACCCCCCCCCCCCCCCCCCCGCTACCCCTCATCCCTCCTCCAAACTTTCCAAAAGCAAAAAAAAAATTTTCCAGGGGCTTAAGCTGCCATGTTTACCTAAGTTTGATCACTGGATGGGAGGAGGTCCACCACCACAACATGAAGTGTCTATCGGTAGTCTGATAGATGGGCATGAAGTGCAACCATTTTCTACTTTGTCTCAACCGGTGACCTCATGGAATTACCATGGGGTTTTGCCTTCTATTGCAGTGCATTGTGTACGGCGTTCTTGCGATGAATAACCCACCACTCAATATGCCTGGATCAGAAATGCTGGGAGTGGCAAGTTCATGAGCTAGCCCATTGGGGAATTTCTCTCATGGCCCCCCACCACGCACCATAGAACTGGCATTTTCAGCAAATGCGGAAAGCCGCCGCTACGGATATACACTCGGGTCAGGATAGAACTATACGACAAGAACGAACGCTGTGAAGATCTCCAGTGACGAAAATGGGGAAAAATCGGGATCGAGAAATGAGACTAGACTGATAGTCCAACAGAGAGAGGGGGGTGTGAAGGATACTCATGGCCTCAACCTGACATCAGTGGAATACTACGGGACCGTCAAGTGCTGAATACCGGAGATGCACCATAGCATACAGAACGGAAAAAGATAGGCCAAAGCCGTGAAAGTCTACTTAAAACGGCACGGCAAGTCTCAAGACAACTTAAACCAAAGAAAACAAGATTAAGGCCTAAGTCCATATGCCATAACGTGATCAGCTTACACAGCAGAGGAATCGACGGGACCACAGCAGAGCTGTGGGAACTTGGCGTATGTTCGTTAAGACCAAGGAAGGAAACTTCTGACCATCCACGGTGGACTGTACCCCCGAACAGATGTTCACCGCCCGCACCTACCGCAAAGACAGACGCCCAAAGCAGGTTAGAGAGAGTACAGCAAGAATTAGACGTGTTGGACTGTGCGAATGCATCCGCCAAAAAAAATGAAATGACGAGAAACCTGGAAAGAAATTCTACTCCAGGTCAGTATCCTTCGGACAAGAGGAGGAAGTATCATCAAGAGATGGCATTCAAAATGGCCGTCTACGTCGGCGTCCAAATATAAAAAGGAAGCATGATCACAGATGCACAGAACCAGTACCTGAATGCCCAGAGAGAAAAAGGTACCAAGTACTATTATATCGTACTAAATGATAACTCAAATAACAAAGGTGAGATACGTGCGACTGCTGTCACGAAGTCTCTTGACACACACCTCGTATCCATTAAAGTTGTATTTCACTATAACTCGTATGCAAAAGAGTTGCCACATTACAAGTGGTCAAGAACGGTGATCCGTCGTTAGAAAAAGTTGGAAGAACATTTGTTGAAAAATGGAACCTGCGAACCTGCGGACTTGGCCTTCGCCTGAATATGGCCTCATAAAAGTTCAAACGCACAGTAGCGAATGCCATTATTGCACACGGGAGTGGCCAAGAGTTTTTGCAATTGTTTCCCACAATTCAAGCATCCAGCAACTGCGTATTGAGGGTCCTACCGTCAGCAAGAGATTTCGCACTTTCAGAGGTTCTAGAGCTTTTACTGAAGTTTTTAAACCCTTCTGCTCTGAAGGTTTTCAATGCACACCATAGTCCTTAACGGCGTTGCAGTTTGCTGTTTTATTTGTTTGTTCCTACTTTACATGTACATGCGCATAATTTCATTGGCATTTCAATTTGTCATTACTTTCAACTTTCCACCATATTTATTGGGCTCATTTTTTTCTCGTCCATTATTCTATATTTCGATATTCATATCCATATTATGGTTTTCATACTCGCCTATTGTTCTTTTATGTCGCCTCGCCGTTCCCATGTTTGTATTCCTTATTCGTTCGTGAGAGCTCTCATTTTCATCCCGATCTCCATTGTATTTTTGCCAATTGACTGATTCGATTCTATCTTCTATCCTAATCTATCTATCTATCTATCTATCTATCTGTGTCTATCTATCTATCTATCTATCTATCTATCTATCTCTGCTATCTATATATCTATCTACCTATCCATCACTGGGTTCTCGATCGCACGCATTAAAAAATGTTTCAGCGTAGGGCATTGTTTCGGTCAAGTATATTTGAATGAAACTCCGCCTCATTTCTGATCAATCATATTACCTTCAGTGGTTGACGTGAAGAATGAGCGCTTCGCATTCTCCGTATCCTTAAAAATGAAATTCCTCATAAACATGGTGAAGGAAACTGTTTTATCGATTTTTGAATGATGGTTGTGCGTCAAAAGGCACGGGAGGGCTATCTCCCTGCCATAGGGTTTGACAGGCAATTTTGTTCCTCGTAAGCTCCGGGCTTAAAACGATGGTGGCGCGCCTCTTAGATTGTAACTCCCCCCCGTTTCCCCCCCCCCCCACCCCCCCCCACCATCGAAAACACAAATCACAAATACTGTTACATTGAGGATTGGGAGCTAACTCGTTAAAATGAACTAAACACACGAATGAAGGGTAACTCAGGACAAAGAGGAATGCATTCCTTGCTTTTCCAGATATTTTTCATACATTCCGCTGAAGTGTGTTTTACTGAACGTAACAGACCTCCGTTACCATCGTAACATGTGAACTGAAAAATTCCGCCTTGGTTGCCTAGTCGTAACACAGCGGATTGTTGCGTCGTCGACGACCCGAGCAACTAAAGTGCATAGCATTCTAGCAGGTGCATGTACATTTGCACTCAGCGCCCAGACGTAGCAGATCACTTGTGCATGGAAGAATGGAAAGATTAATGTTCAATAGAACGGACTTGGTGCATTTTAATTACAACTGTGGCAAATCTCCGATGGTTTATAGTGAAGTTTATGGGCCTACAACCGGTTAGAAAAAGGTCATCAGAACCAATAAATTTAAATTGCCATTCCCAACACTCTCTTCGAACTCGCTCAGCGATCCCAAGTACACACAAAGTCCATTAGAGAGTCCCCATTGACTGAACTATGTCTGGAGATTTCACTGTACAAATTTTCACAGACACTGAAGGCGCAACATTGGATGGTCATTCGAATAAATGACTCTTGTTTTGGTAGATTGATCGATGTCAGCGAAATCCAGTTATTTTAGAATTTTTCATAAGTGAATTGTGTGGAGATGGCTAATTTGAAAGGGGGGAGGGGTAGAGCAGAAAGAAGGAGGTTTTTTTCGACGAAGCGAAAACGCAATTCCAAAACTCCGAAGACTGATCAAATACAGTTCGATAGTAGACTAATATAGCATTGGTATCGTGTTATTCGGTTGTAAAATAGCAGCCGGGTCGTCGCTTACGTAACCAATCCGGAGTAAGTAGTCCCATAAATACGCTAATATGCGCTGTGCACAGTAGCGCTGTGTTATGGTGCACTAGCCAAAGGCACGAAGTTTGAATTCGTGTTGCATCATGGAGGGGGGTCGTTCGGACCCGCTCAAAATACGGTTTTCTTTTTTTTTTTGTTTTTGGGAAAAGGAAATAGATAAAAAAGATGCAGAAAAGTAAAGAAAAATGTCTCTTGCCTGGAGTTTCCTTTGAAGCGTTATTCTGTTCTGAAGGGGCATAGTGTTTAGGCACTGACTCCTCCATTGACCATTGGCCGGCTGTGTGACTTATTTAGGTGGTTCGAACAACGTGTGGCTGTATTGAAAGAAAACCTTTACTCAGGATCTGTGACTACGTATGAAGGAGGAGGAAAGAAAGAAAACTTTTTCCTAAATGCATTGTAGCGATAGGTGATGTATGAATGAAACCCAAAAACTAGCAGGGATCGTTTCTTCATATATACACACCACATACCTAACATGACAACTTGAGAAAGCTTGTGTCTCTAGTATCGAGATGACAGCTTTTAAGGGTTTTTCATTTCGTGGGCCATGACGATTATGCCTCACCCCCCAAAACAATAGGGTTCATCCTTGATGTACAACCCACTACCGAAGTTGGTGAATATGTAATTTCTTCCGATTATCGTGCTGAAAGCTGTTCCAAATGTGTTTTGTTTTTTTTTCTCATTACTTGGATTGACCTTGATATCACGCAAAAACGCAACATGGTTCATTCTTCACTGTATGTGCGACCCACTACTTAATGTGAACTTCATACTACCTGTTCAGCAGTATTTTGCTGACAGGAGTGTCCCACACACACATTACACCACAAAATTTGCCCCCGCACACGCAACGCACACACACACACCTACGCAACGTTGATTGTGGGGCGGGATGAGGTTCAACCGCCACTCTTCCCCGAATCTCATTAAATGAAACCTGATCGATTATTCTATCTGAGAGTAGCGTGGTCACAAGCACTGTATACATTGACCTCTTCTTACCTTGATGCGCTTTGAAATCACGCCCACTATGAATATATTTACCTATGCAGTGGTGCCACCCACATGTCCAATATTTAAAACTTGACTGAGTTTACGTTCTCCCGATATCGTTGCTTAAACAAGGTAGTGCCAAATGCCACCCCACCCCCCTCACCCACCACACGTACACACGCACGCGCGCGCGCAATCATCACTCACACGGGTGACGACATTATTCCTTTGTTTTCGGCAAGAAAACAAAGAACTGACCTAGAAGGTCAACGATTTGGTTTGCTCTGCATTCACAATTAGGGGTTGGGGCATGACCAGTCATGGTGCAGTTTGCACATGAAGAGCAATGTGAAGTCAGGACACAATTCAACATGATTGAGTAACAGAGCATGTTATCCACGACTCGAATTTTAGGGGTATACGGTACCAGGGAAGAATCCACCCCACTTCTAAATCGTCTCTTAGACGAGGTCTACTGTGAATATACCACAATGTCAATGATTTGGATAATGCCAATTGTTGAAATAGCTATTCCGATTGATTGGTCGGTGAGTGGGTTGGACCCGTGGCGCCACCGCTTACAATAAATTACGAGAACCACCAAGCCAGCCTCTCCATACGTTAGGTGCGGTCAGGATAAACACCGGGGTGGTAATCGTCATAGGGGTGAATGTCCTGTTAGAATTGACCCCGGTGTTTTGTACACGGGGGGGTATTTTGTCTCGGGGGTAATAATGCGGGGGGGAAACTGTACTTGGGGGTGGGGGACCCGTCACGGCCACTCGACCCCATCCCCTACATTCCACCGTGGTTCCCCTTCCCATCAAAAAAGTATAGTAACACCTTAGGTCCGCACCGCATCAAGATCTCTGCGAGAAGGTAATCAGTTTCTGTGGTAATGTGACATCTCGCAAAAGCAGGGTGTGACAGTAATAAACTTATATTCCTTTGATTGTTTAGGCTTGCCGAATATATTTATTATTATCGATAATTATTTCAAATCCTTGTTGGGTCCTGTAATAACAACGTAACAGTATCCCGGTTAATGTGGGTTTAATCATACAGGCCCTTCAATACTGTAACGACGATTGATTGCCACAATTTCTTCTAGACAGTGGAACGTATCCATGTGCCTATATTACCCCATGTGATGGAGGATGTGTGGCGATTGTTCCCCTGATTGAGGGCTTTGGCATTGAATAGACCCGTGATATCCAGTCTGTTGACTGTGAGGGAGACCTCATGATACAATAGTGAGGGTGCGTCATTATTGACCTCCTTTGAAACCTTTCTCACCTTGTTCTGGTCATCCCAACTGACAGGACACCCCCACATCATACATCCCATGAGGTCTTACTTCCAACAACATGCTAAAACTTCATACCCACATCTATATCGAATCGTGCTGCCAGGTACGTTCGTGTAATTTTGTTAGTAGATTTGTAAGGAACTTTGTGTGCTTTGTAATATGGCACTATATATCGACTGCTGGGCCATCGCCGCTCTGTTCAAATCCGCAATAAATCAGTTTGAAATGCCACTTACTGCCATACTAAAATAACAGTCAGCCAGATTTGCTACTATTCTTCATGAATTTCCTAATGGCATAAACAGTTGTGTAATAAAGAGCTATCGTTCGAGCAAAGTATAAGTTGGCAACATACCCCATTGACAGCTGACCTTAG
>JAODTK010000027.1:0-15777 GCA_026419785.1 Sclerodactyla briareus | reverse complement strand
CACACCGAGTGCTATTGCCCGAAAAAGTACTAAATCAGTTTTTGACCCCTAATGACCTTTAATACCTCATTACATGGCGTTTTTTTGATGAAAATTGTTAACTCCATGTTAATGCAACCACTCCTACAAGCATATTGCAGTCCAATGAACATGTCCAATGTTATTGCGAAAAAGGTATAAATTGAACTATTGACCCCTTGTAACTACTCAAAGTAATGTCCAATCGAAGCGGGATTTTGTTTCTCTCCATAAAGCACACAAAACTCTATCACAGATCCAAAATACCCAGTTTCTATTTTCTTTTCCCGTAACTCCCTAAATAAAGCCCACTTTTCAAGATGCAAACCTTTAACCACATGACCACCCCACAGAGGTCCAAATTCAGGTCAAGGTTCACACACATGCAGTCAACAATTCAATATCACAATGGTTAACCTCCGCCTTCCAGATTTCAATTTTTCCGATTTATACCAAAAAACAGTTTTTGACCCCTAAGTGTACCCGAATGACCCTTGTGATGATATGACAGTTTTTTTATAAGATTGTTACTCTCCATGTGATACATCCACTCCCAGGACACATTTTGCAATCTGATGAACACACTCAGTGCCTATGCCCGAAAAAGTACTAAATCAGTTTTTGACCCAAGTGACCTTACTGACCTTCAATGACATGGCGGCTCTTATGAACATTGTTACCCGCCATGTGATGCATCCACTCCGGAAGCAGATTGGCATTCCAATGAACATGTCCAATGTTATGCTAAAAAAATATTAAACTCATCATTTGACTGATCAGGACACTATAATGCAATTAGTCCCCCCCAATTTACCCTCGTGATCTTGATGCTATTGAATAAATTTATCATGACTGGTAGTAGATCCTATTCACAAGGTTTCGTCAAAATCCCTAAAAGTTAGAAAATAATTGCATTAATTATTTCTAATTAATGCTAACGAATATGTAAAATAAGCACACATAATGACCTTCATGATTTCAACGCATTGAATAAATTATCGGGACTGTTTAGAGGTCGCTACTCACCAAGCTTTTTCGTAGAATCCAACAAAGTTTATAAATTTCCTAAGGGGCTACTTGGTCCAACTATACATTAGTCATGCGAGAATGACCTCCATTGACTCGGCCACATAGGCAAGAATTCATTGGCAGTGATAGTTGGCCCTATTCACGCAAGTTTCATCCACCAAGTTTGTCATGAAAAATCCAATGAAGTTGAAATATTCCCATACATTAGCTATATTAGGCTACTGCCAAAGAAATGCGAACTTGCCCTCGATGACCTTTAAATTGTCGCCATAGTTTGTCGGCTCCAACACTACCCAAAACCACCACGTTTCGTGTAAAAATCACATACTTGAAAATTTTGCGAAAAACTCAAAATAGAGGGCAACAAATAACGATATAGCCCATTTTTCGATTTTATCCGAGATTTTACTCATACGCACATGTGTACCATGTTTTGGTCCATCGGATAGAAGTGTTACAGAATGAGAGTGCTAACGGCTAAAGTTTCCGGCGGCGGCGGCTGAGCCGGCGGCGGAGCCGGCGTCGGAGCCGTCGGCGGCGGCGGAAGGCGGCGGCTACACAACGGCCAAACCTATTATCCCCGACACTTACAGTGTTGCTGGGATATAATTTAACCATCCATAACATGTCATTTTTTTTTTTTTTTTCCTAAGTTTCATTCAAAACCATTAGATGACTCAAACAATGTTTCACACCCTTGTGTTTTTGAGATCTCCATTAAACAATTGTACGCTGTCAGATCAACCATGCATCAAGTCGGTTTTCTCTTCAAAAATACAAACTATTTACAAAAGAGTGCTGTTCAGATTACATTATATCATATGTTTTTCTTGCTAGCAGAGGGTTGACTGCGAATGCCCAAAAACCTTTGGCATTATGTAAATTGCTCATGTCACACAAACAAATACTTGCTTGTTACAGGCTTTTAGATAGTTGATTTATTTTGCTTCTCAACATCTATTGATCTGATATAAAATGTTTATTGAGATGTTTTTTAAGAGGTTTCATATTTACCCTTTTGTTGCTGTACTAATATCACCTCCTGTGTAGTGAAGATTAACACAGAAAGCATGATTATGAGCATTTCAATTAAAGCAGTACATTATTCCATTAAGGCATATTTCTACACAGCTTTTCAATTTCAGAACAATACACTTAGACTGACAGTCCCGTTCAGTCTTGAACTCAAGTACCTAATTTATCCTAATTCGAGTTCAAACTGGCTAAATTAAAAAGGTGAATTGCTCTATAGTGCAACAATCAGCTTTTCAAATAAGAATTTCTCCCTGATTGTTTCGTTAAAGAAGGCAAAACCAATAGGAATGGAAGCTTGGGAAGAGAATTTGGAGTGCATGAACCATATAGGACCCTAAAATAAATGTTTCAGCTTGAAGTAGGTTGGTAAACGGTGGCAAACATGATTTACATTTAGGAAGACTATCCATTTTGTTCATCCAAGAGAATTCGGGACTGAATGTTTTCCAATTTTAATTCTCAGTTGAACTATTTCATGGATACACTGTAATCATTCACATTTGTTTGTTTTACAACATGACCATAGGCAAGGATTAACCTCGATCAGCTGCTAGCAAACATTTAACCTGCAATTTATATGCAAGAGGCGAGCATGAAATGATTTACTTAGATTCTCAATGTACTTAATTGTAATGACTTCACCTATAACAATGACTCACCTTGTCTGGGTATAGGAATGCCATACAGTTGTTGACGAATTCATTCCATTGTCAGCTGCCATAACTGACCAATCATATTCCAATGTATATCAGGTATGAATGAACGGGTCTATAATTTCATTTATTACAGTTCTATTTAGAATTTTGAAGGCTGCCATAAGACCTTTAGTATAATGCATCTTCAGTAAATGTCAAATATTAATGGGTTACTCAATACCTTATACCTCAATTCCACAACGGTAGGAATCAATGGCAGCTTAGAACCATTGTCAAAGTTCAATTGATCAGTATTAAATGAACACGGCATGTAACCTAGACCACTGGCATGGTGAGAAATAATTAACATTGTGCCATCAACCAGGTCTATTTATGAATTCCCATTGAACAGTTGTTTGCATGCAAACCTCTCTAATTAACCCCAAGCCATACGTCAGTAACTGTGCTGAATTGATGCAGATTTCACAAACTTGTCGATAATTCCTCATCATGGCAATAATGCAATGCTCAGCTGTATATCCAGTCTTGCGTGGTAACGATTATGTGAAACAGAGAGAGTGATGCCCACGATAACAGCGGCTCCTAGTGGCCGGAGCTATTTACGGGGTGACATCACAAGTGAACATGCCTCTCAATTGATCATTGATTTTAATTGTTCAGTTGATCGACAGTTCATTGCTCATTGGTCAACGTTCTAGAGTCACTGTTCTGAGTGACTGTCGCTGTTGGGTTTGAGTTGAGTGACATTTGCCAATTTTTAATATTGTATTGTATCATTACAGTGTGACTGTGTCATCTCTGTACAATGTGACATTTCACTAGGTTGTTTTCGGACGAATATCAAATGAATGGTTGATTGTTTTATAATCACCATATAGCAATAAAATGTACACAGCATGGTTAGTTAGCACTCTCCAGAAGTGTTCTCTCCAATGAATGTAGTTCATTTTTCTCTCAGATTGAATCACAAACACATAGCAATGCAACCAGCAGTACAATGCCCTGGGTAGTGTATGCAACAAATAAATGCAACCACTGCATCCATGGTATGGTATTAGGAATGTTGACTGCTTTTATTAGTTCAACGCACGGTGCACCCTGGACTTTACAGCCATAGAGTCGTCGATCCCGGGGGAATGGGGGGCTGTATCCTCCTCCCCCCCCCCCCCCCCCCCCCCCCCCCAATATTTGGTCAGGGGGAGATGCCCTATGTAATCACACCCCCCCCCCCCCTCCCCCGCCCCCCCCCCCCCCCCCCCCCCCCCCCCCGCCCCCCCCCCCAATATTTGAGCCCCCCGTCCACTAAAAATTTGCCTAAATTTGGACATGTATGTCTTTCAAAGTAGTCATCACGAGCTGGAGTCCGAAGATATCCAACGCATTACCTGTGACAAACCTCACTCTCTTCAATGACTTCCGCCATGCAGTTGTATAATACTTTCTATGTACTATATTATTTTGTTTTGATTGTACCGCGCTCCGCACTTCGTCGTCCGGACAATCTGACAATGCACAAACGCTGACAATAGCCGGCAGTTGGTCGAGTATGTATATTAACCCATGGGCGTCCACAGTTGGGGACGGTGGGGCATGTCCCCCACTTTCAAAAGTGAGGGATAGCATATCGTTTGCACCCCCCCACCCCACACACAACCACACCACACACTTTTCTGGACCCGTAAAAAAAAAGCACATGCCCGAATTTGTAATTTGTATCAATCTAAACTGATTTAATTTTGGTCTAACCAACACTAATCGCATTTGGAAATTGTCTAAGTCCACTAATTCCAGGTAGGACCCCCCCGGTGAAGATCTGGACCCACTAGGGCCGAAGGTCTAATGCTTACCCATGTTTCATACGATTTCTCGAATTTTAAATCGAATAGCCAAAAGTGGCATAATTTTTCAAGTGTTTCGCGCGCAATGGACGTTTTTTTCTTCCAGGCGTTGTAGGCTAAATATGCGATGCACATGCTCGAATCATTTGTTCACAACTCGCTTATTTTTTGTCTGAGATAAAAAAATTCGGCGAAAAATCGTGGAAAATTTGGGAAGAAAAAGGCAACGTGAAAATGTGTGGTTTTTTTTCTGCAGTCTTTTTCGATAAAATGCCCCGGAAACAATGCAATTTTTTTTTTCGCTCGGCTCCACTCCGCGCCGAAGTTTCCAATGTCCTGACTGGTAAAATTCGGTACAATTTTCTGCTCTAAATTGGGAGTGGTCCCCCGTACTCTTGGCTTTTCCCTTCGCTCCAACCAGAAGAGACCGTCTGGTAGACCCCTGGATTCCAACCACCAAAGCCAGAGTAGAAAAGGTATACAAAATTAAATGCCATGTGTGATATTCGGTCAAATCGATCTTGGTATGCACAATGACAACTTTTTTTTGTCTGTTTTTTTACTCAAATCACACATGTAGATGTTTGCTATTGGAGCCTGTCGAATGCCGTTTCCGTCGATCTGGAGGGTTATGAAAATCTGAAATTTCCGTTGTCCGATTCGCGCCACCGTGGTGTCGTCTCCGCTAGGTGGAAATTTGCATTCGATGCGTACCCCCCTTTTCAAAACGGTCCCGACGACGCCCCTGTATCAACCCAAATCTCAACTTCGTGTAGAGCTACCGTCTCTTCGCAAAGATAGATCATGTAACGGCAGATTCAAAAATTACCTGATGTGAGTTTCACTCCGGGTTTATCGGGAAACTGGTTCTATTCACTGATTCATTGTCTAATCTTCATGTGATTTTTTTAATTTTTTTTTTTTTTTTTAATCTATTCAACCCAATAGTGTTCAAGAGTCTTGGGACGAGGGCGAACAGTTCCCAAGAGATGAGGAAACACAGTGAACATAATTGCTGGTACTATTGAAGAACGGCTTGCCTGTGTTGAACCACAGACAACAGTGCCCGCGATGGGGAAGGGGGAATAAGGTCAGTGTACTTACTCGAATCCAGCCATTTCGTCATTAGATTCTGCTCACGTGGCTGTCACTCATAAGTTTTGTTCCCGTCATAGTTGAGCACTAGCCACTGTGGTCGGACGACTTGACGGACGCTGTTTTTTCCATTCACTACATTATTCCAACGAACGTCTCATCAGAACGTGTCAACACTGCCCCTATATGGAGGCGACAACAACCGAGGATGAAATGGTCACCATTTTGAGATCGGTTTATTTTCGTAAGCCATGGTTGGAGTACACAAAGAGAAACCTTCCTCCACGACATCCGTTTAGAATGCTGAGTGCCCTCTCCTGCATCTAGGGGGTCTCATGTGCCAAACATTTTCTTTTACGCTACGCCCAACCAATGGTGGCGCCCGCTTAGATAGTCTAAATGTCCATCATCCCCCCCATCTCTCTTCAATGGAATCGACGCCTATGATTACAGAACTAACCATGGTTCAAAATGAGAAGTGGGCAACCCTCTGGTTCTCAACAGTTCAATTCCCAAAGAGCGCCCCCAGTTTTACAGATTCTTGCATCCTTGTCACTCACTTCCTCATTTGGTCCCACCCCACTGTGTGATCATTAACTGGATCCAGTACCGGTGACCCATAAATCAGAATGGGCAACCCCAGTGGGAGCCAGTCCATGTCCACTATCTCTCCACTGACTCATGCATAAAGGAGTGATTTGTCAACATAGCTCCAGTTCCCAATTCCACACAACCAGTCGTGTTTCCCTAGCCAGAAGGAGTAAATGAGCCATGCAACAGAGTTGCACAAGATGACTGTGACACTGCCTGCCTATCATATGAGTAATGGGGCAAAGGGGAAAAGGGCCCATGATACAACCTACTACAAACATGGGTAATAGAGCAGGTATTGGACCATACCAGGAACTAGGAAAATGATGGACAGTATGCTAGCCCTACATCACTGCACTGCAGGGGGGTCCAAGATATCAGGAAATATGAAATAAGTACAGTATCATGTACATACATATGCGCGTACAGGGATAATCAGGCCATAAACAGAACTATGAAAACTAATGTTCAGTAGGTAAGGTATGCTATGTACATACATGTTGACTGTAGGGGGACAGGGAAATTCGGGTAAGAAACAAGGACTGACATGCTACCGACCGGGGGGGGGGGGGGGGGTGGAGGGGGGGGGTTGGGGGGGGGGGGTGGAGCCCTGGTGTAACACTCTTCTGTCATTGTCTGCCCGTAATAAGGGCCAAACCCCCAAATGATGTAAAAGTTGTCTAGTGTTCTCAAACCTTCTTTGCTAAGGTACAGGACAATATTTATATTTCTCAACATTTCATTTTAATGACTGCCACTTGTTCCCCCTTTACATTGGTTGGCTGAGCGAGTTACAGCCTCTCTCCCTGTTAACAAGAGTAGTAGCATGCACTGCTGTCAGAATTACCTCAAGGGATGAAGCCATTTTAACATGGTCATAGGGGATTGATGAACAGCATAGAGGTCAATAGGGAGGGGGGGGGGGACAGTGTCACATAGATGCATGCAGCTTCACGCACATGGAAGGGGAAATTAAAAAAAACCCCCCCCAAAACTCCCCCCCCCCCCCCCCCCCCCCCACCCCCCCCCCCCCCCCAAACCCCCCCCCCCCCCCCCCCCCCCCCCCCCCCCCCCCCCCCCCCCCCCCCCCCACGCCCCCCCCACCCCCCCCCCCCCCCCCCCCCCCTGCTGGTTAGGACTAACCAGGGGCCCACCGCAAGCATACTACATTAAAGGGGCTGAAGAGAAGGACTGCAGTCTTTCAGTTTGGAAATTCAAAACAACAGGTAATTAGATATTTGATGGAAACATATTTGTTGGAAGCCAGTTGTGTGTGTAGCGCGGAGCTCACAACTGAACAGTTCAGAGGAAGCATGTTTCTCCCCCCCCCCCCCCCCCCCCCCCCCCCCCCCCCCCCCCCCCCCCCCCCCCCCCCCCCCTCCATAAAACATATCTTCACAGCTTACGTTTGCGTCACCACTATTGAAGTACGCAACCAATTCCATCCCATGTTTTCGGATGTTAGTGTTGATATGTGGGGGGGGGTGATCTGGGAAGTTTGTGTTTGGCGGGATGGTAACTTTCGGGCAGGGGATTTCGAAAGATTGGTTTTGCACCTACCATCAAACTGCATTGTTCCCTCAGTCCTTTAACACAATATCTAATCATTTCATTAGAATGTAAACATGACACCCCTATTATTTGTAAACCATTCTTTTTGACCGTTGGTGCTCTTATATTGCATGACCCATCCCCTAGACCCATGGGCAGCATGTTCAGCGTCAAATAAGGTCATAGTCAGTCACATGTGTGTCACTTCCACTGAAATGGTCAGTGGCATATTAGATCTACAAACGTGCTCTTAAATAGACGGAGAATACCACAATCAATCCACCCTATAAACCAAACCCATACTTAGGGGGGAGAGTAGAACACAATGATTGGAGAATCTTGACTTAACTGATGAATGGTATACGCATCATTAACTGAGATATGAATGGCGTTTAGCCATGAGAACATAACACCATTTGGAATTTGGGCGACCTAGAAATACTCCCCACATTACTATATATTCCTATTCTAGTCAATACTGACCGCACTAGCATCAAATAGAATACTCCTTATTTAAACACCCCAGGAGATAGACACCAGGCAATCCTACTATATAATAGGGTGTTCCGCTGGTACGATCAAACCTCGCACACGGGAATACATCAAAAACAGGTTGAGATGAATCACGTAGGGTGGCTCACTCGTTGGGCAGGGAACTGGGCTTATAGCCGGGTGATTTTGTGCCGCTTGCCATTACTCGTTGAGATGTTCGAGGTCGCGATATCTGCTTCCAGTTTATCACGGTACCGTAGCTTAGCTCTTTGACGGCCCGGCGAACCTCGTACTTCACCCTTTGATGACATTGGCATCTCCGGAGCGGTGAGGAATCCTGCTGGCGATAACGGCTTTCGGATGGCGCCGCGAACAGGGTTTCTTCATTTGGGTATTTAGTAGGGTTTCCTTGGAATGCATGTTTCTTCACAGAACTTTAAGTAGTCCAAATCACTACTTCGGTGTAATCATTAGGTCAGGGGACTGCAAAGAAAACGTCCCAATCTGTGCACCATAGCAACCGCGCCAATCGTTCAATGCCTTGATCTGTCCCACAAAGAAATCTCAGTCGTGGTCGGTTGGTACGCTTGATTTGCTGCCGTACGCGGGGACGAGATGACTCATACTGGTGATCGAAGTTGCCAATCCCAGAGGGGGGTGCCTTTAACGACCATAAGCATCCTTAATCGTCGATAACAATGGTCAAGGGTTCGTCTGCCGGGTATGCAGGAAACTGTGGATCATACGTGAGGCAGACCTTTCTTCAAGTTGGGTGATTGAAGTCACCCGCAACAATAGAAACTGCCATGCGATGATTAGTGTTTTCGATTATTGGAGTGCTCAGATTTGATAGATGGTCAACTAGGGACTTAGCACTTGCATCAGGTGGGATGTACCACCACCGTTGTATAACCGAATTGAACTTTCGAGGTAGATAAAATGGTTCTACACTTGACTACAGTGCCTCCAGATTTAGAGGTTGCATGTCCGGGCGAAGTACTTTTACATTGTTACACCAATCATCGTTTAGAGAAAACAAACAACCCTCAACATATTGTCCCACTCGAATAATCTATCCGATCGATACAAGTGATGTCCAGGGTCGACTTTGGATGGCGGAGTCAGATACAGATTGGTAAGCATTGCACATGAATCTCTGTAGTCTTTAAACTCCTGAATTAGGCTAGGCCTCATCGTCTTCTGACTGGAAGCACGAACATAGTGAGAGAAAGAAGCTGGGTAGGGGTGGTCGGTTCTTCCGCCCTCCGCAGCCTCGCTAGGACCCCTCCACGCTTACCTGGGCTTACGTGCTGCCAGGCAAGGGCCTACTGGAGTTAGGCATAGGTCCATCAGACAGAACTAGAAATACAGCTCATTCAGATCGGAAAATACATCAGTGCTCAGCTTGACCGCTATAGGATGAAGCGCAATCAAAAGTTCCCATTACTTACTAGTTTTCCACTGGAATAAATGCAACAAAACACAGTAAAACAATGAAAATAATCAAGCACGACGATTCATGTCGCCATAGGACGGCGCCAATCACTAGCACTTGAAGCTGCGGGGCCAATATTTTCTGTCCCTTCTATTGCTTATCAAGTATCTTGTTAGGAAATGACCCAGATTTGTGAACTAACTATATAAGAACTGTTTGTACCATTACAGCTGTTGATTTTTCCCATGATACCACTCCCAGCAAAGGATTGAACATACTGCAAGGCAGTAGCGTGCACAGAAGAGGGGGACCATAACTTCTTCTCTTACCCCTAGTGACCAGGGCATTTTCAACACCAAAAACTACTTTACGTTCAGTAGACATGTACAGAAGCATGTGTCATCAATTGCAGCTACAATTCTTCTCTTCCACACACACCACCACCACAGGCATTTTCAAAGAGCCCTCCAGCACCCACCCCCCCCCCCCCCCCCCCCCCCACCCCCCCCCCCATGCGGTTATAACCTTTTTAGACACAGAGGCACTATAAATCAGGGACAGAGTGGTGGTTGCCCGCCTAAACCTTCCCGGGGAGACTACATGAGCCAATATGCTACTGCAGCTGCTGAGTACTTTTGAAAACTGAGTAAAGAACAAAACTGTTAGAGGTGGTATGACCTTCAAAACAGGTCCTCTTCTACTATAGGGATTAGGGAAATATAATACATGACCAGGGGACTTTAAGACTAAAAGGGGGGGAGTATAGGCTCCACAAACCCAGTATAAACAAAGGGAAGTACAGACTCCACATAATGACCTTTATCGCCCCCAGTAGGGGGATTTCCCTATAAGGCTGTATTGAACAGAGGTCCTGGTTCATACTTGGAATCAAACAGAAGAGACCCAGACTGTTCTGAATTCCATTAGCAGCTGTACTGGGGTCTGCAGCAAAGTGCCATGGTGTAAGGTTAAATAGAGTGTGGACACACCCAACATCAAAACACTGGGGTAATATTTCCAGGCCATCAATTATGCCTGAGCTATCAATATAATTCTGGGAAACGAGATATACTATCAGAAAGGTAATGTAATAGGCATATTGAGTGTTAAGATCAAAATTTCTGAATGATCAATAGAAGGCAAAACATGGCCATTTGACCTAGAATGTTATAGTGATGGCCAACTGAAGTATGACAGCAGATGTTTTGTGATGGTGCGTCGCTACCCCTGAGGGAGGGGTGGGTGTTCCGGGAAAACAGGGTTGAGGGCGGAGTCACTGGGTCACCAAATGACATCTTGTGAATAATAGTTAATGAGATGATAGTGATGTTGTGTCAAAGGTCATAGGGGTACAATGATATCGGAATATATTAGAACTCTCTGATGTAAACATACATCTACCAGCCACAAACCAACAGATCCCCCCTCCCCTCCACTAGACTATCAACCAATAAACGTACGAACATTGGCATGGGATGGTAGTGTTCTCACAGAAGTGGTGACAGTTCCTAGGAGTAATTTATATGCTATGAGTAATAAGTAGCCATTACCCCCAGCTGTTTAGTGGCATCATAATAGTATTCATCTTATGGGTACCAATGCAATGTACAGTGGAATACACAGCTGCCAGGTTCCTTGAATTATGACCATATCCCATGGGAATTCCCATGGCATTATCAATTTGTTATGTAGGAAACTTTGTGATCTTGGCAAGGAAACACACTGACTTCACTATAAGAAGTCCTGGTTTTCACATGAAAGGGTGATCCAAGCATTTCATATGAAGCTTAACCACTTCTGTTAATGTAACAGCTAAAGGTTGTAGCTATCAGTAGTGTTACCCTAAATATTACATGTGTTAACCTGCACCCCTAGATGCATGGAACCTTGTGTATAGTTGTGAAGGGAGTGGTGGGGTATACATGTATGCCATAAATGTCATTACCAGGGTGCAAGGTTGGACCGGTCACCAATCCTGTGGAGAGGTCTGGTGCATTTGTCTATTGTATGTCGCACACCCAAGTGTGACTAATTTTCGAAACTAAAGTGACTCACTTATGTGACACTTCTCAGTCAGTCACCAACGCGACTTTGGGAGTGCATCCTTCTATCTGGACAATGTTGGTTTACGTTAGTTGGCTATTCTCAAGAAATGTTAGTCATTTAAGTGGCTGAGGGTGTTGTGTCAAATGTACACTAATGACTCACTTTTTTTGACAATTTAATTGAAGCGAGGCATAGAGTGAGTCATACAATTGGAAAAAAGTACATGGGGGAAGAAGTGGTCCCCTACCCCTCCTGGGAGTATTATTTGCCTGTCAGATACACAGCAGTGCAAGAAATGACACATTTCCAGACCCCATTTCAACACCCCTATGTGTTCATATTACACTGGCTATCCTGCCAATAGACAACATCACAAATGGATAGAGGGCGGCTTTCGAGCAACTCCATTGAAATTAGGCGCCACACACTAATATCATCGAGGCGAGGGACATGTGCATGCCACTAGGTTTGTGTTTTCGAGCAACAGATTGTACTGATAAAGCATAAAAACATCCTCCATATGTGCAAGTGCCGGCAAACGATTAGCGATCTAAGGTCTATGGAATCGGTGCCTTCTGTTTCTTTTTCAAATCTGCCACTGGGTTACCAACATTTAATTTTTCAAAGCTCAAGCTTCAAAATGGACAATAAAAACTCAATATATATCCCAAGGATTTGCAATCTAAAGGATGACCTTTTTTTATGGATAGCATCAATTGCCGTGAGAATGATAACCGATATATGTCATTGGTGCTCACCCCTTCATAAAAATGAGACCCTTTCAGCACCTCCATGCTTCCACTCACACAGCCACATACACACCAACAACCTCACTCCCAAGGAACAGCTAACCAAATACAGTGAAGGAGGCACCCTTGTGGACAATTGACTTCAATTATATGGAGCATGTCACTCCAAATAGCTATGAAACCCCTATATAGCCACAGAGAGATACTATGTACCCACCCCTAAGGCATACTGGCAGGACAAATACCACCTCTTGAGGGCATGCCGGATGGCCACTCACTATGAGGAGGTCACTATGGCACTTCCAAGGCATAGTACACAAATAGGTCACTGGAAGCAGACAATAGACAATCATTGTAATCATTGACCCTGAATAAACAGTCAGGGAGTATGGTTTTCTATAATACTGGCCTCCAAAGTGGGTCAGGTAGTGAGTTTAGTACTGTGCCTGCAATAGTAAGTATACCTACTTGACTAGTGCTTTCAAAGCATGGTGATTCTAAAAGCAAACTGGGTCTAGTTTGCCTTTGAGGAGTGGTACCATGTCTGCTTATCTGAGGTTCCATTCTATAGCACACCACAGATTCAGTCTGATTCACAAAATCCCAACGTTTTGGATTCAAAAGGAGGAAGAGGAGCACTGCCCTCCATTGTGCGATGTGCGTGGAAAAAAAGGTGGTCAGGTGTCTCTGTGGCCACTGGTCATCCTTTCAGCGGGAATCACCCAATCAGCATGGGATCCAGTGTATTGGGGCCGCCAGAGGGGCCTTTCTATGGTTGCACAGCTTTGTGTGGTACCTTAGGGGGGATTAGACAGGCCAGGCCTGGCTGCTTGCACGAGGCCTGTGGACGGAGGGGGCTGTTGAAATGAGAAACAGGGACTATCCTGTGGAAACACTGTAATGGGCAGATGTTGATTATCATTCAGCCTTAGCTACCTATAGGGCAAGCGAACACCAAAACTACCTGCCAGCACACCCACCTTAATAATACAAAAAACCTCTCAGCAAGTATAAAATCTTTGATAACAATGAAGTACTTCATATTGTGAGTAATTCGTAGACTCACAGATGATTGCTATTTCCACACTGACTGACCAAATCCCTGCTGGTTAGCCTTCCGTATAGTACAATGACCTTCCTGTTGGTGGTGGTATTGATTTCAGAGTGAAGTGGTTTTGAAATACAATACAAATCATGTGTCTTTGTATAGTAATTAGTCTGGGCTATTTAGCACTGTAGGGTGTGGGAAAATATGGTGAATGGCCACATCTCTGAGCGATTACCAGTATATACATAGACAGTTTTTAGTTTGGACCAGAATGGTCACTCTCTCCACTATGGCCATGTGGTAGGATATAGACCCACTCTTACTTAGGGGTGCACTGTCTAATAGAGGGAACAGGGTAGTATTCTTCACACACCATGTGAAGATACTAATATGTTCAAAGGAAAACTGCAGGCTTGGATACAAAAGAGGTTATATCATGGAGAATGGAAACGTCTCAGATATCCCGCAACACTAGCAGTGTTCGGGGGATATTATGGTTTTGGCCGTGTGCCCGCGTCTCCGCCGCCGCCGCCGGCTCCGCCGCCGCCGGAAACTGTTTGCGTTAGTAGCGCTCTATCTTTAAACACAACTGTATAAGATGACCCAAAACTCTGGTACACATGTCCGTATGATGTAAAAGCTCGGATAAGTTCGAAAATGGGCTATATCGTATATTTGGTGCCTCTATTTTGCAGGTTTCGCAAAAATTTTCAAGTTCGTGCGATTTACACGAAACGTAGGTGGTTTGTGGGTAGTGGTTGAGCCGAAAAAACATGGCAAACAATTCAAAGTCATCCGAGGTCAAAGTTTGCATTTCTTTGGCCAGTAGCCGAATTATAGCATAATGTATGTGATTATTTCAAAACTTCATTGGATTCCATCCAAACTTGGTGAATAGGACAACTATCAGTGCCGATGAATTTTTCCAATGTGGCCGAGGTCACTGGAGGTCATGTTGCATGACTAATGTGCTTAATAGTTAGCCCAATTAGCAATTAGGAATTCTAAACTTTGTTGGATTCCTCACGAAACTTGGTGAGTAGGACCTTCTAACGTCCCGGTAAATTTATTCAATTGCGTTGATGAAATCACGAAAGTCATTATGTGTGTTTAATTTACATATTCGTAGCATAATTAAGAATTAAGTAATGCAATTATTTTTCAAGTTTTAGGGATTTTGATGAAACTTTGGGAAGAGGACCTACTACGTCCGATAAAGTTATCATAGAATTCAGATCACTGAGGGTAAATTTGTGGGACTAATTTGCATTATTAGTTGTCCCTGAATCAGTCAAAATGATGAGTTTAATACTTTCGCAATACATTGGAAATGTTCATGGAATGCAATTAGGTTCTGGAAGTGGGATGCATCACATGGAAGGTAAAAATTTTCAAAAACCCCATGTCATTGCAGGGTCATTGAAGGTCAATTAGGGGTCAAAAACTGAGTTTAGTACTTTTTCGGCCAATAGCATCTGGTGTGTGTTCATCAGAATGCACACAAAATGCTCCTAGGAGGGAATGTACCACAGGGAGAGTAAACAATTCTATAAAAAAAAATTTCATATAATGAATTAAAGGTCATTCGGGGTCACTTAGGGAGTCAAAAAACTGTTTTTTGGCTATAATGGAGAAGAGAATTAGAATTGATATCTGCGAGGCTGGATGGTTCACCAATGGTGATATAATGTTGCCTGCATGGGGTGACCTCGACCTTTGAATTGACCTCGTCGGGTGGTCATGTGGTAAAGGTCGAATCTTGAATAAATGTTCTGCTTATTTAGGCGCCCACCTTGTCCGGGGCTGTAGGGGTTGCTATAAAATTAACGAGTGCATTATGGAATGGACCCATTTACCTGTAACGTTGTCGCGTCACAAGTTCGATAAATGTATTCTTCCCACGAATAGGTCGGGTTTTATGTTCACCAAATTTCTTGAATAAGGAGGCAGGGATAATACGTCTGGCGGTTTCACCCGCCGAGCATTTTAGTTTCAATACGATGTTCCTGTGGATTTGGCCTTCAAAGTTGGGTCCAATATGCATAGAAATTGGGGCGAATCCCATTTGCAAGAACGCAATGCGTCACACATGGGACAACACAGGGAAATGATGTTAGGTATTTCATTGCTTCATTTGTTGAATAAGTCAACTATTTGAGTCAGCAGGAAGTTCTCCCCGTGTCTTTTTCCTCCA
>JAODTK010000026.1:0-17021 GCA_026419785.1 Sclerodactyla briareus | reverse complement strand
CAAACAATGGGCCTATTGTGTCGTTGTAAACACTTTGACCAATGATCTTCATAAGGCCCAACTGTCCTAGATTGCTAGTCGCGGTATGCTCCATTTGAGAACATTGCTAATTCATTAGTTAACCATACTAGTTCTCTATGGTCACATACTAAGCTTAGGCACCTGTGCTAGAGATCATTTCCATGTTCCTGTAATCAAAGGGGTGGCTGGTGCCACTTCTTGTGTTACTGCTATCGTGCTGGAATGTTCTTACTTTGTGGAGATATGTATGAAGTATAATAGATGCATTCATATGGACGTAAACCTTATGAAATGAACCATCAGTTTAAAAAACAATGGGAAGATACTTTTAGAAACTGACTGCCATTGATTTTTGTGTGGGTGATCGGAATCTCTGTGATAGATGAATTCTGCTCAAACACTCCAATTCTGCACATAAAACTTGTTTTATGCACAGGCAGATTGCTTCCGGGACCTACCTGTATCCAAACTAGAAATCCACAAGCTAGATTGCTAGTCTCGTTTGCTGACATTTGAGAACAGGGCTAAATTCATTCCGGTTAACCCATACTAGGTTCACTAAAACGTCCATAACAGGTCCTAATTTATGCAGCCGTTTCTAGAAGATTATCTCCATGTTCCTGTGATCAAAGGTGGCTGATAATTAGTATCAATCGTTAATCACTCGATGGTGTATCCAATTTACCTCAAATTTGGGTAAAAACCATGAATCGGCTCCCTCTGAAAATGCACTCAGTTTGATGAAATATTAATACCTTGTTCACTTTCACTCATCATTCACCTCACGCACCTGGTAAATATCTACTTATGCGCATTGATGGACTCATGATACTGATTGGTTTCTGATATTGCTACTGTAGGCCAGGGCATTATATGAAAGATTGACATTTCTGGTAACAAGCTGATTTTTTCAACACAGGTTCAGAATAAAGTGTAGAATAGAATACTAAAACTCCCGCGAATATCCCGTGTTGTGGAAACTTTGAAATCCAAGAAGTAACAGATAATTAATCCGATGCTTCATACGACATGTACCAAGATGGCGCCCAAAAACCTATTCAAAATGGCCCCATTTCCATATTGGCAATTTTTGTCTTGACAAGTTTGTCATCGGAAGCAGCAACAGTTTACAAGTCCTAAATATAGGTTTTTGAGGTATGAGGAATTATATTTATATTTTTTAATTACTACTGTTTGTGAGTGATCAAGGTGTCTATGGAGCAAGCATTGATTAAGCAGGATGGGACCCCAAAATTTAATCAATACCGTATAATCTGTACTAGAAGTCCCCCTTGTAAAAATAAATGGCCCCCCCCCCCCTTTTTTGGGGCATACGCATGAAGTTAGGAGCATATTTTCACCAGTACATGAAAAGTTAGCCTTGAACAGGCCTGTACAACAAATAGTAGTATAGGAAATTTCGGAAGCCTAGACCGCAAAATAATATTTTTGCCTTAGAAATTACGCTCGAATAATCGCCCCCCTCTTCCAAAATGTAACGGCCGACGCCGGGGCTTTATTAAAGATTATACTGTAGCTTAGTACCATAAATGTGTGCGTGTATTTATGTATAGTTCAACATCGATCTTTGTATTGACCAATCAGTCCTCAATTCTCTGCCTCAATGCTATAGTGCATCTCTGTAAACCATGAGCAAAGATTAAGTACCTCGAGCTGCTGGCATGGTCTTGTGGACTGGGGCATCATCAGTTGATCCCTTGGCATTCTGAACCGTCATAGCAGCCAATGGTCATGTGCTTACTGAATAAAACAAAAATCATCAAATTTGACAATAAATGACCGTCCAAATGTGGTGGTACACCATTGGTGGTTGGTATACATGGCCTGTCACATTGTGTAGGCCTGGACCTGACTGACTGTCTCATGTGCAGTAGATAAATCCTTTCTCACTGGAGAATAGAGAGATCCTTCTCAAATGTCACGCACTTCTTCTTAGAGAAAAACATCCACAATGGTTAACATGCCACACAAAAGAATGCAAGACAGCACTGTATACTAACAATGGGAATATAGCAAGTGTAGTTTGAAAAACCGTCGGGAACAATCAACAACGTATATTAGAGAAATTATTCGCAACTGTGGAGACTTTTACTAGGAATGAAACAGTGCATGGACTCTGAATTTACCTGGCTAACAGATGAGGGTGGCAGCGAATTGTTAATAAGGTAAATTCAGAGTCGAGACTGTTTTTTAACCAGTGAAAGTAAACCTGCTGTAGTTTTCGTTCCTATTCTTCAAAACCTGCAAATTGCAAATTACCGCCAAACGTTAGAGATGTCTATCTCTAGATCTATATCTTTGTACTCTATGAACACTAAATCAGAGCTAGGGTACTGTACATTGCGGTTAGTTTTTGATCGAATAAATTGCATTCGTATCACCCCCAGGAAAGATTTCAGTGCGTGCCAACCTGGCGGGTTTTTGCGGCAATTGCACTTGATGTTCAGAGGCAAACAAACAACGCATCTTTCAGCCGCTTGTATTCCGTCAGCGTACTGAGTACGCCTGGAAGGTCGCCTCCTATACTGAAAGCCGGATCTGTGCATGTGTACATAAACTTAAAAGTATCACTCTCACGCAACCTTTACATTTGCGTTAAAAGTACTGGCTTTTACTTAAGTGCAGCAAACCGCAATATTCTATTTTTTGTTTTACTCTGACCAGCTTGCCTGTTATTGCGAAGAATAACGAATGGCCCGTGATTGGATTAGCCACTCAGAATCCGGAATTCGCATAGTGGAAGCTTGGGTTGTAGAATCCTTCTACGAAAGAACCCCTCCCGCATATGCCCCCGCCTACTTTTTGAGAGACAACTACAACCAGGCATGCCATGGCCTTGGAGTCTACATGTCCTAGAATACCCTGGGGTCACAATGGGACAACCCCTGCTCCACACAGTCCATGATGTAGTTGGGGTCCGCGCAGGGTTCGGTTTTAGACCGTCCAAATCAGCTTGCTCTTTCCTCCGTGACAGCATTAAACCTGGTTTTAGCCTTCTAAAACTATACAGCATCATAAACTGCCCAGACAGGCAAAAAGTGGCAAACACTTCTGAGCATGTTATTCTCTCTTGTTTATTTTGCAACAGCTAGTGCTATTATCCAAATCGGAATCCACACGAAATGCTTATATACATCAAGATAGCAACACATACCTATGAATGACAACAGCGGTCTTTCTCTGGCTTTATGGGCAGTAAGCCAATCACTGAAATTGACAGAATAATTCCCAAAAAAAAACGATACGAATTTTATTCCTTACAATTCTGTCCCATCAGTCTTACCATATATCCTGGTACCCACTATCGTTTTAGAGGTCTCCTACTCTGCCCATCGAGGACCCTTCACCAATTGAGTAATTGGGTTAGAGGTTGGCCCGCATGCCTAAACATTTGCTTGAAAATCACTGTCGTGGAAATGCATTCACATCATTTGATTGAAAAAATCGAGGCCGCTCACAGAAAATTTTAGTCATTTTTCGGATTTTGTTTTTCGTTTCCAAATTTTTCTATCTGAGAGTTGTTTTCCCTGCCATTTTGCCCAAATATGTGCCATCGCGTCCATCACGTACCCTCCCACTGATGTGCATGATCCCCAGCACTGCAGTGTTATTTTTTGTTTCAATAGCTTCATCTTTTATCAAGAAACAGCACATCAGACTGGTGGAGTCTGTTTAACAATAAGAATTAGTAGAATAGACTGACTCACTCACCATTGGTCTGTGCAGTGGTTGGGAGAATGTCAGTTGGGATTTTGGGATCCGCCTGGGGTGGGGTGTGGGGGGGGTGGTGGGGGGGGGTGTCAGCAATGGACTTTGCAAAAATGAACCCCCCGTTTTTTAGATTCCCTTGTATAGGTGTGGGTAAATATAAGACTATCCTGTTAAGTCAGTCAATTGCGATAAAAAAATCCACAGGGAAAATCCGAAACTTAGGTGTTATAATAACTGCATAAATTTTTGACCTCGCCATTGAACACTCTTAAATGGTGTGTATCCTGTCCCTGGTTTGTCAATGTCTTCCAGAATTCCCGTCAAAATAAATTTGAAGTTATAGCCATAGTGCCTTTATTGACTACCTTGCTCTGTCGGAATGGCTGTTTAGCAGGTGTCAATCCTATGATAACAACACTAGGGACGTCTGTCTATACAGATGGATTTCAGTTGAGGCATGGTAACACCTTCTCGTTGAAAGTCATCAATTGAGGCAACTATTCAGAATGCACTTAATCTCAGTGGAAATAATCTGAGGTCGAGTCCGTCCTAGAGTAGGTCTTTCACTGAAGTTTGGTCCAACCTGACTAATAACAGGTTGACTGAAAATTCATTCATTCAGCGCCCTTTCAGAAGTGAACATTGAAAGGCTCGGTAAGAGGGTTAAATTTTTGGCAACCGATGGCGGTATAGAATGTTCTCTGTTAGGTTCCATGCATCTTAAAACACCGGGGAAAGTGCCGTTCCCTGCCATTTGGGGGCTTACAAACCAACTAATTTTCGCTGGATCCTCGCTCCAACCAAAGGTGGCGCTCCGCATTGAAGAAACTCTGAAATGATGGCAATGAAATTTCTGTCTAATAGAATGGAAATTTCGTTGAGCATGGATAACCAACCCCGTTTCTTGAATTGAAAGGTCCCTTCAATTGAGGCAAAACATTCAGGCACTTAATCTCAGTTGGAAAATAGCTTGACGTTCATCTGTTTAAGTATCTTCAACTGAAGTTGGTCAAACCGACTGATAAAATGTGGGACGGAAAAAAGATCAGAGCCGCCCTTTTAGGAAATTGAAAATTGAAAGGCCGGTAGAGAGTTCTAATGTTTAAGCAATCCGATGGCGGTAAGAATTTCCCCTTCGTTGCCATGCGCTTAAAGCACTTGGGAAGGGCCTTTCCTTTCCTCCATCTGGGGGCTTACGAACCCAACATTTTCTGGAACGCTCCGCGCCACCATAAGGTTTTGTGGCGCTCCCCGCTGGATAGATAACCACTCCCCATCCTACTCACCTGAATATGCCACCCCCTGTGCCCCCAGAATAAAAAGACTACTTTAGGTTGCAGCCTGAGCTAAAGTATGTACCAGCTTTGTAGATCCAAGGGTACCTTGATCAAGAAATCTAAGCTCTGCCTCTGCGCCATCCTCTGGTGGCACCGGCCTCATCAATCAACACCCCGCCTACTACCGTGGTACAGACACCCTGTTGGGGGACATTTTGTGGCTCTTTTCCTCTATATATGAAGGGTCGAGTCCGGCAACTTAGCATGGTAGACGGCAAAACCAGCATGGTAGTCCGGCAAAAATAGGAGGTACACAAACCCCCCCACAAGGAATGGTCCTGGCACGCCCCTGGCTGCAAAGTGAACAACTCCCAGCCGCTTTCTAGGTCTACGGTGTTGATTTCCTATGGGCCAAGAGATGTCAGGCTCATCACATAGTAGTGTAGTACTTACTGTACTGTTTCGTCGGAGCTAGCTGAGGATAGATTAGCCTATAATATACTTCTGTATCAGAGTTATAGGCTAACGTTACTTCCAGCAAAGTTCTGCGTAATCGCAGACATAATTTATCGAGGTCAAAATAGAAAACTCCAAAATTTTGCCTATTTTTACTAGCTCTACCTGTGTTGTGGTGGATTGTTTAGATTTTGCAACCAGGCCCCATCTAAGGTCTAAAGTATTCAAACTAATTTTACATGTGATTGGATTCATCTGACTTGGTGGGGATGAGATAACAGATTCATGGGTGGGGACAGGTTTGGCTGGCTTTGGGAAATTGGCTCACCGCTCGAGATGAGTGATGCTACAGCTATGGCACATGACCAATTTGGATAGCTGAGGGAAAACAGAATTCTCGACAGAATTTTTCACGGATCCAGTGTTGACCATAGGCTTATCTGTTTTTGGGTCAGTTGCACATGATCGCCGTCACCGAGGGTTCTAGAGTGGGACGGGGTGGACGGGGTGGCATAAGAGTCATTTGAGTGCAGATTTTTTTGGGAACACGGGGAGAAGGTCCCAGCCCAATACTTTTTTTAAATCAAACATAAAATGGCAATCTGCTGTATGTGTTGTTTTTAATAATTCTGAGAAAAAAACAGACATGATAAATTGTTCATCAACTGGGCCCTCGTTTCCCCCCCCCCCCAATATAAATCCCTCGCGGGCTAGCTGAGTGAATAGTTTCAGCAGCCTATTGACTATCAACAACGACCGTCATATCAATTGTTAATCGGTCCATCACACTTCACAGTTTTAACGACGGGAACAGAAACTTGAGGAAATGGAAACGCCGTTGATTCCACGATGGTGAACCTATTCCTGCGGAATCAGCGAATCGGCTAGCCTAGGTAGGCTAATCCTTTCAATCGCATAATGCAGAGCGAATATCAAATAGTCAACTTCTACGCGAAAGCTTCAGGATAAGCTCTCCACTTCCCTGTGTAACAACAACCTACAATACAATCAACCACTGTGCTACACACAGACTCACAGTGACACCCTGACGTTAACAGCAAATCCACAGGGCAGGCTTCCTAATCCCCCACTGCTTACTTAGCAATGTCCTGACTTTCTTCTGCAAAGGTCCTAGCCAGGCGCCGCCTCTGGTCCTACATTCCTCCCCCCCCCCTCACTCATTTCTCTAGCAGCAGTAGCAGTTAGCAGCTAGACTAGGGAGCGATTTGGGATCTAGCTTAGCCTAATCCTATTGACTCAGACAACAAAACTATTAACGCTAGGATACGAGTGACAAACCCTCGGTATTATCTGAAGTTAGGTCTTGTGAATGTATCTGTCATAGCGATTTCTTTGAGTGTCACAAAAACGAAATAGAGAGAGTAGAAATTCTTTCATATGTTCATGAACGGCCGCCAACAGTCGGTGATGTTATCTCATTCTGTTCGTGTGTGTGGTTTAATACCGTTCACAAAAGTCAGCGACACAGCGCCATATTTGTTGAAAATAACCAATGACCCCTTGGTTTTGTGACCTTGGGCTCAAAAACTGAGGGAGCATCCCTACCAAACGTTCTCCCGTGCAGTGCAGTCCCATTGAAAACCGAATTACCGAAGTTAGGAATAGCCATACCGGAAGAAGGATCGCATAATTTTATTCTTGGAACGTTAATTATATTCATGAATTGTGATGAGATCCGCCGGTAAAACGTTTTGCTGAGGTTCAATATAGGAGTCCCAATATTCCACTAGGACAGTCTTGTGTCAAATTATGCCAATATGAGAGTAAAATAGAGGAATCTGTACACATTATAAGCCAGGTATTCAGCGAATTACACGTTACTCAAGTTCATTTTCGCCCTCAACTGTTAGGGAAAATACCAGTGGACGAGAATATCCTTGAAGTGGAACATGGTTACGTAACAGAACACCGGTTCGGATACCGGCATCATCGTGCCGGGGAGCAGGCTTGTCACTGACGCTTACCGTTTGGCCGTCGATCGCCGAGTAGGCCAACTTACGGAGAGGGTTTCAGGCGAGGAACGCCCGCGGTTGAAGGCTTGAAGCAATGGAGGATTTTAGTAAGGATGGGTTTCAGGAGAGGGCGCAACACCTGTTGAAAATGGGAGGAGAGTGGGAAGGGGCACTGGGCAGAGCAGGTATGAACAATTTTGTGGTGCGTGCAAAAAGATATTATAGCCTATGTAAGCTCGCATGACAGATGGGTCAACCCCCCCCCCTCCGACTCCCAAGTTGTTGAGCCCGCCCGCGCTCTCAGCCCTCTACCTGTTCCAGAAAATAACCAGAGCTAGGATGTGAATTCTATCTATCTGTTTATCATATTTAAGTTCTGGGCTCAACGTTACAAACATTAGGAGTCGGGCGGGTCAGGGATATGAGTCACAGTCATCTAGTGGTTCATTTTAGCGCGAATAGACCATGTTTAGGTCAAACGGTCATTGGCTTCTACTATATGCTTGGATTATGTGAAGGTCTGGTTATATATCATTGGCAATAGCGTACATTCAGAAAGTTGAGGTCAATGTAATCATAGGTCAATTTCGGCTATTTAGGCCTATATCAGGCACACGCAGCTTCCTATCGAAGAATGGATCGGTCGACACGTGAAAGTTTAAGTTAGTAGAATACCAATGGCATAGGACTAAGAATTGAGGCCATGCACATGGGCGGCGATCCGTTTTGAAAAGTGGGGGGGGGGGGACACATCGAATGCAAAGGACATCTGAGCGGAGAGCGCACCATCGGTTGGCGCGCTGCGTACAAAGGAAATTTCAGCTTCTACCCTCCAGATCGCCGGAAACGGCACTTGCCAGACTCGATAGCACCTACCTACATGTGTGACGACATGGGGAGCAGTATGCAGTTAAAGTAAATATTTGGCCAATTCGACAAGTCAGTCATCGAAGTCTACCAGCGCGCGCGAAGCGCGAGGAAATTTTTTGCAGGTTCTCCGCGCATTTTATCGAAAAAGGTCAGCAGAAAATTCAGAATTTTTCCACTTTGCCTTTTTTCTCAAATTTGCCACGAATTTTTCGCCAGGAAATTTTTCATCTCAGTAAAAATGAGGGGGAGGGGGGAAGGGAAAAGTCTGCCCCAAGGCTTCTGAGTTAACAAAATGTTCGAAAGCATACATCGCATTATTCACAACGCATGAGTAGAAGAAAACGCCCATGAAAACTGATGCACTTTCGGAATTCGATTTGAAATCGAGCACTCGGAGTATGGAAAACATGGGTAATCCCTTCGACTTCGGACCATGTTGGTCCAGATCTTCACCTGGGGGTCCGCAACTTGGAATTAGTGGACGGCAACTTACAAATTTCTTACCGCGATATAGTTTCGGTAGACAATAATTGAATCAGTTGAGACGATCATTTCAAATGATTGATTATCCATGGAACCACCGACACCACTTATAAATGACCAGGTTGACAGGTTACACGTCACAGGGTTCAATAAATGGGGCAGACAACTTATCCCAGACTAAAATGATTAGTGGATTCATGCAGTTATAGGCATACTGTTATATCAGTACTGATGGGCGCGAAAATTCGGCCACCAAATCCATGACTTTTAAACAACTTTCATTCTTACTTTGCCAAATGCTTCCATTATTTCCCCGAATTGGGTATTTTTCGTTCGTGTTTTCAACCTCGAATTATCTGCAATTACCGGCCCGACCAGTCTCGGATATGATGATGATTATCTCTAACGGTTGGTTCTGTACGCATCCGTGATATACTTTACCATCTTACTATGTTGGGCATAGATTTACAATGTCCACTCTAATTGGGGTTGACACAAATGAATGAAATAAATTGTTGCCAATTATTAGCAATAGGTTAGGCACTGCTAGGATATTTCCAATCCCAATGGGCGCAGTCTTTGTGGGGGCGTGACCCCCAACTTTTTGGAAGTCCTCCGTACCTATGTGTTTTCACTCTTACCACCTGCGGGACCTCACTTTTAAACCAGGAGAATTGCTCTCTTGACTATTACGCAAAGCCAATGTTATGTCAGTGCAAGCTTGTTGGGCACAAATCATGAACAATTTGTCTGCATGCAGTCGTGGACGACTGAGCAGCATTACTAATTGGAAGGAGAAAAAAGTGCTGAAGGAGCGAGGCCTAGCGACGGGACCCTTATGTTTTTTAGACAGAACATGTTTGGCCTTAAACGACAGAAAAGCAGCCTCATTGGTGCGAAGCGCGCGGAAAATTTTCGCATGTTTTTCGGGTCGTCGTTCGTTTGATTGAAAATTCAGGCTCGTCAGCTGATTCATGGCATTTCCTTCACTTTTGCCTTTTTCTCGTCCAGATTTCCCCCGAATTTATTGTCAATTTTTGCCCCGAATTTTTCTCATATCAGAAAAACTTTGCGCTCTGCAAAGGGATACGCAATTTGGTAAGTCTGAGCCAGAAGTCGAAGCAGTTTGGATTTACAATTATATGAATTGTGAAAATCTATGAGCCTAGTTACTCTGTCCAGACTGGACAGTAACTCAAATGTTTTATATGTGAAGGTATTTGCGCCCTGCGAAATTAGTAGTCAATTGATTCCATGTGGCAGGAAGAAAGAAAACTTAGAATCCGTCACTGAGGTCTAGATTTATGTTTCACAATGTCGACAGCAGTGACGTCAGACATTTACTGACTAGGGGAGGGGCGCACATTTATTAGGGCCCTGTGAGATGGGTCAAGGGCGTCAGGGTTAAGCCGTCCTTTGAAAAGTCGCTTTAGGTTGCCCATTCATGCTTAAAATGTGATTTTTTTGCGCGAAATATGCGACCACCAAGGGCAGTAAGTCTCTTTCTTTGGTTATTGGCCTGATCCCTACCTTCCATGGGACTACCTCAGTTTGGGGTCTAGGGGAAGGCCTGGAAGTCGGACGTTAGCCCATTCTGAGCACCCAGGTCATAAATTGTTCGTTTTGCCTCGTACCCTTTTCTTCGACGGAAAAAATTGACTGAATAATCACAAAGTTGTTTCGATTTTGTTGTATTCTGAGGTAGAACACCGACAAAAGTCGAAGGTGCTATTTCGCATAGTTTTCCTCCTGGTATAAGTCTATGCTTTTAAAAACAAAAGCTCCTCCATCTTTGCTAAAATTATACATTTCTTGCCTGGTTTTGTTGAACACAAATATTAAATATTTCTATATAGCGCATTACAAGTAGGGTAATATCTCGACGCGGCCACAATTGTTTTGCTGTCTCGTTTCGGATCAAATTGGGGCCACGGACTGCCGTTTTCGTTGGAAATTGAAGTGCAAGATATCTTTTTGTTTCAAAATTGGAGTGCACAAATCGTCAATCGATGCCTTCAGCTGGCGAAAAATGCGATCTCTAAGAAGCAATTGTAAAATATCGTCCCAGAATTACAAAATTGCACTCAAAATTGCACAGAATCTCATAGCTATTGTGCACGTGGTCTACAGTTACTGACAGCGAAACAACCATCCGGATCCGAAACGGACGAAGTTTTGGCATATTTCTTGGGCATCGATAAAATCACAACCGTCCAAACTTGACAAGATTGCTTGACAAATTTTTGCTCAATCATCGGGCTTTCGCAAGAGAAATCGGCAATCTGCCTACATTGTGGTCCTTTATCCACTTCGCAGTTTTTATCCTGAATTGTGCCTATTGTTTGCCCAAGCAGTGGTTCCTCGGTCTGCAAACTTGCTTTTACTTCCATAATGTGTTGGAGCAGTCTGACCCTTCATCCAAGCCCCCCTTCCCCTCGTTTTTGCAACGTCGCTTGTGTTTAACCAATGGACATCTTTTGTTCATTCTACCTTTGTTTTAAAACAAAAAACAAATAGAATAATCCTCACTTATGTTTTTGAGTTAGAAACTTGCATAAAGCTTCATCTCGCCAGAATATGCCTCCAAAATGCATCGCTCACGACAATATAGAAGCAACAGTTACAGGTTCGTCTGCGCGCGCAGCGTGCGGAAATTTTGCAATTCGGTTCGGAATAAAGGCCACTGTGGTCTTTGTGAGACTGCTTTCTCAATATTTTTTCAGCCCACACAGCCACATAGCGGATACGTGTGTAAACGGACGTGTACTTTCGTCTTTCATCATCGAGGATAAAAAAGTGGGGGGGGGGGGGACATTTGATATGATGTCCCCCCCCACTTCGGAAAAGGTTGGGGGGGGACGTTCCCCTGTTGCCCCCCCACCCGTGCCCGCCAGGACGACGTCCGCATTGGTGGGGGGGCCCTATGCAGGTCATCCGACAGAGGTGATTTTGTTTAAACCGGTCAAACAGCTTTATTCTAAGATATATCAGATGGAGGATAAGACTAAAAAGACGATAAAATTTGCCCCTGAATTGTTACATGGTTATTGTTACCATGGTTATTGTTACCATGGTTATTGTTACCATGGGCATTGTTACCATGGTTATTGTTACCAGGGTTATTGGAATTGTGAATATATGGGGTGCTCAGAAATGTGAGTCCAAACGTCATTTAGGGGTCAATTTCAATTGTTTTTTTTCGTGAACATATCCAACTTGCTTAGGCGACAATTTTCAGGGAATATAATCACCACCGGCAATCCATAATCAAATCAATTGTAAGAAAAACTCAGGTTATGCTGCACTTTGAATTACTTTAATGTCACTAACATGAAGAATATCATTGTTGACAAGTATTGGGGGGAAATCTTTTGATAAGTGAGCCGCCTGCGCCATAATTGGCCTCTTGTTCAACTTATCAGAGTTTCCGTTGGCTGAAATGTGAAATTGAATGGCGCTTCGGTACTTTTTCTATGTATTATAATATAGAATACATCCTATTCGGAAATCGATCATTCACATCAGGAACATCAGCAAAATTCGCAAATTCTTGAATCGCGACAGGCCCGCTGAAACAAATCGTCAACCGCTCCAACTTGAACGTCTACCAGCGCCTCCAAAATACTGACTGAGTCCCGAATGTGACCATAATCGGAGAGAATCCTGTCACATCCTGCCGCGTGGAGCTGTAAACTGGCTCCTAATCCCTGACCAGATTACCTATAATTGCTGCTCATCACTTACAAAGCACAGAATGGCATGACTCCCACATTATTTCCAAGCCTGGTCAAGCCATATTCTCCGGTACTGCAGGTTTGGATACAATAGGGGTATATTGCGGGAATGGAAAAACTGTATCATAGGGAACAAACCACATTTCAATACGTTGTTCACGGTGGAGGTATTGGCCTTGAAAGTTTTGTCCATTATGCTGAGAAATCAGGGAGATTCCCAATTGCCCATACGCATGACGTCCACACTTGGACAACAGGAAATTATGTCATGTATTTCATTGTTTCATTTTGTTTGAATGAAGGCCTGTCCACACTGGATCGTTCCGACCCGTCGCCGTCAACGCCCTTCCGTCACGTCACGTCAATCTTCACTTTTGCACGTCTGCACGTTAGCCTAATCAATGGCGCTGTCCACACTGGTCCGTTTCCGTTCCGTCACGTTCAATACGGCAGAAAAAGTTGACGGCAGGCGTACGCAACCTTCCGGATTGCCAAAGTCCCATGCATGTACGTTCAGGAAGTCAGAATTGACGTCCGGATCCGATCCGTCAAGTTTGAAGTCTCTCGCCATGTTTTAAAGTCTAATTTCTGAAAAATGAGCACAGAAGAAAGCCCATCAGCTATACTGGGGCAGGACGTGGTGCACTCTTCAACCAAAAACTGGCGTCTTTACTGCAAGGATCTGATTTTTGCTCGTTCCAACTCAAGTGTCACTTGACCCCGTAGTTACCGATTTGAAGGGCTAACATGGAACTGGAAACTGATGCGTCCGGGAGGGAGTGGGGGGGGGGCGGGGGGGGGGCGGGGGGGAGGGGGGGGGGGGGGGGAGGGGGGGGGGGGGGTGGGGGGGGGGGGTCCAGCTGGTGGGGAGGGAAGGAAAGGAAGGGGGTAGAGGGGGTGGGTACATATTATGTATTTCATTTAGAATATAATCATCAATATTCCTGCTATCTCAATCTGAAGGCACATGTGTAGATCGCGGTGGGGGGTGGGTTGGGTTTGGGGATCAATCTACCCAATAAAAAAAAAATTTTTTTTTGATATGTGGGGGGTGGCATATAATGAGTCATCTCCCCCAATGATCCAGGCATGCATCTCCTGACATTTTAAATAAAATGAGGGTAGCAACCAGGCCCCTGCGAAGGGAGGGGGGTGCTTGGGGTGGCTGCAGCACCCCCTGAATCAATTCAGGTCATGCCCCTACCGATTTCAGGTCATTGTGTCCAGCAAAAAAAAGCCAAGCAAACCCCAGTCGATTTTTGAGCATTAAAGGCTGTCTGGATACATTTTGCCACGAAAGTTTTTGGTATCCCGGTTTTCGATCAGGCTAGTTGCGTAAGTTTGTTTATCCAAAAAACGTTAAAAGTGTACTTGATCAACTGAATAGAAGATATCCTAATATGATGTCCCCAAATTCACGTTGATTATTTTGATATTGATCTGATAGTATTGGAAAAAGATCTCTTGTAGTTCTCTTATAATTGTTTTATAAAATCCTCAAGCACCTAACACTATGATAAAAATACCGAAAAGAATTTTTCAAGAATTCTCCATCTGTATATGAGAATGTACGTAATTTGTATGTTTGGGCTCGCATGCAGGCACCCTAGCGTCAACATTCGACATTGGGGAGGGGTTTTGCCCATTTGGCCAGGCTTTTCCGACCGGAAGTGGAAGTTGCCAGTGTAAGTTCCTTGACAATCTCAATTCGAATCGCAATTTTGTTTCTTCTATCGTCGTAGTTGTGCTTTGTTAAACTTGTGTAATGGACGTGAAACATGGTTGTCAGTAGCATACTGGCCTTTTTTCGGATGGTCTGTGAGGACTGATTTGTTTTAAAATTTCCCTTTGCCTCCTTCGCACCAACGATGACATTCTTCTTTGAAGGGCACATCACCAAAAACCAATATACTACCTACCCCGAAATTAGGCCTCAACGTTCACAATCGCGTGTTACGACTGTAGGCACAACACCATACTGATCTATCATATGCCTACCGTATGCCCCCCCCCCCCATAGGGCCAACACATGACAAATTTTCAATCATATTTTGATTCCTTGAAAAAAAATAGAACAATTACCATGGGCGGCGATCACGGGGAGGACGAGGGGTGGGGGGGGCAATTTTATATAGAATACCCCCCCCCACCCCAATAGTTTGCGGACTAGCGAAAAAATCCTATAATCAACCATATGTACAGTACGGCCACGAAAATGTCTGACTCATGTTTCTTTTAGATTGTTAAAAAAAAAAATGCTTGAAAGGCCCCGAAATTGCATAAAAAAAACGCTGCGCGCGCTGTAATCCCATCTTTTCCGTTACATGTATAATACAGTGGGCCCACGTGTACAATACCTTTGTCAGATTCTGGCAAACATGATTTTTGTCCAACGTGTCATCCCTTCAAAAAGTGTGATGAACCTATAGGAGGACCACGAGGAGAATTTGGTTTAGGATTGATTCATGTGACCCCCCCCCCCCCCCAGTACAACAATGCCGGAATACAACTGCCCATGTTCGTAACACTGCACACAGTTTAGTTCTACTTCATTTCACTTGGCGTAGCCAAGGGGGGGGGGGGGGGTCCCGCCACTGGGGTCCGATGCCCCCCCAATCGATTCCCCCCCACAGTTTTTTTTTGTTTTTTTTTTTTCAATTTCCTCACTTAATGACAACAACATATGCACTTATGCGCTCTCTCTCTTACCGGGGGCTCACCTCGCTCATCAATTTGCTAGTCGATTGCTCGAATGTTCTCTTCTGTGATAGCCCATTTTTTTGGTCATCTCCAAACAGTGTGCAAAAATTGTGCGCGCTTTTACGCGCGCAGTGAGTCCCCGTTAAATTACGATTTTTTTTATCCCATTTTGGAGTTGGCGGCAAGATCATAGAACTTGGCCAACGAGGGGGTTCGTAGATACCTCTCCAACAACATTTGTCACATATGTTATGGGTCCCTCTGTCCTCGAGATCCCATCAGATTGCTTTGAATAGTTTTCAATTGTTTGCTCAATATCCAACCAACATTGGCGGGGTGCAAGGGGGGGAGAGGGCACTAGCTAGCCCTCCAGTTCTGGCAAAAACAGTGGCGAAATGAATGAAAACCCCCTCCCAAATATTGACCCCCGTACCCTATAGGGGGATATCATATTGATCTCCAAATAAACCAAAAAAAAAAAAAAAGAAAAAGCAATGCGCACAAAAATTGCGTGCATCTTGCGCAGTAGTAGCCGTGGTTTTGTTGTCTGCTTTAATACAAACCCATAATAACTATTTGCGATTCCGAGCAAAGTAGTTATGTTTTTTTTTAATAATGCAAATTTTTGATCTGTGGCTATTAGCATCCTGGGTCATCCCTGGCCACTGAAAAGGCATGGCCATAAGAGGGGGAGCTTAACACCGCCCTCAAATTCACATACCAAAACAGTTGATTCATTCGTCCAAAATGAGGGAGCCGAAAAGGAAAGAAAGTGAGACCGAATATACAGGCAAAAATGATCAAAATTCGACAAAAGGCTAAATTCGGAAAAATTTTCAATCAAAACAAAGCAATTTTTTTTCGCGCGTTTCGTTGTCGCAGGGGTAAGTACTTTCCCATCATTCGGCTTTCAGATTTGGGGAATTTTGTTCTGCCCAACCCCCCTCAAAAAAACAAATAGGAAGAGTCCCTGCACGGGCCTATATCTGAGGAGGGCCACGTTGGAAAACAATCTAAAATTTGTCCACTTCTCAAGACAGAGTTTTTTAAGGAAAAAAATGACTTCAAATATGGCAAATGTTGAACCACAGATTTCATCATACGAGGGTGTCCTAAAAATGCAAACATTTCCCCAAGGGGGAGGGGGCAACACCCCCCTCCCCCATGGCCACCCCCCCATCAAAATTCCTGCTACTCCATGGTTTACTTCTGTCGTCTTATTGTTTCAGCTTGTGCTTTGGCCAGCTTGACGTGCGGTTTTAATAGAAGAATGAAAGCATATGGTAACGACAAACAACAAGGCAGGGGTCCGGCAAATTAGTATTGAGGTTTTACGTGTATTGACGTATGGAACTATAATGCGCGGAGCCGGCGAAACACTCTGAGACTGAAAATTGGGACGAAATTTTCTAGCAGAAACTATTCTGAAAAATGATCAAATTGTCTGCTTACTGGCTCAATACCTTACCTACCAAAAAAAACCTCGATACCCCGAAAAAATGTCACATACATTTCCATGACGTGATGTTCAAGCAAATTTCCAATCTGCGGCCGCCTCCCCAACCCAAACCCAATTGGGAAAGGGTTCCTCGATGGAATTTCTTTAAGAAATGCTATGGAGAATGGACCACGATGATGAAATTTGTAATATTCGGGGGTGGGGGGGGGGCTGGATAAGGGGGGGAACATCGATCAGTTTTTCGGAAATTTAACTGTCACTTTCAAGTGATTGCATATGGTCGTAAGTCGCGGAAGTGCCGCTCCTGCAATCTGGA
>JAODTK010000025.1:0-34475 GCA_026419785.1 Sclerodactyla briareus | reverse complement strand
ATCCGAGATATGTTGGGTTTCAGACTCGGAGCAGGTCTCAGCTACGATAACCTCTCTCGATTTTATCTTCATGAAGATTTGATGAAGATGGTTGACTTGTGTCAGTCATACGGTGTCTAATGGACTCAAGTAGGCAATTGGTACCTCGAGTGGACTGACGGCTGAGGCTCTCCTACCACACTACTAGCTTTGTTTAGTAATAGTATCAATACGGTTCTCTTTCAATTGCACTGTGGCTACCACCCCAGCATATCATACAATAACGCAAGGCCCCCTGTATATGGTGAAGTATAGAAAATCTAGAAATTATCACGACGGCACACTAAAGTGAGACCGTTTACGAAGACAATACAACCTAGGGTTAAGATTCTTAATAAGAGCGTCAATTATGATCACCCCAAGTTAAGTTATTCGTTCAGGGTAACCCCAAATATTTGTATGAATAAAAACGGTCGACGACAGAATCCTTAATTGTGACAGCGTGAAAAAAGCGCTGGTGACGTCCCGTCGAAAATCAATCATCATTCTTCGGTCTTGGGAAACATTCAAATCAAGGAAAAATTCGAATCGCAGTAATTCGGTAAAGACTCAATCTGCTTGAGGTATGCAGTAGTATCAGTACCCTCGTTTAACCAACCCAAGGGCCAGTATCATCAGAGAACTAATGCGGAAACACCCTTACGAGCTGTGGCATCAGAGGTGATAAAGTGAAAAGAAACGGTGCGGCTAAAACCCACCCATGGGGCGACAACCAGTGTCAGAAATATAATAGCGGAATAAAACAAGTAGGATTAAGTTACATATGAGTTTATTTCGTGAGGGTAAATTCATATCCATTGATGAGTTACTAGGGAATTCCTTGTGACGAGTTTATTCGCCTAAAATGTGAGTTGTATGTATTTAAAGGCCAGAGAGGAAAAGTCGAAACACAGACACGGGCGTAATTCCACGGCAAGAGTGCTCTAGTGGGGAATATAGCTTCTACAGGATCCCAAGTAACTGCATTTCACACTACGCCCAGGCTGATATGCAAACTGAAAAGGATGTAAGAATGTTTCAAAAAGGCTTAATTGTTCTAAAAAAATATTACGTTCGCAAAACTGTCATTGGCCCACAGACTGTGAGGGCAACAGGACGCAGGTCATTGTTACAGGATATTGCACTAGTTTTAGGAACGGTGGTATGATACAAGACTGCTTCCACAATTCAGGTATTAGTGCTTTTTGTTGTAAAAGACATGTTTGAAAATGTATGATAAAAATATAGGCGTATGCATTGCACATGTTTCAGCACCCGTGGTGAAAGTTTATCGGTCCTGCGGGCCTTTGATGCTTTGAGCTTGGCAACGTGGCGGCGAACATCGCACCCGAACGTGAAGTCATCAGATCCTTAAAATATTTTTTAGGTGTTTAAAGCAAACCAATCAAAATTTGGGGATTTCTCACGTGGAAAGTAAAGTTACGCGACGACATAGTCAGCCGAAAAATCCTCAACGAAAAACAGAAAACTCAATCAGCTTTGTTGTGATTTCATTACATGTACTGTGTGAAGTAATTGAAAGACAAGGGTACATATTTTACTGTTGCGCCACAATTGAAAGTTTGTTCAGCCTTTATGTGACCACACCAAGCTTATAGCGTAGGCATAGGCTGTATGTAGGCTTCCAACTTCGTCACTCATTTGCCTGGCGTGCCACACCCTAAATCCTGGTTTCCACAATTTATGGCCATGATGTGAGAACATTTATTGCCAGTAACAACCTTATGCAAGTACAAGCTAGCCTATTCATTTACTCACAAAATTTCATATTGTAATACAAACATACAATAATATAGTCCTAAGTAAGGATTCGCGAAATGAGCTTGGGCCGGATAGTGGTTTAGCCTATTTTATTCTTGCGGGGACTGTGTAACCGTAATTGGTAGATGAAGACGATTTGTAATGTGAATTTTATGTCGCCTAGGCTAGGCGGAAAGCTGAGGGCCTAACGTTAGGCTAACCTAAGCCGAAGGTCGGAGCCTTCACTTCAGCCTTATGACGCAAACCACGTATTCTAACGCCTACAATATACGATTACCGCTTCATTAAGTCCGAAATGGCGGTATTGTAACGCACATCGTCTGGTAATGCCTACGACTCCCGCACTTGGAACATACCACAAGCGCAGTTCTGCTGCATAAGCATGCGCCCACGACGATGTGCGTGCGATGAGTCCTAACTGACTGTGGCAAGTCGGGGCAATTTGTGCTGGGCGCTTGTTGTGTTTATTGTTTTGTTGTTATTGCTGTTGTTGTTATTGTGTTGTTGTTGTTGTTTGTGTTATTTTTGTTGTGGTGTATTGTGTTGTTTTCGTCAATATGACCTCGGGACATAGGTTATAAGGACGTCAGAACGATTACGGAATAGCCCGAACTTCCGGGTCATAGGTTATAATGACGTCAGAGCGATTACGTATCGCCCGTAAATCAGGGGTCATAGGTTATACTGACGTCAGAACGATAACTTATTCGCCCGAAATCAGGATTTCAGCCAACATAAACGCGCACTGCCGAATTTTCAATGATTTCTTAGTCCCGTTAAAAATATGCAACGTATTCCATGCGTTCAGCGCCATCAGGGCGGCTGTAACAAAGGTCAATTGGCGTTTTCAAATCATTACCGTCGATCATGCTACTACAATTAAGTGTTTCATCAAGCTTTCGTGTGTGTTGCACCTTACGGTGGATTTCCGGAACTTTGCGTCCAGTTTCAGCTTTAGATGCCTCCAGCTTTTTCGTTCCATTGTGTATTGTCATGGTCGTTGGTTCCTGTCTCTGCACAACAATGGGCCGGTAACTTGAGGTATTAAGTTATCAGTTATGGTCAGCAAACTCCAAGGGGTGGTAATTGTGTGGAAGAATACGCAAGTCTAGGGTAAGCATTACTTCTGGTTGCAACAGGTGGCGGTGTATAAAAATGGTACTCTTTCTCAGGCTCAGTGATTGAAATCGCCATTATGATCATAAACCAACTGGTTGATTCAGTTTCAGATTTATGTATAACGTCACCCCAGTTCTTGTTGTCGGTTTATCTATTTTAATACGATTGGGTACATATACAGTTGTTATGCTACTGAGAGAATTCCCGGGGTCGATAAACAGGCCGCAAGCTTACAGTAAGTAATTTCCAGTGTTAGATGAGCATGATTGATGTTTGATAACGGCAATGGTTAGTGTGGCACCACTTCTCATTGACTATAACATACACTCCCCCTTTCACCCTTCCGGAATTTAGGTCCCGATCACCCCGCAATAATTTAAATCCACTGATAGTTACATGGGCTCCATCATGGTGGTCTTGACCAAGTTTCTGTAATGATAGCATACTGGCATTAACGAAGTCATGAAGAATATTTGACGTTTACCACACCCTGCGCAATTCCTCAATCTTATTTATGACATTATGTAACAATTGACCAAAATGTAACAGCTTGGTCCAAAATGTAACAACGTTTTGACAAAATTAACAATTTGGAAGGTGGGTCCACAATGTAACCCTTTCTCTCCTTTCTTCTGCCCAAAATGTTACAACTCCTGAGGAATGTTTTCAAAACCAAACACGGCTATGGGCCGTTCCGCCATCGGCCCTAAGGCGGCTGTGGGTTCGGATGGCGTGCAAATTGGTGGGGATGCTACTCGAAGTCGGAGCTTACCCTTCCCGCAGTCCCTCAGACCCAAAGGAGCTCATCATGACGAAATGAATCCGCACACATCCTGGGGTGGGTGAAATTCAGAAATACCATAGTCCGACTCTAAACGTAATTGCCGTGTATTATGCTGAAACCCCCAACTCCTTGCATGTTGAGTTCCTGAGTTATGGGCGAGGCGTCTATTGAGGGCGTCGTGTGGTCGGCATGTATAAGCAGTACGTGATCCAACAAGTGCGCCAAAAACATTGGAGATTTGTATGCGCTCATTTAATGTGGTAACTTTAGGAAATATGACTGCCTGAGTGCTATTGCAATGGCACGAGGCGCAGGGTCTGAGGCAGGTTGATGAAAGTGGGGGTGTGCAAAACGAGAGTAGTAGGTGTGCTCCATTGGAGGAGTATGTGGGGGGGGTCTAAGGGGAGGGGGTGCCCCCCTCCCCTTGCCGGAGGAAAATTGGATTTCAGAATGACCTAGATCGCTAATGGTGCAATATTTAAGTGATGTCAGCCTAAAAAATTGGGACGAAAGTACTGCGAGGAAGCATTCTGGAATGCAAAATAATGATTAATGATTTTTTTAAGTTACAATGATTAACTTATGAAAAAGAGCCCAAAAACTCAACTCGAGTCTTTGTCTTCATGAAAATTTCTTGTCCATTTGCGGTGTATGCACGGAACATTACACTAGGCTTTTCGGTTGTAGAGGCAGTCACCCGGAGGGGGGGGGGGAATGATCGACAATGAATGTTACTTTGTATAGTAGTCAGTAGGCCTGTACGAACAGCGAGCGAGTCCGTCTTATTGGACGAAAAAAATATTGTGTAATCACTTGTTAGTCGGAACGGGACGCTTAAAAAAGTAAATAATGAGAGGCCTTTGATGACACGGCGGCCCCCCGGTAAAAAACATTATAGTTTCGCGAGGCCGCGTCCGTCGAACCAAAAGGTGGCCGATGTTTTTGTTATAAAGGGCGTGCAAAACACGGCTGCACGGCTGGCTAGCTAAATCCCCTGACAGGCGACTCAGACATATATAGGCGTGCACTACGCCCCTAAAATTGGGTCAAGTACCGATGTAGCCTAATTAGTCATGATTTTTTTTCAGTCTAACTAGGCTTGTCATTCATTGTTTTTAATATGTTATTTGGATTGAAGGGAATGGGGGAGTACCATTCCGCACACGGTAATTACTTCATGTAGCTTTTTGTATTTCAACGAGGTTTAAATAGGTCGTCTTGGACATGTGGACATTTATTTCTTCCGTTTTCTGGGTACTGCCCATTGAAAAAATTAATAGGAGGGGGGTCAGGGGAAAACTAAAACTACCCCGAAACCTGAAACTTAGTCCATTGGACGGACGGGTTGGACATTACCAAAATTCCATCACCAATGCGGCGTCCAATTGTCGTTGCCCATTATGTAATTGAGATACGCCAGGTTTTACGGTATAGGCCAATCGGAAAGTCGTTGGACTTTCACAATTTATACAGCAATAGTTAGAACTTGGATACTACTACACGACTTTTCAGCCTAAATACCGTAGCTCCCAAGAGGAAAGGGGCTGAAAAATACTGAAATACGATGAACCGTGTTTCTATTTTTGGCGTTAAGAACGTCCCATTTTTTAACATTAACGGTAGAGCTGGGAACCGTTATAGCTCTGAGGGTGAGGGTACATTGCACTGAGAGAAAATTGATGCATGGAATTTATCGGCTGGGACATAGCCGGGGAAGAAAAAAATGGCTAAATTGTTTCAATATTGTGCTTTCTGTTGACGCTCAAAAAATGGAAATTGCCATGTCGTAGGTTGTTTTTCAACCACTATTCATCCAACAAGATAGTATCAGTCTGAAAGTTGCACCAATCGATGGTCTCGTGCTCAGTTCTACGCGGGGATACTGATTTGAGGTGATTTTGTGAGGTTCAAAAACGGAAAGAATAGCGATTCCCAAAAATGGTGCGCATATCAGTCTTGTAGAATCAAAATGATCCAATTTTCAGCCATACAAAGGCGAGCGGAGCTGAACAATGTTGCGAAACGGCTAATTAGGACCCATTTTACAGTCCGGACATGCCGTCCCCATGATGAAATTGCCATCTTTCGATTTGACATTGCCTCGATTTCGCTATGTGTTAATAAAATACGGCTCAAAAATGCTATTTCAGCGCCGATTGAGCTCGGGAAAGCTCAATACGGCGTTTTTGCTTTTAAAACTTTGTCTAGGACCAGGCACAAAATTCCCAAAGTGGGGCCAGAGATGATGCAAATCGACACGCTCGTCGGGTGAGCCATTACTCCAAGTTCAAGCCATATTGGGTATGGCCACTCAATATGCAAATTTTCAAATTAACAATCGCCAATATCTCGAAAACTAAATGAGATATGAGGAAACCAAATTTGCACCACTGTGTTCATCGCCCCAAACTACGTCGGGTTCGGTTATTGGTTTGATTCAGGAGGTGGCGTCTTCATTTTTGAAAAATGCGTGACTGACGCAAAGTGCGGTTGGCGTTACGGGGAGGGGGTTGATATGGGGGCCTGAAGTGCGTAACAAAGTTCCAAAAGTTCAATCGAGGTTTTACAGATCTAGGTCGCCCCAGATGAAAAACATTTTTCTGGGTCGTGACCCCGTAAAACAAATGGCGGACCCCAATGCAAAGTTGCACAAAAACCCCATTGGGTCAGGGTATCTGTACCTGTAGGGATACTGTCGAGCTTCCATGTGGAGCCGAACGGACAGGAACAGGTGGGTGCACGGGAAGAAGAAAAACTCAGTCCCGATTCATCTGCCTGAGATGCTCCAATACCCGGCTCTTGAAGTTGACTGTATCTGTGATGGGAACTTCCTGTGGCAATTTATTCCAGTCACCAATTAGTTTTTGGCCAGAAGAGTATTTATAACAGTCCTTGTTGCGGCTAGCTGATATGTAGGCTGTTAAGGGAGTGGCCTGGAATGGACGGGGGGGGGGGGGGGGTGGCAGAAGGAGGTCGTCAACCGAAGAGGCAAAAGACCCAGCCGTGCCTTCTGAAGAATATCAATCCTACTGGCAGTTCTTGCACCAACACGCTGGATCTTCGTAATTCATTGGTGACAAAGCGCGCAGCCAGCGTTGAACCATCTCTAATTTGTTAACAAGGTATTATGATAGGGGTCCCCAACAGACAGGGCATACTCCAATGTGGACGAACGAATGCATATAGGCTTGATTGTTTAATTTTTTTTAGTACAAAGGAAACAGATTATTTAATGAAAACCTAGTGTTTATTAGCAGTCGCCGTGATTTGATGATGTGGTGACGACAGGTAAGGTTGTTCGTTATAATAACACCCAGATAAGAAGACATTTGGTTGCACCAGCAGATGACCCCTCCGAGTTTATAGTTAAATGTTTGGGCTACGAGCATGGGTAAGCCTCATCACCAAAAACGTTTTGGGTTTTAAAGTGTAATGCACTCATGTTGGCCACTTAGTCAAGGTATCAAGGTCAGTTGGAGTTGGACATGATCAGACATTTGGGATTTGACGATACACCACACATCATCCGCAAATTCGGTTGTTAAAAATTCTGAGGGAGGTGTGATGAAGGTTTGAGGAACAGCAGGGGTCCTAAAACAGGTGCCCTGGGGGACGCCAGATAACTCGTCCATAAGGGGAGTAGCCCCAACAAGACCCTATGCTGACGACACGTAAGGAACCGTCTATCCATCTATTCAATTTACGACACGAACACCATAGTGATCAAGTTTGAGCATTAGGCGATGATGCGGCACAGAATGAAGGCTTAGTAAAATCCATTATGATCACAAGGTCAGTTCGCGACCTAGTGTTGAGTGAGAAGCTAAAAGGTATGGGTAGTTAGTTGAGTTGTGTTTCAACAAGAGTGATTGCCTTCTAAATCATGTTGTTTATAGTGAGACAGAAATACTGGTCGAAGGTGTAGGAAAATAATTTGGGTATGCAAAATATGCTCTAATTTACACTTTAGTGTGTAAGGGAAATGGGCCGGTAGTTATAGGCAGCAGTTCTATCCCTTTCTTAATATGGGGGTAAGTATTGGCCGAAAGCCAAGATGATAGTTAGTCCCCAGTCTCTATAGATTTTCAAAGATCAGCTCATTAACTGGGGCAATCTCTCCTCTGCCATTTTTAGATTTGAGCGGGACACCTCAAGGACCAGGAGCTTGTGAAATCGAAGTTCTTTAGTAGTGTCGTAACCCCTGCAGTGGTATATGAATAACCAAAATCAGGCAGAGCAGGGTAACTGAGTGGAAAGATATTTCAGTCTCCTGCGTGGAGACAGATTGAACTGTCGTTCAAAATACTCGGCCAGAGCTAGATTTTCAGACTGTAACCCACCATCAGATTAGAGGGCAGGAATACCAACACAGATGCAGTTTTTTTTAGACTCTTCATGTAGGACCCAAAACTTATGTTGGACTCAAAGGATATAGAGTTTATAAAGTTTCGGTAGGTTTCCTGGTGACCCTCTGAGTAGCGCTTTACGCAGGACATGAAACCGATCTAAGAATGATGACTAGTGTTGTTTTGCATATGTTAACTATGGTTTGCATTTCATTTAAACAAGCTATGTCAACTTTATTAAACGTTGCAGTTTATATAGCACATGAAATTCCCGAGAACTCGATTGGTGCATTTTGCAGACCGATATTCCTTGTTGCGGACTGTTCGGTCATTCACTTTTTTTGGCGCCACAAAAGTACATTTTTAAACAATTGAGCATTTTCAACAGCACGATAAATTTCACTCAGAGCTTTGGAACGTTCCCCCCCTACGTTAATAGTGGAAAAGGGACTTGCGTCGCGGGGGTGCTGCGCCCAAAAAACACAAACAAAAACATGGTTCAGTAGTATTTCGAGTGTCCTATCTGACAGCGCAAAGAAGAAATTGTCAGCCCCTTTTCCCTCGGGTAGTTATTCAGCTGAAACGTTTCCCCCGGGGGAAGGGGTTTCCTCATTCCGTTAAAAAATTCAACATATATAACAAGGCACGACAAGCCTAGTTAGACTGAATATGAACTAATTGGCTTTAATCGGCAATTTGACCCAATTTTAGGGACGAAGTGCAACGCCTATTAGGTAATAAAGTTACGGCCTGAGTGCCCATTGCAGTAGAAACTTAGGCACGTCATATTTTTTTAAAGTCCACCCTTTGAAATCATCGCCCCCAAAATACTCCAGATGTATGTTTTTTGCGCACCTATTGGATCAAGGGCTGCTTATGCCCACACGACGCCCTATAGCGTCCCTCGCCCAACTCAGGACACAACAGCAATTGAGTTAGGGTGTTTCAACCAATACTCGGCCTACGTTAGAGTCGCTATATGTCATTCGAGATGGCGCCAAATTTCCCCCCACCCCAGGATTGCTCCATTCCGTCATGCAATGCGCCTTTGTCTGAGCGCGGCAAAGGGGAAGCCCCGACTTCGAGTAGCATCCACACCATTTTGCAGACGCATTTTTTTTCCCGAAAACCCCCACGCTTCCTCTAAGGGCGATTTGGCGTCACCCCCCATAGCCGTGGTGTGTTTTGAAAACATTCCTCCGATTGTTTGTTACATTTTGTCATTGTTACTAATGGGTCGTAACACTGCTTCCTGTTTTAAGTCATCTCTCCCAACTGTGGTTTCTGGCCAGTTCGGTTCTCTGTGGCTTTTATCTTTGGCAGTATTTGGTATTGGAATGAGGCTGATTACGTATTTCTGAAGCTGATTTGGAGAGTGCGTTACTAATTTGTCGTTTATCTTTTGCACTAACAGAGTCGCTTGATGTTACTCAATCAGAAACAGGCTTGTACGAAACCCAGCAGTGTAAGGATTATAATAACGATAAAAACATACAATCCTGCAGCTCTCCATGTTTGATCGGGGATATCTTAATTCTAATTAGATGACCCAGCGATTTCTCGTCTTTTTTCATCCTGACGTTCGATATTTCCTGTTCGATTTTTTTTGTACGGTTCCTCATTTCAGATTGTGTATGGCCAGTTGACTTTTAGTATTTTTCCAATCGATCACATTCCTCTTACAGACTTTATTTTGCCTGTCCCAGCTGTTTGTTCAAGGCCGCAACTTATACCATATGCATCATTGCCCTATGTATACATAGCATGGGCCTGAAACCCTACCCAGCCGTCAACCTTCTCTTCGATTTTGCTCCGAAAAATTTCTCGTTTTTCTCGCTTTCAGGTGGATATTCGAATCGCAACTTTTGTTTGTATTATTTATGTGTGTTTGTTTGCATGTTCTTTCCTCCTGGAACTTTCAGTCGGATTCTCTTCTTTTTTCTATGGTCATTTTGGTCTCACGTCACTCCCTTTGTCCATCCACTGTATCCTAACAGCAACAACAAAGCCTAGGCTACCCGCCTACCCAGCATTTGATGTTACTATTGTCATTATCACTGTGACCGACGTGTGCACATCGATCCGTCTATTGTCCCTCATTGTCCTGTTCTCTGGCCACCTACTTCTCGTTCTTTGTGTGTCTCTAATCCCTTTGTGTTCAGGCAGTGTCCGTATCGTCTAGTAACGCTGTGTGGGTGTGTGTGTATAGTGTTTTCTCGTTCAAGCCTTCTTGTAAGTATTTATTTGTTTCACTTAGCTGCCTAAGGCCTAGACTATTATTCGCTGTCTCTTGATTTTTCAGGATGGTAGACAAGCTTATTCTTTGTGGGGGTGTGATATGTGGGCGAGTATCGGATAGGGCTAATTTCAGGGGTAGCGTTCGAGGTCCAGGCTAGCTGTCCTGGTTCGGTTATATGTTCCATAGTGTGCTATTTTTCAGAGCTGAAGGGAAGGCATGCAATGTTTGGGAGGTACACACGGGATTGATCGTAATGCGTATTCTTATCGATTAATCCAGTTGGTGTACCAAAATGCTTCCAGCGTGCTGTCGTAGAAGAGGGGTCCATCATATACTGCGTGATAGAGGGGGCCACACGGGTAAGGGCGACCGAACGTTTGAGAATAGTGCGATGCGGTGAGGGTATTTTGGGTGAACCGAAAGGGGCGGGTAAGTGTGTGTTGATAGGCACTCGATTGTCAGGTATGTTGACCGCGATTCAGCAAGGCTGGTGAAACGAATGCGTCGGAGTTGTCTGTATTCCGTTGCTAGATGGAGGATAAGTCGAGGTGAATAGGTTGTGGATACGAGGAGTGGTGTTGTATAGGTTTGGACGATAATTAGGGAAAGACAGTCAGTGCGTCTTGAGATCCCGGTTCGCGCTTGGTGTGCAGGCTAAAGTCAACAAGGGTCGCGAAAGTCGTATTGCGGTGTCCTACTAAGGTTCGACGCGGTCGGGGGGGCGTTGCTGGCGAGACGATAGAGGGTTTGTACGCTTGGCTAGAGCGGGAAGAGTGCACTTCATAGGGGGTTCACTTTGTTGATGTTTCGAGTTTTCGGGGTTAGAGGTAGAAGGGAGGATTTTTTCGCTAGGACGGTCTTCATCTGAACGGGGTCGGTGTTACGTTTTGGGCTAAGTATTGGTTAACACTGTGTCGAGGTAATTGTTAAACTAGCTGACGGGTGCGAGGGTCTAGGAGATAGAACGGCGTTAGTAATAAGTCAAGGCCTATTGAGGATACCGGTGTTAGTACTTAGTGAGAGTCATAGTAGCGTTGCAAGCCTGTCATTTTCTGTGCTAATGTTCAGAGTATCAGGAACATTCGATGATTCCAGTTTTAGTGGAGAAACGCAAGCCTGACGTAGTTGAGATCACGTAGTTGGAAATTCGTGGTGGAAGACAAAAGGACATTTCCACAGCTGAGGTTACTATTACGGGTTATGTTGTCTATAGGCAGGATCGTATGGATACTACTCGTGGTAGTGGTGGTGGGGTTATTGCTGTGTCAGGTTGATTTGAATAGTATGAAATGCAGTCGAGAAGCAATGGTAGCTTTGTAAATTCTGTTTGGTGTGAAAGTCTGTCCAATTCATCGGGCTATTCCATGCAGCATGACAGATGGCGTTGTGTCAAGTGCTGAAGAAAAAGACTCCGTATGCCGAAATTTTGCGGCAGACGCTTCTGGGAAGATACGTTATCACTGGGGCGATTTCATATCAGCTGGTTCTCGAAGGAGGGTGGCAGAATATGGTCTGATTGCGCCAATGCCTACTCAAGAGTGCTTCGTTCTCAGATGTACATGTCCTACTAGGAAGCATACATATTGGCTTGGTTCTTAGTAGTGATCCTTATTCGATAGACAATGTTGCACACACTCGGATAAGCTTGGGCGAGGATCACGAAGTATTTCTTTTGATGTGTCTTGTTCTGTCAGTATGTAGCAAGCCCGCTTTCACCAGCGAGAGACGTGAGTTCGATAGGCGGTACCTGTCAGCCACCCTATTGTCAGAACAAGCGGGAGAACTAAAACACCAAACAGGAGGGGCTCAGACACAGAAATGGGCAGCGAGAGGAGAATTGGTTTTTACACCGTTTATTAACCCCCCACGTTTAAGAAGCCCGCGGAAGAGATATAATACGACAAAGCCGTCGTCAATGCGTCTTCCCCTCTAATATGGAAAGCGAAATAAATTTAGGGCGCCACACAATATTACTACAAATAACCACTCATCCGCATCTCTGTTGCAGAAATATATTAACAGGTGGGGGAAATGTTGCCACTAAACCAAGGGAAGAGAACAGACAGCAACCAAATGGTTGGAGCGAAGTTGGGCCAACGTGGCCAAACGTTGGCAAAGCGTTGGCTAAGCGTTGTGTTGTGGTGCGTCATTGGGGGACAACGTTTACCCAACGTTGCACAACAAATCGTGCAGCGGTTAGTTGGAACAAATTGGTCCAACGTAACGCAAACAACCGTTGGCGGCTTTATTTAACCAACGTTTATCCAACACTATTACAGCCACCAGTTGGGCGGCACACTTTGCCCAACGCTTAGCCAACGTGTATAACACACCGATGGCAGTTGGTATATGGGAAAAAACATGGGCAAACGTACGCAACCAACCGTCTGGGCCGTGTTCATGTAACCAAGTTATCCAACAATTACAGCTAATAGTCGGGCAGCACACATACTCCCAAACGTTTCACCACACGTTGTATCACAAATGTTGGCAAGTGGGTATATTGGAACAACATTGGGCCAACGACGTCGTTAAACAACTGTTGGAGTGTTCCAGCTAACCAAAGTTTATCCACCATTTACAGCCAACAAGAGGGGAGCACGCCCATACTCCAACGTTTAACCAACGTGTATAACAAACCGTTGCAGTGGTATATTGATACAACATTGGGCCAAACAACACAAACAAACTGTCGGGCGTGCTTCATCTAACAACGTGTTCATCCAACATGTTCACAGCAACCGTTGGCGGGCACACATATTGCCCAAACGTTCAGTGAACTTTATATACAAACAAAATAACTTATTATGACAGTAGAAAAACAACAGACCAAATTTTGACGATTACAGTACTTTGATAAATGCCACAATCAACGCCCTATACAAAATTTGCTTGCGGACATCACATACAGGGGAACCGCAGACAGAGTCAGTGTAAAAAAATTCTACTTCTGAAAAAATCTCATACCAGAGTCTATATGGAGACTCTAAACCCTAAAAAACCGTACAAAAAAAAACGAATTCCTTGGGGGCGTTGCCTCCCGCCCCCCGTCCCCAACCCCCTGGGCGGACACACGGCTCTCGTATCATGAACTGCAACCCCCGTCCTACGTCGATCGCTTCCCTCAGTTAGTTGGAGTTACACAAAAGTGCATGTTCAGGTATTCCTATAGCTATTTCAGCGATGCGGTATACTTCCAAAACATGACGGACCCGCAGTTTCCGGAAATATTGGGAAGGAGATATATATCAAGTTGTGCCTATTTCGATGCTTAACAAGACACAAAACTGTGTAACGATTCCTTGGCCAAAAGTTTTTAGGGGTGGGGAACGCAAAAGTTGGCTAGTGGCTACCTACGGCCAAAATAAAAAAAAATACCCCTATTAGTATTGTCGGTTTTAATAATCAAAATTCCTTTCGCGATTAAAGTCGCCCCACTGGAATCTTTTCAAATATTATTCATTCACTTCATTCTTGCCCCTTCGTGGTATCACATACCCCTGCTGAGAGATATAATCGGGGCAATGGCAACAAATATTTCAAAATTTTTTATCTGAAACAAGCATCTGATTTTGATGAGGCAGGTGGCACCCAAAAATTCCTAAGTTCAAACGATGTAAGTCCTATGCATAGCGAAAACTACATGCATTCGCCAAGGGAAACAAAACGTAAATCATCATCCATTACACCATTCCTTCTAAAATGCTGTTGCAAAGATTGTCAATGTCAAACATCAAAATTAGCAACATTCGGGTTTAGGCGGTCTTGACTTTTCACACATGTGCGCCCTTGAGATAGTCGTGATAGGAGTTTTGGTAGTTACATTATTCTAATTCACTTTATGGGTTGTCTCAACAAGAGGATTTGGTAATCACACAAAATAAGCACTCAATGTCACAAGGTCGGTCGCAAGGTCATCACAATGGGGTCAACAAAGGTCCAAAATGAGGTTCAAGTAGGTCACCCCAGATGTGTTGCCCAGACGACGCACAAAACTTTCCATCACAACATCCTCTTAAATGTTACGTTGCCAAGATATATAAGATAGCCCGTCTCGTGACCTTCACTATGACATTGAATGGCACCAAAAACATAGTGAGTCATATCTCTATTACGTCCAACCCACAGACTTATTTGAAATTCAGAACATGCTCGCGTTCTCTAGATATCGTGCTGACAAGGGGTGTCACACACAGCCACACAGATACCACGGTGCGTGACCTGATATAGATTCCTTTTGCCTTCGGCGAGGGAATCGAAAATAGAACCCCATAATAAGTTATCATGTGGGGATGCTCTGACTGATTGCCCCTTGAATAATTGAATTTTTGGCCTATAAGCCGAAATAATAATCAACAGAACAATCAATTCATGGGATCAGATCGCGCTTCTCATGGACCGCCTCCGTTATGAAATTTTTGGCGCGGAGAGGAAGGACAATACTGATTTTTGCGGGAAAAAGCCTGAACCTAATTTGTTTGAACACCAATCACTGATTGTTTTTGACAACATTTGGAATTCTTCAAATTCTTCAAGAGTGGCTAATCCTAGGGGGGGGGGGCACATAAATTAATAGGATGTCTGTGGGCTCATCAGAGAGCGGCACATTAGGGCGTCCAGATTTCCAAAGTGTAGTTCGAAATAAAATTAATAAAAAAACCTTGGTACAGCTCTGTTTTCAACCTGAAAAATGTATTTTTATGATAATATTCCGCATTACTATTCAGTTCCATCGGAATTAGCCTTGTAGTGGTACGGATCGTATCCATATAAAGTATTTTTTTTTACTTCATAGATGAAGGTAATGAATGAAATTGGTCAATGAATGAGACTAGACTGGGAGGCAACATCACTTTTCAAAAGTGTGCATCGAGTTTCAGTCTCATAACCGCCCGTACGGAACAAAACCAAAGGGGAAAATGCCGCTTCCGGGTTTCCCACAGTTCTTGAAGAGTCACCGGTATGTGCATTCTTACATTCTGACACACGATTTGCCAGCTCAGAGGACATATACCAATTCAGTGAGTTTTCGTACATTGTTCAATGTAACCCCCCACCTCCTGTCGACCTAGGTAGGGCCTATGCTGAGTTAAACACCGTAGGATGCCTCTGACATGCTTCACAGTTAATAATAAGGATAGAGACTGGAAGATGATAGGTCCATCAATTCTGGAGTTATGCACCAGTACGCTTAAGGTTCAGACAGTGGAGGAGGAGGATCTGGGATGTATAGTGTTAAGATTAGGAGCGAAATGACGATTGGCACGGCCAGACCACAATTCGTATCGATACCAATCCCAGATAAGAGAGGCTCAATGAGAAATGCCTACAAATTGAAGGTGCGAACCAAACACACTCTCGGTTTATCAAGTCATGGACATGTCCAGGAGAGAGAGAGAGCAGAACAAGAAATTGATGCAAGAAGCTAGGGAGACTCAAAACAACAAAAAAATGCCAAAAGTCTCAGCCAGTATGGTGTTAGTGTATTGTGGTGCAGGTCCGGGACCTACACCGTGGAACGTAAGTAGTGCAGACCGGTTAACGGAACTCTCGTTTCATTCGAGACCCCTTGCTAAAAAGCCAGTGGTGACACCATTCTCTTCGAAGGTTCCAAATGACGGTAAAAGGTCAAAATGAGGTCAACGTAGGTCAACCAGATTGTTAGTTTGACCAGACGAAACAAAACTTGCCATCACAACCATCCTCTAAAATGTTACGTTGCCAAGATATATTAAGGATTGCCCTCTCGTGACCTTCATGACCTGGAAATGGCCACCAAAAACAATGGGGTCATCCTCTCCTATACGTCCAACCACATACTTAATTTGAAAATTCAACATGCCTCGCGTTCTCTCGAGAGTCGTGCTGACAGGGGTGTCACACACACACACAGATACGCCCGGTGCGTGACCGCATAGATTCCTTTTGCCTTCGGGCCGAGGAATCAAAAATAGAAGCCCTCATATAAGATAATGTGGGATTATTACTGATTGCCCCTTTGAATCTATTTAATTTTTTGGCCTGATTAAGCCGAACGAAAAATATCAACATACAAAGCACATCATGGGAACAGATCGCGCTTTCTCATTGACGCTCGCTTCATGAATTTTTTTGGCGCCATGACTGAGTAGGAAGCACATACTTTGATTTTGCGGGTGGGAAAAACCTGAAAACAGAATTTTTGGAACACCAACAAGGATGTTTTAACACATTGGAATTCTTCATTTCTTCGATGGCCATCCATAGACATATTAATAGAGATGGGTCTGTGGGCTCATCAGAGATGGCGCGAACATTAGGGCGTCAAATTCAAAGTGGTAGTTCGAACATAAAATAAAAAACACTTGGTACAATCTCTGTTTCACCCTGAAAAAATGTAGGTTATGATTATATATTCCGCATACTATTGCAGTCCATCGGATCTAGCATGTAGTGGTAAGTATATATCCATAAAGTTTTTTTTTAAGTCATAGATGAAGGTACTGAATGAAATGGTGCAAAATGAGACTAGATGAGAGGCAACATCACGTTTCTAAAAGTGTAATGCGCAGTTCACGTCAAACCGCCGTACGGAACCAAACCAAGTCTCGAATTGCCGCTTGACGAGGTTTCCCACACGTTCTTGAAGAGTCAACATGTTATTTTGGCATTTACATTCCTCGACATCACGATTGCCATCTTCACGACGGTAACCAATTCAGTGAGTTTTCGTTACATTGTTCAAGTCAACAGCCTGTCGACTAGTCGAGGCCTATGCTGAGTTAAAACGTTAGGCTAGCCTAGGACACAGATGCACAGTTAATATTAAGGATAAGAGACTGCGAAGATGACTAGGTCATCAATTTCTGGAGTTATGCACCCGTACGCGTAAGGTTCAGACCGTGGAGGAGGATATGGGGTCGTGTAGTAAGATTAGGAGCGAAGCATCGACGGATGGCACGGCCAGACCAAAAAAAAAACCCTTAGATCGAGACACAATCCCGATCAGAAGAGGTCTATCATTGTGAGAAATGCCTTACAAATTGAAGGGGAACCAACACAATATCGGTATCAGTAATGAAAGTCCAGAGAGCAGAGAATCGAGAGCAGACACAGAAATTGATTGCAAGAAGCTAGGTGAGCTCAACCAATGCAGAGAAGTAGCACAGTATTGTTGTAGTTGTATTTGTGTTGCAGGTAGGGACCCTACACCTGTGAAGTAGTGCAGGACCGGTTAGAACCTGGAAACTCTCGTTTCACGAGACCCTTGTAAATAGCAGTGGAACATTCTCATTGTATGTTTTATATTCAAACGTTGATAGTCTGCCAAATAAGATGAGCGAGTTTAGTGATGTTTCAGTGCGGGACCCACGAGCCGGATGTTATGGCATTGACCGAAATTAAAGCCTAAAAACATCGTTATGGAATTGAGCCTGTAGAACTCCGCTGGCAGTTATCTATGGTCCATAGGATATATCTAGCCTCTGCTATAAAACAGAGGTGATTTTAGTCTATGTCAAGACACATGAGGTATCATGAGTGACATTGGACTCTGTTTATTGATCTTCATGGATGGCACTCAGGTGGTACCGATCGGGAACTTGTATTTGGCTGTGTTACGGCTTCCCCCCAAATTTCTACAGACGTTAACAACAAAATTGAAGTTTAATTTCGTGTCGAGGCTTATTTTCTCGCATGTTTTCAATGCATAGAGTAATTACGCCTTGTTGGGGATGTAACGTAACCAGAGATAAATGGTGTACAGTCTCATGTGATTCCGAGAGTAACTTTAGTTATGGATTCTCGAATGCCTTCGGGATTGTTTTATCACACAAATGGTCCTTTCACCGACAAGAATGAGGCTAGGTCGACACACGCAATGTTTGGATTTCTCGCCTAACTAACTGGGCGGACTCAATTAGTAATGTTATAGTTGGAGCTGCCATCGGAAAGAGTGGAACATGGTACCATTGCATTTTCGGCTTGAACTTAATTCGACTCGGCAAACCAATAAGCGTACGGCGAATTGTACGATAAAGGAGTTATATTAATATGAAGCATACTTGAGGGACCTTTGCACATTTATGCCCAACTGGACGTAGAGGGGACATTTGGAGTTGATAGGAAAATTATCGGTTGGAAGTGGAAAGCTTTATCCCATATCAAGCCCCAAAACAACAACGAGGGGAATGGCCAAACACCGCTCAACAGGAACATTTGGCGAAATGGAAGAGCAAAGATGCTGGCAAAGGTATTTAGAGACGAAAGATTCTCAGAAGTACAGGATTATTGCAGGGTTAGAAAATTCAGGTGATAACTATGGACCAGAGAGCTAAGGCCTCGTTTGAAAGAAACATGCATTGAATGCTAAGTCTAACCTAAAAAGTTTCTGGAGTTATTGCCAAGAGCAAGGACTAGTTGTTAAAACGGGGATTGCTGACCTCCAAATCTGAGGGCAGTGCCAATGGAGGAATCAGTATTGAAAACCACGAACTTCGAGAAAGCCAAGGCCTTATCTGATCTTCACGAAGTGTTTTTATCCGGAGGATACCTCCCGTATTCCATCCACTGGCAGTTAGATGCAATCAGACGTTTGGATCTGTTCCAGATTTGAGGGAGACTGTCCGTAAGAAACTGAGAAACCTGAACATCAGTAAGTCACCAGGACCTGATGGTAGTCACCCACAGTGCTGGAAGGAGTGCACAGAGTCGTTAGTAAGCCCATTAAATGAAAACTTTTTAGAGTCTCCCTCTCTGATATGATGGTACCCAATGATGGAAGGTGTAATATTTCTCCATTTTACAAAAGGGGACAGGTCACGCGTGTCCGAACTACCGCCTGTAAGCCTAAACCCCGTGTCATCTGCAAACTTTTGGAGTCAATTATCAGAGATGCTCTGATGAACCTGACTTCGACGCATGGACTTATTAGTGTAGACAGTTCGGCTTCTTAGAAGGCAGGTCAACATCACTTCAGCTTTTCCACGTAATTAAAGATCTCAACCCAGGCCTGGAAGGAATGGGATGTTGAAATCTAGCTATATGGGACTTTATGAAAGCCTTTGATACTGTGCCGCCATCAAAGGACTATTGGAGAAATTTCATTGTATGGTAATGTGGACCCCATTCACGGTTGGATAAAGTCTTTCTTAACTGTTAGATCACAGCAGGTGATTATTATTGGTTGTAAGTCAGGGACTCTGTCCCAGTGACTTAGTGGATGTTCCTTAGGGAAGTGTCTTGGTCCATGTTTTTAATTTTTATTAACGATCTGCTTGACAACATATGTTCAATGTAATATGTTTGCGGATGACACCAAGATGTACCAGAGCTATAATTCATCAGGGATAATGACATTGCTCCCCCCCCCCCCCCCCCCCCCCCCCCCCCCCAGGAAGACCTTAACAGACTAAGTACCTGGTCATCAGATGGGCTCGTAAAGTTTTTCATACCTGACAAGTCTAAAGTTAGAATATTTCCAAGCCCGCTGCCATGTACAGGATTCCGCTTACCAAGGTGTTTACTTTGGACTCTGCGTAATGCATTCGAAACAGCATATCAATGCGGAAGGATGACCAAAAGCAAACAAGGGATTTTAGGCATGATTCGCGAGAACATTACCTATTTAGACAAGATCTCACGGTGCAGTTGTACAAGGCCTTCGTTAGACCCCAATATTGAATTCTCAAAATGTGTATGGTATCCACACAAGAAGAAGCATATTGGACATTATTGAGGGTGCAGCGAAGAGCAACGAAGTTAATTTCTTCCTTGGCACACGTTGTCTTATCCACAGAGACTTTGCCCTAACTAGGAAGTTACCAACGCTATGTAGAAGAGACAGAGGAGACATGATTGAGGTTCAGATTATTTCGCACATTTATGACAGGTAGTGGTGGTAACCTATTTCAATTGAGACAGAATACCACGACTAGAGGTCAAAGAGTAGTAAAATATTTCAGCCCTTCTGTTCGTTTCATCAAGCCGACTAAGTTTTTGCTATTAGAGGTTTGTAGCTTGTGGAAAACTCGTTACCTGAGCATGCTATTGAATCGAACAATGCAAAACTTTTAAAGCAAGACTAGACACGCATTGGTGCAAGGAGCCATGCGTTTATTCATTACGAGGCAGACATTGAAGATCTGCTGAGTGATACATAACTTGGATCTAGACCTAGAGGCGATTAGCCTTTCATCCAGTAATCATCTTAGTAGCTTAGTAGGTGGGTAGTTACTGTAGGGATAGTCCACAATAGTTGTGTGTTCAGTGGTTACACTTACTTAAAATACAGTCCACATGAAACAGTTGAACCACTGTGTTCACAGATAGGATGATTGAACTGGGAAATTAGCATTGAGAATGTGGAATGAGAACTATAAACATTTCTTGGCCCTTCGAAACATAAAATATTACGTTTCTGGAACTTACATTGCATGAAAATCGTCAGTTACCTGGGCAAGATTTTCACCAACAGCTGATTTTTTAGACTCCACAGTTTAAAACTTGTAAACACGTTCAGTTGTGTTTTTTTTACTGTAACACATAGGCCCTAGGCCATACCTAGGCTAGGTATCCAAGCAATGCGGTAAAACGGCTAGATAGGTTTTTCAAAAATCGCAAATTGCTTGAAAACCTAGGCCCTAGGTTAAATTCAGGATCTTTAGAAAACATGGAAGCAATCCAATAATAATGAAAGAACGTTGAAAAGTATTTTTCAATACGTGAGTCACAAAAATCATTGTCACGTTCGCCAAACAGTTTTATTTGCCAAGAACTCCACTCATAGGAAAAACAAAAAATGATAAAAAAGTAAAAATCCTTGTCATTATGGGGGTAGGTGGGGGGTGGATGGGTTTAACGCCACAAACTACTAATGTACGATGATTACTGAAAATGAAACCTACTTCTGTATAGGGCCCCGTGGAGCGTGGGATCCGACTAAGGACCGACAGTCACTATAATGTACAGTGGTGCTTGACATCCATATCCACTTTTTCCTGATCACTCGTACAATTTATCATGACAAAAAATACCAAATTCGCTTAAATCACCACCCAAAATATGCTCTGATAAAAAAGTATATACTGAAATCTAACACATTTGATTATAATTTATCTTGAATAAGTCTTATCGGGGGGAAAGATACTCAGGAAAATTATCGTTTGTTATCGAATACATAAACGGCATTCCTATCCCAATGTGCTGTTGAAAGTACATTTGTAGCAGGCGGTTCGGTTAGAAGACTTCTATGGTGAATATCATCCAATTACTCAACATCTTCAACCGAAAAAGTCCTGATCAGAACTATTCTGTAGAAAAGAAAGCGTCCGCTGACATCCTGTTTGTCATTCTGCACAAACGCATGAGTGGTGACCTTGTAAGCTTTGCGCCAATTTTTTGGGCGCTTAAGTGATAGTTACCATTGTATAGAAAATAGGAAACCGTAAACAAAGTAGTATTGGGGTTTCGATGGGAAACTATGTTAGGCTAACACAGTAACGGTCCCAATAAATGACCGTGGGCTGATAGAGCTGCTAGTTGTCCTGTCAAAAAATACCATGGCTTGATTGATGCATAATTACCATGTGTACCGGATGTATAGGTAGTGTCAAGAAAGTAGAGGTAGGTTGGCCTGGAAAAAAATGCTCTATGGGTCCGGTAACCCGACCGACCCTATTTTCATATTTTTGATTGCCCAAATGGCTGACTCCAAAAAAAATTATGTAGAAATGTCTTGTCCCGTGAAATAAGCATGGACTGCCGCTGTCGTCAGCGCAATGCCGGTGGCCCCGACGAGCACACTGATTTTGAGAACTGCCACATCTGCTTTGCCGACTGGTACTGAAAACAATTTGCAAGCATGGTAAAAGCACATATAGGATAAGTACTTACTGTATGGCTACATGTATGTAGTTCCTAACTATTATGGCATACTACACGACGAATTTCCATGTTGTCTTTACATTAGGGTGGTCCATATATTTTGCGAGTCAGACATATCATGCCTCCTACCCCTCAAACATGTTCGGTGGGCTGAAAAAAATCCTGTAAATTTTCACCGTGACTGAACACGTTAGAAGTTAACTCATGTGACGAGTCGCCAATGTGGCCAGACTAGTACGAAGTAGTAGAAAGACTGTGTCGTTATTTTGGAGCAACTTAGGAGGCTGTGTGATTATTTATATAGGTGTTAGATGATCATCATTCTTCCTTATTTCATTGAAAGCACAAGTTGATATTACAAACAAAAGATGCTGATTCACGTCTGTTATTTTTCCTGGCAAAATATGGCAATTGGTGCCTTGAAGAGACCAAAATATTAGATTCCTGGACACACTCGAGCACTTTGAAGGATTATATTTTTAAAACTAAGTATCTCACAGTACGCAATCCTTAAAAACAAACATCAAAAGCAACTAGTTTAACACATTATAACAGTGAGTTCTGTAATAGGACATACCAAAAAATTATACCAGAAGAAGCACCAGTGGCAGTTGCATTAATAAGAAAAACTAGCCAAATCCTCTTGCCCTCTACATTATGCAAATTGTTCAGTTTTACATACAACCAATTGGAATAACAAGTCAGGTTTCAATCAACCTATGCAGCACATGCTGATGAGTTGTAGGCTAGAGCTTCAATAAAACCTCGACACCTGTTTTTTGTCCATATGAAAACCAAATCCTCAGGATTGTGTACACAGGTAAGTCAAATCTTGACAAAATTTCGATTTGTCTATTATGATGAGACGTTTCATGAATAGATTAACAGAATACTATAATGCAATACCTCACAAAACATTTATTTGATGTTTGTGATTGTATTGTATATTTTCTTTTTCTCCTACTGTCGGTTCATGATGTGGATGAGGGGATACGGTTCTCAAAAAGTGACCATACCCGTATGCCAAAGAAAGAAAACATTATGTTATCTATTTCATGCCTGGCTTGATAAGCAGTGCTTACTGTAGCATGTACTGGATTAGCTGACTACATGTATATTAGGCATTGTAAAGTTTTATTCAACTGATTTCAAGTTATACATTCTCATTGGGACAGAAAGTGTAATTGATCATAATTTGGTACGGAATGCCGAAGGATTCAGGCCCGGTGGAACTCTATGAACAGTCATTGAGCCAGCCCCCTGGCCGCCTCCAGGAGGGACTGAGAGGTGAGTAGGCCAATAGAGACCTACTCTGAAGGGCAGATGGTAGTTTGTAACAGTTATCACAGTATGGCAGGGGAGGGATGGGAAGATTTTTTTCAGTAGGTGTGGTGGTGTCTGTGGTTAGTCTGACCATAACTACCATAGTACAAGAATCAGATCAAACATTATAGGGGGAGCTGGAATCAAGCATCATTGTCAAGATGTATGCCGAGGGAAGAACTTCAGGGATGTGCAGGGTAAATTAGGCACATTATCACAAAACTTGGGAGAGAGACCAAGTTATTGTCTGCATCAGTAAGTGCCTACTAGGTATGACAGTGTGCCGTGTACTATTCTGTCAGAGGTTCCCATAACTGGGACCATATACACTGTCGCTGACCTGAATGAGACAATGCCAAATCAACTCACCATAGGTCACTTCTCTGCCTTCAGTTTGGTGGGAAAATAATCAATCAATGTACACATTTCACCCTATGTATGTATTGAAATTCTCAACCAAACTCAAGAATATTGTTTGAAAAAACAAGGTCAGACTGTCTGAAAAATAATAGACCCATAATTTTCAAGAAAAGGTTTCAACAAGTTGTTAATTTGATTGGTATCCAAAATAATACCAAAAGCAGCACATGGCAGTGGCATATGAAAAAAAATTGCAGAACCGCTTGCCCATCCCACATTATTGCAAATTGTCCAGATCTCAACTGTAACTTTTCATCTTTTAACAATTCATCAGAATGCGTTGTGTATATCATAACTTCAACAGTTGCATACAGACTTGGGCCCCTTTTTCTTTGCATGCAAATAATCCCAAATATATAGACGGTGCTTGTTCTGTGATTAACATGTTATTCTGTAATCGACACCATTCAGAAGACCAACCAAGTAACAATGGTGTTGGGTTTGTAATGTGTTTTATGGGTCAAGGTGTCAACTGATGGGCGATTTGAGGGCTTTCAATTTTTCTGAGAACAGTACTGGAATTCATTAGATTTATACTGTATTAATCGAATTGCCCAGATCCATCAAAAAGGCAGCGGAGTCTAGTCACAGGAATAGAATTCTGGTTAGTTATTCGAACGATTTGTTTCATCCTGGAAATGATTAAACTTGGAAATTTTCATTTCTGCAGTGTCAACGATGGTGCTCTGCGTGGAGGAAGCTGTAACCAGCTGTCTGCCAGTTTCCAGATGGTGCCCTTGGACCAGTCACAGTTTGCTGGACAACTCAAAGATCCAGAATAGAGAAGAAGTGGAAAAGTCAGCTGGTGTTCATGCCTAGTGTCAAGATTGTGCGCGGGTAAACTCAGGGATGTGCCCGTAAATTAGGCAACATTACCACAATCACAAAACTTGGGGGTAGAGAGAACAGTTGTTGTCTGCCATCAGTCAGCCTTACTAGGTATGACAACGTGTGCAGTTTACTTGTTCGTCAATTCCCCATAACAAGGTACCATATACACTGTCGCTGACCGTGATATGAGACCAAGGCCAAATCAAACATCATAGGTCATTCTCGCCTTTCACATTGTGTTGGGGAAAATATCAATATGTACAATTTCCCCCGATGATGTGATTTTAAAATTCTCAACCAAAAACTCAAGAATATGTGTTGTGCAAAAAAAGGTCAGCTGTGTCTTAAAAATAAGTGACCCCATTAATTTTTACAAAAAAAAGGTTTTCGACAAGGTGTTGATTTGATTGGTATTACACGATACCCAAAATATTACCAAAAGCAGCATGGGCAGTGGCATTGGAAAAATTGCAGAATCTGCTTGCCCATCCCAATTAATGCAAATTGCTAGTGTACATCCAATGGATACATTGCATGTCTCAACACCTGTTGCTACTTGCTACACAGTTGCTATGTAGTTGCTAGGCTACAGCCGTCACTCAAGCTTGTACATCTGTTTATCCATAATGAACACAAGACTAAAGTCAATATGAGAATCGTTGCAAATATGTGGTGATGAATTGGCCATGTTTGGGTACGATGTATATACAACCTTTTAACAGTTAACCAATCTTGATTTTTTTTTATCCATCTTGCTATTATGATAAACTTCATGAATGGATTAATGGGGACTGGTTCTAATTCAATAGTCTACAGAACACGGGCACTTATAGTCTCTCCTGCGTGAATTATCTTGCAAAGGGAGGGGTCAAGCTGGTGCTCGGTCAGATATCATACTGTTCTACTTTCATCTTTCACAACTTCACCAGAATGCGTGGGTAATCAGCAGTTGCATACAGGACTTGGACACTTTTTCCTTGTATGCAAATAATCCTGAATATAGAGATGGTGACCTTGTTCTGTGATTAACAGGTAATTCTGTAATCTACACCATCAGAAGAACAACCCAGCATAACTGAACCGTTGTTGGGTTGTCCGTTGTTTTATGTGGTCAAATGATGGGCAGATTTGAGGCTTTTCAATTTTTCTGAGAACATTACGGAATCTCATTAAATTTATACTGCATTACTCAAATGCCCCCAGATCAATCAAAAACTGTCCCTCGGAGTCCTAGTCAACAGGAAAGTATTTTGTAGGTATTCAAACGATTTGTTCATTCCGGAAATTGATTAACTTGTAAATTTTCATTTCTTGCAGTGTCAATGATGGTTCTCTGCGTGGAGTAAGCTATAACCAGCTGTCTGCAGTTTCCAGATGGTGCCCTTGACCGTAACAGTGTTGCGGACCACTCAAAAGACCAGAATAGAAGAAGAAGGTGACAATGCAGTAAATGTAGCGTGCATGATGATCACCTTATTAAGTGGATAATATGAAGAGCATGTAGCCCACAGGCTGGTTTTGTTCAGAATTCGAGCCTTGGTTTGACTTAACGAGCAGGGGTGTTCGTCAATATTCCAGTGTGCAACCAGAGAGAATTACGAGACAGGGTATCCCATGCATCTTTCATCCAGGGAGGCTGATTGGGGACGGCTTTAAAAAAACCAGGATCCCCTCGGGTATGGCTGCCAATAGACCGCTGTGTAAACAAGCAGCGCGAGGGACTGGTAACATAGGTGTCAGGTGCCCCGTAAACATTCTCACAGCGGTGGCTGTTGTACAAAGCCTGACCCCCCCAAGAATCCAGAACAGCAATCAAGTCGCAGGTCTGCATCGGCCACACATCCAGGAGTGACTGACCTGGATTGGCGACACAAGCAGGCCTCATTTGAAGGGCAAATTGATTACAATCGCATCTAATCGTAACAGTTCATGAGTGAGCCTAAAAAAATATGGTCATAATGAGGGCCAAAGAATGCCATGCATTAATAGTGTCCTATCATAACATCGTGAGGTTTGAAACCATCATTAGAGTAAGTCTTTTCGAATGAGAGTGAGGGGGGGGGGGTGGTCGTTACTAAAAATGTCAATTATGCACTGTATCAGTAAAGATTTAAATCAATTTGACATGGTCTGTCAGTGTTAAGATCAATTAATTTAGGTGGATGTTTCCAACTATATGTGGAAATTTTTAGTGAAAATTGCTCCAGTCATGGTTGTTGTCACTCAAAACTTAATTGTGAGAGCCTACGGTAGGTACTCAGCAGTGATTGAAAAAAATTTGGTTGCATAGCAGTCGGAGTAAATGTACAACAGGGCAGAAGCTCTGGCTTCGGTTTACCTCTATTCGATAGGGTGGAAGGCGGCAGAGAAAAGAGACGAGACCCACGCCTTGCTAACATTGGAAGGAAGCAGTGTTAAGATTGTCACGGAATGAGTCCTTTTTAAAAAACTGGGACCTGTTCAAAATTCCAGCCAGAATACAAACTCATGGAGAGTGAAACTGGTTAGTGGAATATGGACTCGAGTCCTTTAGCAAACGTTCCGTCGAGGTCGGGGTGTGAGTCGGGTCCAATGAGATGTTTAGTGGATGTACTTCGTGAGTGACTTGGTATGAGAGTAGTTAAAAGTATAGTGAACGTTGGGAGGTATAGCGACTGTATACTTTTGGTTAAATTTCCCAAGTGCCAGCTCGTACAGGAATTCATCCAGGGATGTGCCCCGAAAATTCTGAGTACCGGGTGAAACCTCGTCATAAATGGCAGTGGAGAGCACCCACAAAACGGAAAGCATGTATGTAATTTGATAGAAAAACAAGGAGTTAGTGCCCGGTAAATTTGGCTAATTTGTCATTAGTGCGGGTGAAATGCTTGAGTGCCGGGCGTTACTACCGGTGGCCGCCCGGCGTGGGCACATACCATGTTCATCACAAATTGTACCTATGCAAATATCACCTTGCCAGTGTCAAATAAGCATAATTGTTCTCGAGTGATTTTATTCAATATATCTTTCAGTGATATGTTTGTTGTCAGTAGTGTCAGTTTGCATGAATACATGAAAAAACTCATCTCAAATTTGGGACTTCATTAGAGTTACAGGACCCTTGTGCAAGCTATTTGAGAATTGTGCGGCTAAAAATAGTATAGCAAGTTCCATATGCTAGTATTGGAACCATTTGTATATATTTTAAAGTTTATTTGAACTTACACAGGGAACATATTATGTGTGCCAACCCTTTCTTAAATTGCAACAATCGCTTAAAGGTTTACTCTGCAATAGGCAAAGCATTGCGGGAAGCTGTGTGCTGTATAGCATTCGGCAAGATATGTGCTTGGTAAAACCACCACTCCCGATTACCTGTAGGGTGTAAAGGTTATGGGAAAATAGCGTTTGCAAAGATATTGGCCCAACTTGTCCAACCTTAAAGAAGGAAATAAGAGAAAGTTGGCAAAATGTTGGCCCTTGTTGTACCAAACCAAAATGAATCAATTTGAGACATCAGCATACCGTTGTAAATCAGGTTGGAAGAAGTGGTCAATGTAGGGACCAACCTTTGCCAAACGATTGCAAGCGCCGGTTCAATGTTTGCAATTCTAAGACTGGAAAGCGGTTGGTGCCACATAGTGCCAAATGATATGCATGCAAATAAATACGTTGCCCCACACGTGGCTAGCTATGGCAAGATGTTCGGAGATTGGTGCTCGTTGCCCAATGTTGGCTAAAACGAGGCAAGATGTTTGAAGATGGGAGGTCGGTTGGCCCAATGTAAATTCTATACGTTGGCTACACGATGGCAAGATGCTGGGATGAAGCAGGAGTTGGTATACGTTGGCTCAAAAGTTAATTTTACGCTTGGGCCAAATGTTGGCTTAAACGATGGCAAGATGTGGGAAGGGTGGACGTGGTGCAACGTTGGCTCAACGTTAATCCTATGCATAGGGCAACGTTGGCTAAACGATGGCAAGATGTGTGGAAGATGGGATGTTGGCGTTACGTTGGCTCAACGTTAATTCTACGCTTTGGGCCACCTGCATTCTACGAGCACCCAACCGTTGGGCCAACGGATGGTCCAACGTATGATGCTAACGTTGGCCCAACGTTTGTGACTGTCGGAGAGGGGACTGACCAGGATACTGCTGGGAAGGACCAAGTGGCTACAAGATATCCCCTATAGTCCTTGTCCGACATGGACCTAAGGACGGGCAATGCAGCGGCCGCCGCCGCAGCGAAGAAAAGCAATGTTGGTAAAAATTTACGAGGCGCCCAAACTGGGTACGGTCGGATTCCCCGCCCTGGTTGGACTTGCGGACTATAATACTGAAATAAAACGACCCACAATACGACGCACAAATTTACCTGGTCACCTCTGTACAGAAAGAACAAATTACACTTCCACACAAACAAAGAAGGAACTCCGTCCAAAACCGGGACCCGTCCAGCAAGTGCCGGTCGCCGCGCCCAACCGCTTACTCAAGAAAGTGCACCCAGAGTTTCGGAAAACCGGCATTTAAAGCATTCATTGCGGGTGGTCAATGGGAAGTTATATGGGTGATAATATAGGACAGCTAGTGTACGTTCTGTAGGAAAATGACCTATCTGCTGCGTCTTCAACAAAACTACCGGTCATTGCTGGGTTGGAGGAAAGGGGCCAAATGAAATGTTGGCATGCATGACATGACTCGCCTTCTGATGAGCAACTTGTTATATTAACTTGTGAAAGAATAAGTGTGCGAGGGATTCCACACCATCTATAAAGACATAGGAGTTTATTGGCATGTTGTAGAGTGACAATTAGCTTATTATAGTCAGGCCTAAAACTTGGGACCATTTTGACTGTACCATAATTCCCCCACCGACGTGGCCCCTCCCCAACTTCAAGTTGGCTTCAGGCCTGCCTATTAACGCGAGGCCTTTTCGTCTATGGGGGCAAGTCAGTTTGGGTAATACGGAGAATATGTCGCTGTAAGCTTGGCAGTGCGAATTTTGCTCAAGATGTTTGGTGGTGAGAGGTGCTTATCCTAAAGGGAATGCATCCTCTCACCCAATGATAGGGTTCCATTTCGATAAATACCATATGTTGTACTGTTAAGTTAGAAAAAAACATTAAATCAGATTTGCTGTATTACAATTGTATTAGGTGTTTAAAACAACCATCAAAGTTGGATTTTCCAACATGGAAAGTAATGTTTCGCTGACGTTAATGCGGCCAAAAAAAGTCAATTAGAGTTAGAAAACAGAAAACTAAATCAGATTTGTGTGATTTTTCTACATGTACTGTAAAGTAATTTAAAGAAAACCTACATTTTTTTTTTTACTAGTGCGCCACACTGGAAAGTTTGATCAGCTTTAAGATGACCACACCAAGATTATAGCGTAGGCATAGGCTGTACTGTAGGCTTTCAACTGGCCACTTATTTGACTGACATGCCAGCCTATAATATTCAGTTGGACTACGCCTACATCATGTTTTCCACAATGGCCAGGGTTCAACATTATGTAACAACATTATGGCCCGTAACAAACTTATGCAAGTACAAGCCAGCCTATCCTTCACTCACAACTTATATTTACTTCACATAGCACAATAAATTGTCCTAGCCAAGTTAGGCGAGAGAAAACAAATTAAATTTTGGTTGACCTAGGATTAGGATAAAGAACCCGGAATTTTAACTAAAATTAGCTCCAAATAGCCTAGTATTTTTTTAAAACTTTTATAACTTCAATTGAAAACACAGTTCTTCAAAACCTAGTCACACCTGCATCGAATTGCCAAACAGCATTTTTGGAGTGTGAAGAGGGACAGGATGTGTTATTGTTTTGTAAGCCCATTCTAATTATTTGTGCCGGACTTGGGGCCCTAGGCCCACAGTGAAGAGCCTGAATCATGATGAGTGCGAGCCTACAGGGAACTAGCCCACGTAGGCCTCGTAAAGGATTAGCCTAAAGAACCTTTCTTTACTCTACTAGTATATGATACTAGTCCGTACCTTGTCCGTTACGACGTTACCAAACCATAACGTGTAATATTTACCGGCTTCATACGTTCAACATTAAATGAAAGCCCTCGTCTGACAGAGAGGAACTTACTTCATGGCTGCTATCACACTGCATGTGCGTGTAACGACTGTGCAGACTGGCAAGTCTAGTTGGTTTTTTGTATAGTTTGTAATTGTTTTCGGAAACACCTCTGAGCAAGTCGGATTCTTTGTTGTTTTCGTTGGTATGACCTTGGGTCATTGGTTTTGGTGACGCCCCCCCTCATGAAACCTACGTATTGGCATAAAAATCCTTCTTTTCGCCGAAAATAACGCTCTTTTCCCGATATTAAACAAACGTTCCATATGCCTTTGAACGTTTAAGAGGTTTCCAATTCCACGCGTTTTTTGCACGCAAAGACGGGCGGCTGCAACAGTGATCGACGTCTCAAATCAATAACTCAAAAACACTTATTGAAACCCTATTGAGGCGTTCCACCAAACTTCGTCGTGTGTTGCCACCTTACATGGATTTCGGGAGCTGGGCGTCCAGCATCTTTCGCATTCTGCAACGGTCCCTGCCATTGTCTTCTATATCCTCAACACTTCAGCTGATGCCCTTTCGAAATGGAAAACAATACGGCTGAACTTGCTGGAAGCCTCCTCTTACTGACTGAGTAAACAGTCTCGACAACCATCGTGTTTGTCCGCACTAAATATAGAAAACGCATCTGTTACAGTATCCCACAGAATTTTAACTGTTCCTTTGCTTCGCGAAGGCCCATGGAGGGACTTTTCCGTTTCCCTGAGTGGTGTAAACTGGGTGATTTATTCCTTGGTCCGAACGCGGTTGACTCATGGCGAGTTCTTCTCATGCAGGTTCAAGAGGCGATGCGATTATTCGTTCCGAGGACAAAAACGTCGTAAAAAGAACATTAGGCCGTGTTGACTGACCTCGACTGTTTTTTCTTGCCTGTGAAGAAGAAAGGAAACTGTGGCGTCTATGTCGTCCTTCTGGTGCCTGTCTTTTTTCGATCAATTCAAATTCATGTCAGAAGTTAGTTCGTCGTGTAGTTTCTGGTGGTAAACTGCTTCTTGAGAAGCAACCTGCCTTGAATGTTAAGAACAATCCCCGCGCGTTTTTTTTCTCTTATATTTAGCGGGCGCAGAAGGTTAAAGATGGCATTGGTCTTGCTGGATCCTGATACTAGTGCTAAACGGTTAGTGGAAGTCAGACATGTCAGATATTCTCAATAAGTATTTTTCCCCTCAGTCTTCACTCAGGAGAAGCTTGGACAATTTCATTATCTCGTGTTGATGATCACCAGAAGCGTTTGGTGATATTGTTGTACAGCCATTTTCGTCAAAACCAGAAAGTCTCAAGCATGGCAGCTCCTGGCCTGATGCGGTTTCCCCCTGTTTTGAAGTCATTCGCAATTTCTGTACTCTTAGCTGATTAGCACTCCCAGCATGGTTTTCCGAAGGTCGTTCGTGTTTGTCCAATCTTTTTAGAATTCATGGAAGATGTTTATAATGCTGTATGACCGATGCAACGTTTTTGATATTTTATCCTTCTTGGACTTTAGAAAGCCTTCTACAAAGTTCCCCATAAACTCCTGTGCTCAAATGGAGAGTTTTGGTATTGACGGGATGTCCTCAGTGGGATTCGAGGGTGGCTTCATGACGAGGGAACAACGTGTTTTTTATTAACGCTGTGCTTTTCTACTACTTGGCAGAAGTCACTAGTGGCGTTCCACAGGGATCGGTTTTTGGACCCCCTAATGTTTCTGACTGACATTGAACATCTTGATAATCAGTGCAATCCAGAGTGAAAATTTGCAGACGCCACAAAGTTTACCGAGGGTTTCGTCGTACGACTATTTTTAATTGTTCAGAATGATCTTGACCTGATTTCCAAGTGTTCTTCTGATTGGTAGATGTGTTTCAACGCTGTGAGTGTGAAGTAATGTATGTTGGCTTTCCAAAATATTTTTTTGGCCTCATTCGGTTTGATTGGTCAGGATATGCAGCAGGTGGTGGACTAGGAAGATCTTGTGTGTTGCTTTCGAGGTTTGTTTGAAACCTTCTAAGCATGGTGCTGAACTCTTCAAGGAAGGAAATTGGATCTTGTCTGATAAATCGGCAATTTCACTCCTTGGATGAAGTATATTTCTCAGACTCTAGCAACTAGTGAGAACCTCACCTCAGTATTCAGTCCAATGTGAACCCGTATTTCGGAAAGATAAGCAATTACATTGAAATTTCGAGGAGGGCTACACAATTAATTAGTAGCCTGGGAGATTTTCCGTACGAGTAAAGACTCGGGCAACTTCATGAGCTGAGCGGGTCCGGGTGATTCAATCCAGGTCTGCATAATTGTCCCTAGACTTGATGGTTGGCTTCGATGACTTTCTTTAAGTTTTCCAATGTGACTACCACTCGAGAGCACCACCTCACTTCTATGTACTGCGGCTGTAGATTGATCCTCGTAAACACTTCCTTTCACAATACGTCTCACTAGTTGAATACCCTCCGGAAAATGTTGTTATTCCAGTAGTGGTGAATGCCTTCATGAATGCCCTTGATTTATTCTTCAAAAATTGTGGGCGCATTATGTAGCTTCTGGCTCGTTTTGGAGGGGTTGTGTCTTCATAATCGTTCATTAGGACTAATGTCCTTCTGCCCTTCCTCCCTCCACCTAAACTAAAACTAAGCTGTCTGGAATACTGGTATAACTATAGTCTTGAAGTCGTACTTGTCTGTCCGGCGATTGGCAACTAGTGGTCTCCCTCTTCTCCGTGCTCAGCAGTTGCCAATAAGGCCTCCTTAAAGACATAATCCGATTTTTGTGACTATTTTCTTCACCAAGTGTGGTATTCTATCTATCTATCTATGCTATCTATCTATCTCTCTTCTATCTATCTATCTATCTATCATCTATCTCTCGATCGATCCATTACGGTATGGGACGGGACTCGCTAAAACTGAGACCACACCGTCACCCCAGACGTAGAAGAAGTTCTGGGTATGCATCCATCACCAGCGTAACTAGTATTACCTTTATATCAATGACGGTGGGATGGTGCACGAGAGGAGCAGCTACAGCCATCAACCATCCTCTTCACTAGTGGGCGACATTAGCGGTGGTCGCTAGGCGGTCCTTCCGTTCCATATCCCTTCTTCATCCGCCCGTTTATTAACCATATTCCGGCTAATAGCAATCCGTTTCGCACTGAGTGTGACCACTGGACCAGTCACTGGTTTAATAACAATCTGCTTCTTACTTGTTTGTGATTCGGTCATACCAGCTCTGCGTGGTCGCTCTCATTCCATTGGGTTTATTTAATAGAAAATACGCTGCTTTATGCCGTCCTAATTCCTGTAAATTCGTACTCACTTTTAACGCGTACGACTTTGTGTATCGCGTACGGAGGTTTTGGAGTTACCTAACGGTACCATCGCTCACTATACTGCACGCTATAATATTCCTTTTGCGGAAATTGGTGAAATTAAACGTTACTCCGTATAATTGTCTTGGCAATAGTACGCTAATACTATTGGGTTTCGACAAGGAGGGTGTCCGTTGCCCCGGGTGATTGGATTGGTAAGATTTATTATTATGAGTTTAATCAAATGAGAACTCTGGAAAATGCGGAAATAACCGATAAAGAAGCCTCCGATTCTCTCATCTTTCCTCTATTCAGCTTTCCTTCTTTTTTTTTCTTCCCCATTCGCCTCTCTTCCCTTTCTTCCCCCCGGATCTACCTCCCTCTTTGCAC
>JAODTK010000024.1:0-16062 GCA_026419785.1 Sclerodactyla briareus | reverse complement strand
AGTTGTCAAACTAAAACTAATCTTGCATAACGTTGGCAACATTTTACAACCGACAGAAAACAATTCATCAATAAAGCATGAGAGGATCACACACCTAAACAGGTGGGCCCCCAGGATCGCCTGAATGGGAGGAGTGAGCACGGTGCCCGCCCGACACGCAGACCTCCCCCCCTTCTCATATTCCCTTTCTAAGATTCTATTTGAGAAATTTCTGAATATTTCACATTTTAGCATACCCAATCGGGCTCTTCAAAATCAGACAATTGGATTTTCGGTGTGGGGGAGGGGGATTGTTGAGTGGGGGATAGGCTTCATTGATCTTCCCCCCTCCGTCTAGGCCCTCATGCCACCATTTAGCAGCAGCAAATTTGTACCAGCAAGGGTTGCCTGGGAACAAATGACAGTTTTCTTTCACAAGTCTACCACAGATTAAGAGAAATGAGTTGTGGCTCATACACTGAGTGCTGAATGAATCAATAACTCCTTAAGGGACTTAGATATAGGGCATTTCAAGTATATTTGTGTGTCTGGACACGTGATCCACAAATAAACCACAGTAGCCTACTGGACACGGAAAGCTCTAGAGACCCAGTGAAAGATTTATGGTATTTTAAGTGTAGCCACACAGAATGAACAACTTGTCTTTTAACTCCTCTAGAAACGTTTCAGTGCCAAAGAAGGTCAATGTCCAACATGGAATTGATCAGATTTTGGAAATTTGTTCATCCCTTTTACAGAGGACATAACTCAAGGTAGCGTGTGTTCCAGGACGTCAGTGTAACTGACTCAACGGTTTAGGTAAATGCAAGTCTGGTCGTTACCAAGAACTGACCCGGGAGGTCACAGTTCCATTAGGTCCAAAGGTAGAAGGAGGTCCAGAGTAGGTCCTTCAAATGTAGTTTTTGCACAGACAAACAAAATTCTCCATCACGCCAACCCCAAAATGTTCTGTTGCAAAGATTATATAAAGATTGGAAATTTCTCAGTGTTTTTTTTCGCTTTTAGCCTTTTTACAGAGGACATAGCTTGAGATAGCATGTATAGCAGTGTTTTGTATGTCAGTGCAACTGACTCATTGGTTTGTTGCAACAAACATTCTAGATTCGCACAAATAATGACCCCTAGATCACAAGGTTCAAACCAGGTCAAAGGGTCAGAAGAGGTCAACAAGGTCACTAATGTAGTTCACCTCGGATGAACACACTTTCCATTACAACACTGCACTGAAGTTTCGTTACCAATATGAGATTTCCCCTATGGTTGACCTTCAATGACCTTGACCTAACACCAAAAACATAGTGTTCATTCCTCACCATATTTCACCCACATACCAGATACTGCTATCATTAGATATCGTACTACAGTTTTCAACTTTGCCCTGTCGTGACCACGAACGACCTTGACCTGGCACCAAAAAAATAGTGTTCACTTCAATCCCCACCACATGAGTCAGCCACGTGTCCTAATTCGAACTTGTTACCTGTTTGCGTTTGTTTAGATCTCGCGCTGCAAGGGGTGTTCACACACACACTACCATACACACCACACGCCCATACATGAGTTGAACTGCATAGATTCATTCTGCCTCCGGCAATGAATCGAAACGGAATTTAGCACAATTGGGGTGGCTGAACTGCATTTGTGTGTTATTACCACACGTGCGCGATTGGCATTGGGGTGAATGCCAAGGGTCTCACCCAACATATGATGAGTGCACGAAGTGAAGAAGAGACCATGAACCAAATTAGAATTTGCCCCCATGCATGGTGTCAAAAGGCATAAGGGTGCAATGCATGTGTCGGAGCGATTCCTTCTGGCGAAAATACCAGACCAGGCGCAAGGCTATTCCCAGATCCAGGCCACCCCAAGCACCGCTATCCCTTACACAGATCCGGCAGCACATGCTATTCCGACTCCAGGCAGCACAGGAGATGCCCCTCACTACAGAGCAAGGCCAGCAAAGGCTATTCCAAGATCAGGCAAGCAAAGCTATTCCCAGATCAGGCAGACAGGATATTACCAGATCAAGGCAGCACAGGCTATTCCCAGATCCAGGCAGCACAGGCTATTCCCAGATTCAGGCAGACAGGCCTATTCCCGATCAGGCGCACAGGCGTGTTCCCAGATCCAGAGCAAAGGCTATTCCCTTATACAGATCAAGGCAGCACAGGCTATTCCCAGTTCCAGCAGCAACAGGCTATTACTTATACAGATCCAGGAGCACCAGGTCTTCCCAGATCCAGGCAGCACAGGATATTCCCTACTACAGATCCGGCAGCACCGGCTATTCCCCAGATCAAGGCAGCACAGGCTATTCCCTTACTACAGCTCCAGGCAGCAAAGGCTATTCCCAGATCCAGGCAGCACAGGCTATTCCAGATCAGGCAGCACAGGCTATTCCCAGACAGGTTGACAGGCTATTACCAGAGAGCCAGGCAGCAAAGGCTATTTCCCAGATCCAGGCGACACAGGCTGATCCCAGATCCAGCAGCAAAGGATATTCCAGATCAAGGCAGCACAGGATATTCCCAGATCCAGGCAGCACAGGATATTCCCAGATCCAGGCTTGCACCGGGCTATTCCAGATCCAGGCAGCACAGGCATTCCCAATCAAGGGCAGACAGGTATTCAGACTCCAGGATGCACAGGGCTATTCCCATACAGGCAGCAAAGGCTATTCCCAGATCAAGGCAGCACAGGCTATTCACAGATCCAGGAAGCACAGGCTAGTCCCAGACCAGGCAGCACAGGCATTACCAGATCCAGGCAGAACAGGCTATTCCCCGATCAGGCAGCACAGGCTAGTCCCAGATCCAGGATGCACAGGCTATTCCCAGATCAAGGCAGCACAGGCTATTCCCAGATTTTTTCCAGGTGCAAGCTTTCCCAGATCCAGGCAGCACGGCCTATTCCAAAGACCAGGCAGCACAGGCGTTCCCAGATCCAGGCAGCACAGGCATCCCAGATCAGGCAGCAAGGCTTATTAACAGATCCAGGCAGCACAGGCTAATTCCAGGATCCAGCAGCAACAGGCTATTCCCAGGATCAAGGCTGCCCAGGCGATTCCCAGATCCAGGCAGAAGCATACCTTACTACCGATTCCAGGCAGCACAGGCCTATTCCCAGATCCAGGAAGCACAGGCTATTCCCAGATCCAGGCTGCACAAAGCTATTTCCCCAGATCAAGGCAGCACAGGCTATTCCAAGATCCAGGCAGCACAGGCTATTCCAAGATCCAGGAAGCACAGGCTATTCCCGTACTACAGATCCAGGCAGCCCAGGCTATTCCCAGATCCAGGCCCAGCCAGGCTATTACCGTGACGTCCAGGCAGCACAGGTATTCCCAGGATACAGGCGCACAGGCTATTTCCTGATACAGATCAAGGCAGCACAGGCTATTCCAGATCAGGCCGCACAGGCTATCTTACTACAGATCCAGGCAGAAAGGCTAGTCCAGATCCAGGCAGCACCGGTATTCCCAGATACAGGACAGCACAGGCTATCCCAGATAAGGGCAGACAGGCTATTCCCAGATCCAGGCGCACAGGCTTTTCCCAGATCCAGGGAGCACAGGTATCCCAGATCCAGGCCGCACAGGCTATTCCCAGATTCAGGCAGCACAGGCTATCCCGACCAGGCAGCAAGGCTATTCCCAGATCCAGGCTGCACAGGCTAATATTTCAGATCAAGCAGCAAGGATATTCCCAGATCAGGCAGCAAGGCATTACATTTCAGGCTGCACAGGCTATTCCCTATCAGGCAGCACAGGCTATTCCCAGATCAGGCAGCACAGGCTATTCCCAGATCCAGGCTGCACAGGCTTTCACAGATCAAGGCAGCACAGGCTATTCCAAGATCCAGGCAGCACAGGCATTCACAGATCCAGGATGCCAATCAGGATCTGCCAGATCAAGGCAGCACAGGCTATTCCAAGATCCAGGACTGACAGGACTTTCCCAGACCAGGCCGCCAGGCTATCCCAATCCAGGCAGCAAAGGCTATTCCCAGATCAAGGCAGCACAGGCTATTCCAGATCAGGCAGAACAGGCTATTCCAGATCCCGGACTGAACAGGCTATTCCCAGATACGGCAGCACAGCTATTCCAGATCCAGGCGCACAGAGCTATTCCAGATCCAGGAAAGCACCGGTAGTACAAGAGAATACGGCCCAGCACAGGCTAATTCCAGATCCAGGCGCCACAGGGATTATTCCCAGATCCACGCACCACAGGCTATTCCCAGACCAGGCAGCCACAGGCTATTCCCTTATACAGATCAAAGGCCAGCACAGACTATTCCCTATTTCCATTTTCAAAGGTGGTGACATGTGCAGAATGAGGCAATAATGGACTATGATACAGCCCGTGGTGTATTGTTCTATATTCCCTCTAACCCTGCTTAGTGGTGGCAACTGTGAACAGGCCATGTCAATCCTTCGTTTTCTTACCTACTTCTTCTTCATCGGCAGCTGCTGCGGGCTCTCTCCTGCTACGTTTCTCATTCTTTCTCTCCCCGTTCTCCTTCACGCGGAGCATTCCAAAACCGGGGGGTTGGCCCACCGCTCACCGTTGGTCTTACTGCCACCGCCCCCCCTTCTGGAGGCCTTGGATGCCCTCTTGGCAGTGATCTTATCCTCCTTCGCCTGGGGTCCCCCCCCTCGGCATTCATCCTTCCGAAGGATAGCCTCAGTTGCGACCGCGTACTTGATGGTCTTTTCACGAAGCCTCCCTCAATCGTGGAGTAGACCATGTCTATCTAGTGGTCTTGATCGCGATTGGCTCCTCATCTTCAGGACCTCCTTCATCTGCCAGGAGGAAAATGTCCAGAAATGATCAGACATTGATTGGTGAAAAGATAGCCTTGGTAATGCTGAACTCTTCAATGCTGTCATTTTTAAAACAGTGGCAGCTATTTTCGATACAAGCCTCGTTTTTCTCATGTAATGATTTTGGCAAAATGGTGCAGTACGTGCTCACAATCGAATGCTCTGTTCTATAGATTAAAAGGTATCTAGGATTCAATCTACCTACCCTTGAAGAGACACAAATTGTTTTTTTTTTCTATATTTAATCCTTTCGCACAGGTGGTTGCCACGGTAGGTAAATACCAGATGACAAGCTGTACATATTGTTCAATGATTCTCACTGTTAACGTGATGACGAGAACACGTCTCTTGTGAGACAATATAGACTAGATGCCTCTAGATGTGCAAGGGTTCTTGCTTTATCTGTGATGAGAGAAAATTGTCTCTTGTGATATCATAGAGACACAGCTGCCTAGATGTTCAATGGTCCTTGCTGTTATCTGTGGTGGGAGAACATTCTCTCTTGTGATCCCAAGATGACATGGCTGTTACAGGGTCAATGGTCATACTGTAACTGTGGTGGAAGAGAACATCGTCTCTTGAATATACCAAGATAGACATAGCTGCTTACAGTCAATGTTCCTTACTTGTTACACTGAGGGGGAGACATTGTCTCGTATACCAAGACAGACCATTACTGCCTAACATGATCAATGTTTTTTTGCTGTTAACTGTGGCGGGAGAAAATGTATCTTGTGCACCACATAGACATATGCAACATGTTCAATGGTCCTTGATGGTTAACTGTGATGACAATGCAGTAACCTAGTGTATAAAATAACACCTCATGGCCTTAACCTAAGTGCTTGATACCGATATCTTACAATAAACAGACCATTGTGTGTTGTCAACCTTTGTGACCACGTCCAGTTAGGCAGGATGGACTTCCGTCTTTGTTCAAAGACCGCTGCTCAACTGGAGGGCGATCTTAGGGCAGCCCATAGATTGCAATCTTTGTAAACTGCAAAGAAAAGGAAAGCGAAGACCAGGAGTTGTTCTGGCATTCAAATAATTATACCAAACTTAACACCTGGACTTCAGCGATGACTATCATGTGCGCTTCGGAGGTATCTCAGACGGATATCAGGGATGGAGTGGATGTAGCTACAGACAAGGTGGAATTCAATTTGACAAAACTTCAGTTTGTTCAACTTAAACAGACTCGGGGAAGTGCAAAATACGTCCAACAAAGTGGGGAGTCCTTTCGAGGTCATCAGGTCAAATTCGCATAATGGATATGAGTTTTTCAATGACTCTTGCAATGCTCGCGGTAAAATCTGTCCTGAACAACCCAGACATTCTTCCCATTACCAGAAGCGAGCAGGGTCTGGATCACAGGGATATAGGTTTGCCGGAAATGTGTTTGAACGCCGCCCTGATTTCCAATGTGGATCAGACATTTGATGCTACGGCAGAGATGAATTACACCAATGCTTGGTCCGTTTCTTTGGGACTCGGTGTATGTGACTGAATGGATAAATATAAAAAAGAAGATTGGGGGTTGTGACGTGATTGCACTGAATCCCCCCCCCCTCCCTCCTTTAATAACGATAATTTGCATATCTTAGGCTTGAAGGTCTCAGAAATAGATGCGGCTATCTCCGACACCAGAGTTCCTGGGAACACAATATGCATGTTTCTGTAGGAGACCATAAGGAAAGAGAGAAAACACAAAAATTGTTGGGCTTCCAACTACTAGGGATGCTTGATTTTTTTTTCAACCCGATGGATTCATTTAAGTACAAATTCAAAAAGACGAAAACAAGAGCTGCCATAGGCACAGTGCAAACCTTGTAATTCCTAGTAGTAAGGGTTTAGATTTTGTGGTTGTCATGGCAACACGTGCAGATCCTGGAAAAAAAGCTACGGAGCTCTGCTCGCTTGCCCATGATGAATTACATGATCCTTATTGTCATTTACATCAAAGATTCTCATTTTGCTTTCACCCCAAACTGGTGTACGCGTGCTCAAAAAGACATTTAATAATGACGCCTATTCAATGCCTGAAACAGTTTTTACAGGAGTGTCACTGATGAAGATGACCAAAATATCATGTGAATCTGTAGTATTGTGCTGCTTAAAGGTAGTTTGACCAACGATCAGAGAGTTGTGGGAGAAGAAGGTTGATCATTCAAAGCAAAATGAGACAGGGGAACCTGTTTAATGGACTTTGATCCCGAACCCTCACAGGCGACATGGTAATCCCAACTAATCTGTAAGAGAAGAGGCATTCTCTGGATGGACGGATGGACAGACCAGGACAGACAGACAGATAGATAAATAGACTGTGGCGATCCACCACAGCTTAAACCAGCATAGCGGGGGTTGGTTTAACTTGTTGTGTACATACACTGCACAATCAATTAGAAAAATCTTTCAAACCCCCCCCCCCCAATAGCAGCAAAATGGATGACAAAAAAAAACAGACACTCTTGACAAAATCCTTTATATTCATCATCACGAATATTGTACAAAAGGTATGAATTGTTGGGTTCGTTTTCGAAGAGTTAGTGACCATTCTAAAAAATTGCCCAATGAATGAAGCTACGGGGGAAAATTTATACGTACCTCACGAATTGAAAGCTTGGATTCAGTTGTGAACATGTGCACTTGCACTATTAAGTAAAATGGCTTATCATTCATAACCTGGAACCCAGTGGCCAAACAACATTACTGAGTGGAAGTCATTGGAAAAATTTAAATTCCAGGGGATGATAGGCCCTCTCAGCTACAGGGGGGGGGGAAACAGGAAGATACACAAGATAAAAACAGACGGGACATTTTGACCAATATCCTCTGGAAGGTCCCACCAGGTGCAAGCTGGGAAAATGGTCCTGTGGGACATTGGACAGGACACGACTATTGCAATATTGGTTCAAAAAAGGAGCATTCCTTCAGTTCAAGATAGTATCCCATGGAAGAGGGTACTCCAAAATGGAAGTATCAAAATTCTACACCAATGATATCATCGACGAAGGAAGTGTGTGAGGTTGTGTGTGCATGGGGGGGGGGGGGGGATAAACCTCCTTTCAACATGGTCATTCCAGTATACTCATGTCCAATGGCATATGAGAGGTGGCCAGGGGGTCAGGAACCCCCCGTAACCATGGGATGTAAATAGATTTTCAACACAAACACACTGTTCAGGGGATGTTTACAGCGTTTATATTAAAATTTTGCAAAGAATGAGCCAGCAACTCTATCGGTATGCACTTACAAGTGGTTAATGAGCAAATGACTCAAATCATTTTTTTTTTTTTTCAAAGGAATGCCTGGAGCAAGTTTTCTTATTTTCTACATATTTAACTAGAGTCACAAAGATAGCAGAATATGACTTGACTATCAGTCATTGGTTGTTACAACTCAAAGAGTGTGTTCAGATTCACCCATTATGGATTACTCTCTCGGCCCCGTCCCTTGAACCATGTCAAATCATTGCCTTAAAAGGAACCCAAACATTTTATCACCAGAAGATAGGCAAGCAAGTACATCAAGCGCAACTGAAGCCATCCTTTCTCATAATCAAGTTTCGGACTAACCACTCCATTGGGGTGGCAAACCACTTGTTCAAACTAGCAAGTAATTTGCAAAAAAAGGTTTTGAACTCCAGACAGCCTTTAACTAAAAGCAGCTACCAGTAATTCAATACAATATTGTTTTGGTCCCCTAACTTCACCAAATCAGCAGAACCTAGGCTTGCCCCCTGAAACGCATTCATCAGTGTGGTTCTACTGAGCTCCCCCCCTCCCCAAATGAAAATCCTTTATATGATCCGGGCCAGCTGAGGATGACCTTTGCGCTGGTATGGTCACCTTTCATGAAATTACACCCCCCCCCACACCAAAGAAAAAAAATACTGCCCCTACACACAAGCGGGCACATGCATTTTAGCGGGCGAAAGCGCATTCATTATAGCCGGACCAGTAGTCAACATTTAAAGTTTTGTTGCTTCTATTTGAATTTTAATATTCCGGCTTGAGGCGTGCGTGATTCAATGAGCTTCTTGTCTGGGCCTGTTGGCCTACACAGGCTTTACATTTTATCCCGGCCAGGGCAGTGAGGTACACCATATACTCGATTTATTTGCCCGTGAATTTTAACACAAACTCGGAGAATTTTATCATTTTAAAAAAGTCAGTCGTAATTTTCCTGTGAGACTTACTATACCGTGAGAACTTGAAATGAAATTCAGGCAACTTCATAGGACTGGGTAATTTCAAGTGACTAATATGAGAAGCCCACCTTATGCACTTGTGTGAAACTATAGCATGTAACTGCATTCAGCTTCAAGAAAAGGTCAGGCGGAAGCAAGGAAAGTGCCATTTTCTGGCACTTACGGCAGCCTTGTCGTACACAAAATTTTCATGTACCATATGCGCACCAACCGGGCACTCTCCACTAGATCGTAACTTGGACAATTATCTGAATATCCAGACACCCCCCCTCCCCAACTGGAAAAGTGTACCGCAAGTACTGTTTCCTGCAATCTGAGCGATCATTTTTCAAAAATTTCTAAAAAACCATGCCGAGAGATGGTGGCGCTAGTTTAGATACCAAATTCATCCCCCTATCTCACAACGAGTGGTGTACATAAACTATTGTGTCACTATGACAGTCATTAATACTAGCTGAAATGAAGGGGGTTGGGTACCTAGCTCTACTATTAACGTGAATTGTGAATTTGCAATGGGTTCTTTTATTTGGTTTGAATAATCTGCTGATATCTTTTTACAGCAAATATAATAAGGCAGTGAATGCTCTCGGGGTGCAGTATCCGCGTATATCTGTTGAGCAAAACTTTTCAAACATGGGTCTTTTACAAAATTGACAAAACCAGGATAGGCAACACAAGTGACATTTCTGAAAATCTAGGAGTACAACAAGTCAAAAACTTCCTGTATGTATGCGCCAACAATGGTGACTGAGCTTGTTTAGATAGTAGTAAATACCAGTCCAACTTGGTCCCCTAATTTTTGAAACGGACAAAGCCCCATGAAACTTAGCATCCCCCCACCATCCTGTTCCCCTATTAATGTGAATGGGAGATTCCCAGTTTTTCGAATATTGATTTCAATGGCCCGGACTCTATGGTCGGAAATACCAGCAGCCTGCACATTCAGGGCCATGTAGGGGGCCTGGCCACCTCAATCACGTACACCACGGGCAGTTCAATTGGGCAGCATCGGTGGGTTATTGGAAAGGTCCTCTCATACTCTCAATGGTGGCGGTTAGACTGCTTGTTGGAGCACGGGGCCAAGATCGACGAGGGTTGACCACAGCTAGTTCAAATTTCTCTCCTATGGGGGTGGGGTCGACAATATCGTAAGGGGGAGAAGCAGGACGCAGGTGGTAATCGAAATAGGTCTATGACACTGCTTTGTCCTAAACATGTAGCACCAATGCTATAAAGCTAAATTGGGGGAAAAAGAAGAGCGGGCAACTAGCAGCCCACATCCATAACCACAATTAACATATTTCAGCCATTCTCAATTGGAAAGTACTCTATGGAATCTATTTCCATGTTTGTAGATGTATCATAGTTTAGGCGAGTCCTTGACATTTGTTACTGGACTGTTTTCTTGACATGATTGTTACAGTCTGTATCAACCACATTAGTTCCTAAGACATAAGAGGAGTGCACTGAGGAAAGTGTGCATCAATTGTGTGTATGTACCATGTAGACATAATAATGCATCATTTTTTGGCACGTAGGATGTCCCTCAGTCATTGTTTTGGATAGCCGACCTGTGTCAATGCTGTAGTTTGGCTTGGAGAAATTAACTTTTCGGACAGACTGCATTCTTGTGTACCTGCACAAGCGATTGGCATCGGAACCTCACGACAGGAAATTCCAACCCCTGGACTCCTCAAAAAGGGGACACGCCCAAAGTTCAGCGGAACTACCCTGCCCTGCATCAACACCTGCATTTTTGACATTTTTTGTATAGTAGGAGAGCCGTAGGTAGAAATTACGTAGAATGTTGCGAACTTGCGATCGAGAAGTGCACAGTGCAGCCGATCTCTCCATCCGAGCCATGGCCATTACATCAATTTAGGGATGTAACAATTCTGGGAACCCACCGTAGCTAATCTGTTTTGTATGAGGAATGAGGAGGGTAATCTACACCTGATGAATCCTTGGCTTTGTTACGCTCGTAAATAATGGCTTGCTCACAGTTCTGCACCAAGTAGATCGAACCGCACTCAGCACAGTGATCAAAGTTGTTCCACAATAATTCTCAGAAACCTCAAATTATCAGGGTACTGCGCGGAATCCACAGGAAGTTGCATTTATTATGACGGCAGTTCTTGATACGGTATAGCACACACACACACAGCGCACACATGGGAAGAACTATAATGATGTAGACCTTACGATAGCGAAATTGGGAGTTAGGGCTATGAATCATTCCAGTGGAACAACCGACTGTGCGGACTGTGGTAAAAAATTTTCGACCTGGGGCCTCAAACGGGACGACTGACAGGTGACTGGGACCAAAACTCTCCAACCAGGGACTGTCCCGGTCAAACCGGGACAGTTGGAAGCTGTTTCACATATAAGCACAATTGCAATTTATGTCTATTACACTGGCCACTTTCCTCAATCTAGTTTTGTTGGTTGTCACATTAATGGGCAGAGGACTGCAGAGTGGTTATAGTGGGACATTTGCAAGCAAAGTTCTGATGGTGGATGCAGGGATTAGATGCGCTTCCGGGTTTGCATCGGAAATTCACAATAGGTCTTTTCAGTCAGCAGTGAGCTCGTATAATGGCCATGAATTTTCCGCTCCTGCAGGTTCTGAGAAAGTGGTTGGAGGATGGAGTTCACTGCTTGGTCTTTTTGGAGAGGACGTAAATTGGCGTTTACGGGAGGCAGCAGGTTGGGAATGGTGCAACCCAACTGCGTGTAATCATCTGAGCACTAGTCAAGACGATTAAGCGAGTAGTTGGTGCTCACCCAAAATCAATAAGGCAAGAGTTCTTTGGTGAGCCTTACTTGGATTCCACATGGAAATCAAATCAAAAATCCAAATGCGTGATATGAACAAAACAGGTGAATACCACCATGAGGTTACCCAGTCTGGCTGATTACCACAAAATTTGGAATGTTAAGATGGAACAATGTATTGAGTTTTAAAACTGAACACGGGTGGTTCTTGACACCGTCAAATTTTGTGCGATGACAACCTCTGTAATCTGAAAATTTACTTTATCACTTTGTTCCTGGTATATAAAGGAGGTGGTTACTTCGTTTTTTTTTTGGAGCCGGTATTTGTTTACAGGACACCGAACTCTGTTTGACAAGATACAGGCTGGAATTTTTTTAGATCAGATCTTGTTATTAATCCCAGGCTTGATTCTGCCAGAGCAAAATGAATTCTGTGGCCTGCTGCCCCTGTTTGGATTACAATGCCAGATGGATCCATTTCTGTTATAAATATGTTTATATAGGAAAATTTCCTTGCTCTGATATGAATAGGAACTGCTAGGGCTGCAGGAAGTGGAATGAATCATACTAGAATGAATCCAGGTTTCAAGACTGTTGTTTTGCTGAGTTGTTCAATGTGCTTCAATCACCATCTATCTAGTCTAATCTATGGAAATAGCAAATGCTGCACATTTATGTCTTGTAACAGGAAAGAGGTATTCTAATGGAGATAATAAATTATACTTTATTGATGTTACTCATTCAGATCTCTGTAGTTCATTTGCTATACGCTTTATAACTATTTTTGGTTTTGCATTGAATTGTATTACAGGAAGATTCTATGGTTCACCCCCCCCCTCAATGATGTCACAAGAGGTGTTTTATAATTGTAGATTGTCTCTGACTTACTCATCGTGGGTAAAATTTGGTTCAAGTTCTCTAGTCATTTGCGATAATCAGAAGAAAGACAAAATGTAGAGTAAACTAACAGGAACCATTGGGTTAGGAGTAGCAGGTAAATTAAAAGTAGTAAGCGAATGGCCCAAGATGGACTTGAACCCAAACAATTGGAATCACAGCCTAATGTCAGGACAAGATGTGCCCACATAAGTACAAAAATCCACGAGTTTGAGACTATCGACGGCGGATTTTAGACGAGTTCCATCGTTATAGCGCGGTGCGACGCAAAGCCTGTAAAAAGATAGCCGATGCAAATCGCGCCGAAATGGATTTTTAAACATCGGTACAATGCAACATCTGCAGCTCAGGGAAAATGCTAACATAGCGAATGGGAAGTGATAGAGCAAGGTAACAATAGGAACATGGGGGTGTTCGATCGTATTGGGACTGAAAGAGGCCGGTCCGGGTCAGCCATCGTCTACGACAGGATGAGAGGCTTGGTGACGGACTTTCGTGCATGCCAGCGACGCAGAGGGTGACAGACGGGTTTCAGTGGGTGTCCAGCAGTTAGTTGCGTACAGGCTTACAGATGTAATAGAAGTGACCAGTGCTCGTTATAGCAGCGCTGGCAATGGAGTATACAAGACGTAACTTTCATATAATGGACACGTGCCTTCCAGTCGACGTACGTGTTTAAAATCTCGAGACAAAAAGTTCGAACGCGCGCTATAGATGATGCTACACTCATTTGGCAGTTTTGTTAAATTATTGATGTGTCTGATTTTCAGGAATTTGACACATAAAGTCATGACGATATGTTCCATAACCTATGAGTTGACCTGATAGATTACAACGTAACATGACTGTTTCAGGATTGATTAATAACTTTAGTGTGGAATCGCGCGATCTGTACTAACGTGGCTTGACGCAGTAGGCCACATAAAGCTACGATTGACGTCACACTCACATTTTTCAAGGGATACAAACTTCAGGAGACTCCTAATGACCCCAACCCGATTGAGGAGCCCATTCCATGTTGAAAATATAATGAACGTACTGGAAGGTACTGCGCGGTGCAGACACTTCCTAATGCGGTGCGATCACGCTTACAATGTCTGTACATGACGCTTGGACTGTCACAAATGAATTGGGGGCCCCACTGATTGCCGCAATTCGGTTCCATCCACCGCGACGCAATGATTGGCCGAGTATAAAACCTCAATCGGATCGGCGCTTACGCCGACTCCCTTTTGTTTGATTCAGTTAATACGCACTTCAACGGACGCCAAAACCAAAACGTAGGAATAGGTCGGCGGGCGAATAGCGATAATTCCGTCATTACCTATACAACAGAAATAGTTTTGCTTTACAGTACCACGTCTGTATGATCGACAAAGTAGTGGCATTATTAATGTCTTGGCCGCTGATTCGGTTCCATTCACGGCTCGCAATGAAGGCCGAGTTAAAAGATCGTCGGACGGCGCTATTCAGCCGAGCGCTCCTTTGTCGATCATTTCAATCTGCGCATCAATAGAAGCCCAGACCATGTAAGGTCGGCGCGATTTAGACAAGCATTCGCGGACGGGTTAGCGCAATGAACCATCCGCAAAAAATCGTTTTAAAGCATCGTAAATGGCCAAGAGCACGGGACAGTCTCAACCTCGCTGGATCTGTACTGTCGACGTGTCATGTACGTGACTGAATCACAGATTCGCAACGTACTAGCGCACAAACCTCCAGTTCTTGACAAAAATCCAGGCATTCTTCTCGGCCTTGGTTGCACTTTGCGGTAGACGTCAAGCTCGTCCTAGTTCTCAGGAAAGTCTTTCTCTGGAAAAACTCCCTCCTCTCATGTACCATGTGGATAAATGTCAACGTTACAAACTGAAGTGAAACAACAAAATTGAAGTGGTTGATGAATCTGCGAACTATGAATAGAGCATAGAGGTGGATATAGTTGCCCACCCCGTGTGTGATTAATATGAATGGCATGATCAGTACCCCTTATGAACCCTTAGGACTATGTTGACGATATCAAAAAGATACGGAGAGTTTTGTGGGAATGTGACTACAATTGCTGAATATGCAAGTTAGACCCATAACTGGATCTTCCAGTGACCCATTTTCTAATTTTAAAATCTCAGGATCAATGAGGACGTCACTCACAGTTTTCACGGAGACCGACAAACTTTGGAATTTGGGCAAGATTAGGCAAATTAGACCCTCAAGGACCTGAGGATCTAATCAATTCATCCACATCCTGTACCAAATTATCAAGGTATTTATGAAAGCCAGAATCATGAAGAGAACTTTAGCAAAACAGATTGAGTCTTTAAGTGAATGATTCATCCTTACCCATAACACTTCTTGAATTAGCAGCCTTTCAACATTAGACTGTATAGTGAAATAATTGCATCATTTAATCTTTGAATCGACAACAAGAACTGCCGGAAATTTAAACTAATCGGTTGGCTAACGCCAAACCTCTAGTATATTACAATCAACAGGAAATGCAACATAGAAATCAATGAATAGTACACACAGTACACACATAATAGTATCAAGAAACATTTTAAACAGATGTGGATAAATTACATAAATAGGGCTAATTACCCTACCCAAGTAGTGACTTTTTTTTTTTATGCCCAGAAATCTAACGTTTGTGTTCACGCAAACCCCAATACAAATTCAATCAAACTGGTCTACTTTTTCAGAGAAAATTTTGCCTAATTAGAAAGTGTGACACACCCACACTTACACACACACATACACCACAGTGTTTTTTCAGGCGAAAACAAGAAAGCTACGACTTTCTTCGAATTTCTCCTTTCCCTTTGTTTCAAATAATTATGATATGCAAATTGATCTGTGCAGTTACATAGGTGCTGAGTGCAAACAATACATGCACACAAGTATGATGTTTTGCGCTGGTCGTCAACTATGTTACAACATTGGGGGATATGTGAAAGTTGTGCAATAGTGTGCTGTGCACAGTACCACTGGGACGGAATATGCAACCAAGCGACGGGCTTTGAATTCACTGTGACAATGGTAACAGAGGTCTTCTAAACCCATTGAAAACACTCAGGAAGTGAGGAAACATACCTCTTTGCTGGAGTTCCCTGTCATCCAGTCGCCACAGTGAAGCAGAAGTCAAATACCACGAGGGTGGTTTCTGTATTCATTCCTTCCCCTGCCCCCACCGACCAAAGTGACAAAAAGTGTGACCACTGCTCTTGGTAGCACACTATGGCACCACCCTTGCTGTTCACAATTGGTGAAGAGTGAAAGGACAAATCCAGCCAAAAAGATTGTAAATGTCATTTGATTGTGCATTGAAAATTATGACAATTAAACTTTGTTTAAGGTT
>JAODTK010000023.1:0-221216 GCA_026419785.1 Sclerodactyla briareus | reverse complement strand
CCGCCCCAATAGCACTGGTCAAGGTTTCCACCAAAACCCACAGAGGAGGTCTAAAGCCTTGCGAAAATATGACCTATAAACGCCCCTTCCGAATTCCCGCATCCTCTCAGACAGGACACAAAGAGCCACGGATGCAATCCACCGGGAGGCGAAACGACTGTTCGGGCCGCTGATGTGCAATCTGCTAAAACGAATTATGTTCAGGATTATTCTACGCAAATACTTTGCATACCTGAGAGTAGTGTAACCCTTCTGTTGTTAGGCGCTGTCCGTATATCACCCTTCGCTTTCTAGATTTGACTGTCAATCGCCTTTTCTGTCAGTTGGGATGACACCAGTGTTCGAAACAGAACATTAGAGACCGTACCACAGGAGGATCCTGTCCACCAGCGAAAAACATAACTCAATGTATGCAAGTTTGGTTTCCTCATTAGTAGGTATGCCGTATTCCACAACGGTTCAGCCACCAAGGTTTTCCTCACCATCCATCTGAATTTCTGTTCGGGGCTCTTATCGCCTCCTCAACTACTCGCCTACGTCCCACACTTTCGAATTCCTAATTCATAATCATCCCGTTCTCGTACCTTGACGAGCGCTGATCATCACGCCACAGATGCCGATCTCCGAATTCGCGCTGCTGGTCAGCCTGCGATGCACTACTCTTTTCACAGACTCATGGAGAACGCGCTGGATTTCCCTTCCCTGCGCATCGCATGCCTCCCAGCGTCATGCGTCCCCGAAGCTTTCTCGAAAGCCGAGGTCTACCAATGGCCAGGCCTGGCACCTCCGTTGATTGCATCGCGTATTTCGCCAAAAATCCCCTAATCCTCACTGATCTCCTGATGCACTCCCCGCTGTCTTGAAGATACAAGTCCTTGCTCATGGTTCACATTTACCTCCACACCCATTGAATGTCCAAGCTTTCAGCATACAATGTCTCTACTTTTCCTATCCCTTGTTGGCCCCCGAGCAGCCTGTGACCAGTCGTATGAACCTGGGCACTCATGAAGACATCTCGTCTACGAGCATCCGCCATTAGAGTCAATGTTTAGATATCCTTTGACACCATTACTCCCGCAAAGTCCAGTAACTTGAGACTCGCTGTCGAGACACGACTGCCAGATCTAAGCTTACTCGCACTGCAAATCATGTTGAGTGGCAGAACGCTTCTTTCACCAAGGACATGCTACACCGTCGAGCGTTACACTACGATGCGCACCCAGTGTGACTATTCACAGTTGCGTGTACGTCTGTCGATCGTAGTGTACTGGGTTACAAGGTCACAAGTGTTGAACTGGCAACGCCACAGCCACCGGCGGCGCAATGCCGATCATAGTCCCGACTGATCAGTGTATGTAGCCAATACACTGTTCCACTGAGTTTCACAATACCCGCCGGCCCCTTTGAGAGAGCTGCATCACCTATGCTCGCCCACCAAGTCCCGTGCAAGGCAGGCAAATGGGCACTTCATGAGCGAAGTATGTTTCAGACGAACCGGTCCGCCAGTGATCGGTAAGCCGGGACGACCGGGCGCAGAGGTAGACGATATCCCTTCGACCTTGTCCTCGAGTCTCCGATGCAGGTTGCTGCCCTGCGGTGACAAACCATATTCCCGTCCACGATAGATTTTACTTTTTAGACAGTACCGTATCCGGCTGTGGGATGAGGTGACATGACACGCTGCCATAATTGCTCCGCGTAATTAGTATTAGTCCGCCTTCACTGCTTTATTTCCTATTTTCTGAGATTAACAGCTTTTCAGTTATTTCCAAATATTCATTCATTTTATTGGCTTTTTATTTCCTTTCAATTCCATTCGATTTCCTCGTTTTTAAGTTTGCTTTGCCTACATTAATCCCAGATGGGACAAATAATGGATCTATTGTTGAATACAACTAAATACAAATCAATTTCACTCCCTATAATAGTTTTACTGGAACTTGTATAATATTCGGAAGACGTATGAACAGTATGCCATGAAGATTCTACCCTTCAATTTCATATTTTCAATGACACCTATGCATTTAATGAAAACAAGAACATAGTTTAGCGCTGGTAAGAATCCCCGATCCCATTTAAAAAAAATCTACCCTTATTAGGGATTTATTGGAAATCTGCATTCAAGTTCTATCTCTACACGAATGACAGGACTGAGTCTTGAAAGGATTAATTATGCACCCAAGAAGACCTGAGATATATATATTTATTTTCCCTTACTCAAAGCACAGCTTATACATGAGTCTACACAAAATGAATACCTAACACTATACGTTGCTGACTATTAGGGGTAGTTCACTTGCCCCTTATATGAATGGAGTTTTCGGTATTGTGTACAATATGCAGGTAGGTATGGCCTTTAGGGTAGTCCACTGCCCCTTATATGAATGGAGATTCGATGATGATTGTGTACAATATGCAAGCTATGTGGCCTATTAAGGATATAGCCCAACTGCCTCCTATATGAATGGAGATTCAATTAAGATTGTGTTTGCAACTATGTGGCCTACCTGCCTATTAGGGGTAGTCCCAACTGCCCCTTTTAGAAATGAAGATTCAATGATTATGTGTAATATGCACGCTATGTGGCCTATCTTCCTATTGAGTATTCACGCCCCCTGTATGATGGAGAGATTCGATGATGATTGCATATAATATGCAGGCTATGCGTGGCCTATTAGGGGTATTTCAAACCTGGAAGACTTTCCCTTATATATTAATAGTTTATACTGTCCTACTATTTTCAATTAGCAAAATTGGGGAGCGAAGAACTAGCAACTATCTGTTACTCGCGCATTCATTGCGGATACTACACTCCTCACACCGAAATGGTTTGAGGACTATAGCCCCCGTCACACGCTTAATCCGGACATTTGCTATATTGAACCTCCTCCCCCCCCCCCCCCCTCCGCATTTAGTTGTTGTCCTTAATACCATTGCCGGCACATCACGTAAATGGGAGGCGGGTCCGGGTAGTTTGTTGGTTCTTGTAGAGGATCCGACTCGACGACCATAATTATATCCATACTGTAAGTGATGCAAGTAATTAGGAGGACGAGTACAATCACTCTCAAAGACCGCACAGTACACTAGGCCCTATGTGAACGAGAGGTCGACTAAATGACCTCGTTTTTGCAATCCTTAAAAGTGGCGATAAAGAGTCTAGTTGTAATTTTCTGAGATTGCACTTGCAGATGATTGTTCCAGTTCTATAATGCAGCTAATGTCACAAGCTAAGGTTATCCAGATCACGGTTATCTCGTAGCAAATGGTTCATGAAATCGCTTCTGAAAATAACAAGACATGAAAGAATGATAAGACAGGTGGAAACTGGTGGCTGGATATTCATAAGATTGCCGGAACATCTGACCCCCTCCCCACACCGTTTCCTGGAGGTGCAAGAGTTCACTCGACATTTGAACGGTATTTCATCATTAGAAACAAAGAGTACGTGGTAAGTACGAAACATGTAAGTGTTGTTTGGTGTCTCGCAAGGCTCACCAAGGAATACCTAGTGAATTCCCAGCGAACCCGCAGCTCTCGCAGCCGATTTTCCACACTGACATGTTGGTCCTTAAGCACGATAGCTCCAATGATTTCCCTCGTTTTGGAGGGTGTATCGGGAGGGGGGGGGGGTGCTTGACCGGGTACCAAGTCACCAACGGAAGTATAATCAACCTCACTCTGTGAACGTATTAGGCCATCCCCATACTTTTTCACGATATGCTTAATAATTTAATGCTTCGCTCCTTGATGCGTTCTCGATTTCCCCCCCCCCCCCACCCTACGCACTCATTCTAAGCTGAACACTCCTGCCCGTTCAGCCCACTCATCGTTGCCATTCTGTGGCCCGCCCATCTTTTTCACCATAAGGTATATTATCCACCTCGGTATACTTATCTATAAGGAATATGGGATCATGCAAAGTTTCACCCTATCCTCCCACCCCATCAGTAATCACAAAACATCTTTCATATACCGAATTTGTCTTTTATTACGTTATCTCTTGAAGTCCAATAGAAGCGAAAATGGATCACTTTAAACGGACCTAAATTAAAAAGAGGTGGTTTTATAACTGCTAAGCTTAAATGTGTCTTTCTTTTATCTATATTGAAATGCTCTGGTCCCGTGACGTCAGGGAACCCGAATAAATGCCGTTATCGAGTTCACACATAATGTCCCCTGATATCGTTCCTCCATAATTGAATACCAAATAAGTTTTCCTCCCGAAATCATACTACGTGGTTCCTATATGTTCCTTAAAATCAGTTAATTCACACTTTCTCTTAAAAATGTAATTTTGCACTAGTTCGTGTGAGCAGTTCGTACGTAATAATACTCCTCAGTTTTCACTGACTACCGTATGAAAGTCGTTTTGAGGGTAGAAATTTTCCCTTAACTAAATAATTGAAGGAAATTGTGGTATTAAAATCATGTTCAGCACTTCCACTTGGCCTCTCGAGCTTATTTTTGCATGAAGTTATGAAACGCGGCATGTTACCGAAGCGCTCTCCAGCTCACATGAAATGTTGCAATCAGAAAACAAAGAAAAAAACATTCGCTAGGACGCGAGCACCACATTAGGTAAACATATGCATCCATGTATAAACTGTCATTCTGAAATTGGGGAGTTTGTGGTTATAAACGTCCTGAGATACACCTCTTCTAGACCTTTAGGTTACACTATTCTGTTTTTTGAAAGAGATCTAGTGTAGTACAAATTCACTTCGAACATTTTAAATCATCAAAAAGGGGCAGAAAGACGGGATGCATTTTCGACATGCACTTACCTTACTCTTCAAAAGTTGAAAAATGTTAATAATTAGTGTCGATGGCTACATAACTGTTAATCACTTTACCTGGAGTGGTGTTTTGGTGTGTCTTGTTAGCGGAGTCTTGCGAAACGTCTACCAACAGTGAAATTCTTTAAGACCGATCCTAACGTGCCATGAGCACTTTAACTGTGTCCGTGTGCTACTTAGCCCGCTACATTGATTCGCATGAAGGTTTAACGGCAGCCTGTCTCGAATTACTGACCATGACCATGTCATAAACAGTCACCGTAACTCAACTCCCTATACCGACTGCTTGCCCTAGCTTAAAACGGCCCTCAAATTTTTCGCCGCCGTGCTATCTTATTCCTTGATAGCTTGTATGTTGGCTTTTCCTGGAAGAGTGTTCAAACTGTAAAAATAAGGCAAAGCGCACTTGTCCTTCGTGTGTGAAGATAAACTTGTTTTATGGTGTTTACTTTAATCGGGAAATAAGATCTGTACTCTGTCCTAAACTGCTCAGATATTCAGGCGGAATACGGCCAACGCGGGCGGAGACCGAAACAGTTGGTGGAAACAACAGGGGAGAGGTTAGGTCAGCAAGTGGGGGTTAAACGGCGGTGTCGGTTAATCGAAACTAAAGTGGCGTGCGCAGAGGGTTGCCTCTCTAAGCCGCAGCGGGGAGACGAAAATAATGTCAATGGACAGTGGCAAAACTATTGGGGGGGGGGGAATTTTGGCGATTCCAGTTCCCGGGCGGAAAATCGATTTAGCTCGTGAATTCTTACGCGCGCAGGCTGATGACACCGCGTGACTCCTTCGCCTCGCGATTAATACATGCCTAAAAGGGCTATCGTCATTCTCAACCGTGCCATCATACTTGGCTATTCTAAGATTTCAGAACTGCAATCTGGGTTAGGGGGGGTATACCGTTCCTTTATTACCATTCTTAAGTTTTAGATTAATGAGCGGACCTAGTCGAAATGAAGAAACCAGATTCTGAGATGGTTTTTGAAAAATTCATACTCCCAGTATCTACATACCAACAACCTGCATCACATTCTCATAACCAGAATCAGATAGTAGTCATACACTGCACGACAGCATGCAAGGTGTTCCTCTTTTGCACACAAGTGTACACAAGTGTTTTCGAAGAAATTTCATAAATGGTGCTAATTCACAAATGGTCATACTTAAGTGTCGCATATATTACCTAGGACTAGACTGTTTGAATCCATCGGTACTGGAAGAAGACCATGTCCATCAGTTTCGGGAAATTCATGGAGTTGACAAATCGCTTATTAGTCTACCTAATTAACATATTTTCAGGCTACAAGCCCCAGAACGTTTGTTCGTTAGTGTTCAACTTCCACCGTAGTAATACACACTTAAACTGTATCACCACCACATGGGTTTCCCGATCATGAGATATCAAGCACACCAGCGTTCAGTACATTCTTCACCAATAAGACATTTAATAATGCGAATTAGTACATGCTTTTTTTCGGGACGAAAGTGTGCCTGGTATACGACGACTCTCTCCCAACAAGCACCTCTCCACGAAGCATTCAGCAATGATGGTATTCGTTAGAATATCGCGACTCACATACTGACCGACAGACAGACAGTCACCCGACAGATGATCACTGTCTCACTGGAGCAAAGTTCAGGCTTAGACAAAATGAACCCTCCGAATGTTTGCCTATTTATTAAAACATGAAAGAACGTTTTGCCCGCCATTTATTATCCTTGACGAAGTCAGAGGAATCTATGCAAGTCATGACAGTGTGTGGTGTATGTATGTCAGTATGTATGTATGTATGTAATGTTAGGTTGTATGTTGTTATGTATGTATGTATGTGTGTATGTATGTAACGCTGGCTGTGAACGCGATAACTCGACCCCACCTGGAATGATTAAGCTCATACTTGGGTATGGTATTCTCCCCGTGATGATACAAGAACCCTTTTGTTTTGGGGTCAGGTCAATGGTCATGGAGGTCACAAGAGGCAAGTCTGGAAAAATTATGAACACGATCAGTCCGATGGTTGTCTGATCGGGTTGAAATTGGTGTGTAGCTTTTTCATGGGGAGAACGCACCCCATTGTTTTTGGCATAGGTCGGGGTGAATTTGGTCAAAAGTAGAACATTTGTGAAAGTCAATAATTTGGCCAATTTTGGCTTGTGAACTATAACTCAAACCACACCCCCCACTGGATGGATGAATTTCATACTTGGTATGTTGTGTTCCCAATGATGGGTACATGACCCCTATTGTTTGATGGTCAAGTCAGAGTTCATCTGAGGGTCACCGAAGGGTCAAAGTCTGAAAACCTTGGAGACCCTTGAAAACGCATGGCGAGTGTACCAGGAACCCATTTAGTTTTTGGTATATGGTCAGGGGTGAATTTTGGTCGAAAATAGGAATATTGAACCGTCAATATTTTGGCTCGATTATGGCCTATGTGACCATGATACTCGCCCCCCATCTGGATGGATAAATTTCATACTTGTTATATGTGTTCCCGATGATGAGTTCATGACCTACTGTTTTGAGGTCACTCAGAGGTCAAAGCCTGGAACATCCGAATTAGTGTGTCGCTATCTTATCAAGAGTATAGGAACCCTATTGGTGGGTTTGAAAAAATGGGAAACTTGACACCTGTTTAGTTTCCCATAACGATCTGGTACAATTGCCCATTTGTTCTTGTGTCGGCTATGGTTGTCAGAAAGAGTCAAGGAATCACTAAGCCTTTTTGGCTTCTGGTTCTTTTTCGACATTAGACTATATAGTTTTGGAATCGTGAGAATAACGATACGAGTGACGTGCTGCTGGTTTTTTAACTTCGAATTGCTTTTTCCAAGACAGAACATTTCCATTACCAATTCGTATAGTCCGATATAGATAGGCCACATGGATCCATCCTCCTTTCTTTCGGACAAACGCGACCACCCAGTAATGTTTGAAGATTGTCATTGGTGATGTGCAGATGGAGGGGGGGGGGCGGCGGGGGTTTTAGGACTCATTAATGCTGTTCACACTAGTGGCGATAACAATACGATACGATTAATACATTCCATCGGCGTCCGACGTGAAAAGTTTGTTTTTTTCAACTAGGAAATGTTCACGCATCATACTAAGTTGAATACGATAGAATCTTTTTATCGGACCTCAAGTTGAAAATATAATTTTTTATCGGATTGTGAATTTTCGCAATGCAAGTGATGAACTTCAGCGAAGAGTACCGGTAAGAGGGCCCGGAGCAAAGCTCCTATTAGCGACCCGTGAGTGTATGGAGGGGGCGTGTTGCGTCGGCGTCCACCAAGTACATGTAAAATGCAAGGCAAGAGAAGGCTGTTGAACAGAAGAGGCCCGGCAGTTTTGTGGCACGTTTCCGCAGGGGCGCGCCAGAATTTCTTAGAGGGGGTAATGCGGCTCCGGAGGTGTCCATAGCCTGACGATGGGGTTCCGATGGGAACGCCGGTAAAGGAACAAAGAACGGCAACAGGGCTCAGCTATGGGGGGTGGGGTAACTCACGGCCGCTAATGTCTCTGGGTCCATGAAAAACGCAGTGGATACACAGTGCGGCCAGTTTCGGTTGATGCTCTGTGTGACATAGCCACGCGCAGGTACTCACACCAGATAAAAGTGGTGTGAATGTTGCTGATGCTTCAGAAGGTAATCAAGCACTATATACAGTGCGAGAGCTGGCCAGAAACCGGGTGAAGAGCTGGAAGACCGCCATTTCCCCCCCGAAGTAGTGAATAATATTATTCATGAGGTCACCATCCTCATTTCGAACAAAGAAGAAGAACATTATACAAACAGTTCTTTGAGATCGCCAAGGAATTCTATACAGCCTTCTGCCCTAAACCATAACCGCATGTTTGAAAGAAAAATCCATCTTCATATTGCCGGCATTTTTTAAACATTCCACGATTCTTTTTCGAGATGTTTGGGCCAATCTTAAATGATTCTCCGACCCCGACCGAAGCATATCCCGGCCAGTCGTTTTATCGCACTGCATACGGGTCCCACATAAACTCGCGCGAACATACAGCGTTGTGACCCTGTAGCCCACATCTGTGCCAGCAATTGCGGGTAGGCACAGTAAGTCTATAGGTGCAATTACGTTGTAATAAATTGTTGGGCCGACGACGTCACATCGTTTTTTTTTTTTTTTTTTTTTTTTTTCATAACCGATAGTATTAATGCCTATATCGTGCCGATAACCGTTGCTGACATTTTCACACAGTAACAAAATAAACATTGCTAGTAGGCACTGAATACCACCGCGCGTTAGCCTCGATAACTCTTATCTCTTCATCTGTGTCTAACGAATTTATGTTCTTCTCATTGTTCAATACTGCCCAAGTTCTGAGGAAGAAATGATGAGAGACTCCAAATAATGTTTCTGGGAACGAAGTAACATATAAGGAGACCCCATGTTACAACAATCGACTTCTCATACCACCACCCCCTCCTTTTCAACTACAAAGTATCCCTACGTCTATTTCTTTATCTTTGTCTAAGTCTATACTAGGCAGGCAGGTCGGCCAAAGGCCCTACATTGACAAACAAAACATGCTCTGAATATCTACATAAATCTTACATTCCGTAGTTCTAACAACCCAAAGGGTACATAAATCCAGTTTCAGTTTATGGGCCGCAATGTACTCCTCCTGTTTATATTGTATCGACCCTAAAAGTAAACAGAACAAATTTAGTTCTGTTCATAAAACCAAGCACGATACATAAACGATCCTGGAGTGCCCCCCCCCCCCCCCCCCCCAAAAAAAAAAAAAAAAAAACAATTCCAATTCTTTCAGTGAGCCAATAATACATTCCTTGCAGTGACTTGGTAAAGCATATGATTTTTTTGCAACCCCACCAGGTGCCGCATCTGAAGACACTTGTTTCGTAAGAAAGTCCAGTAGGCAGCGATATGTGCAAACATCTCTCGCATTCCATGGTTCTTGTTGAATATTCAATACCTCATTAAGAAAATATTGTTATTGAGAGGTTTCGTACTTAGATTTCCAGTTTTTGTTTTTACCGGTGTGTGGGTTTTAGCGAATTTACAACGTTGACATGCTCACTGTTCCGCCCTCTTCAATAATTTTTCGACACGTTCATGCTCGACCCTCAACTTTTAGCCTAAGGTTTTCGCAATTGTGGATATTCGCTTATGATATTCAGCGATATTTTTTGAATATTTACGGTTGGAATAAATGGGAACGTGACAAAAGAAATTCCATGACCTGGGTCATCTAGGATGGACTAACTGGAGGATCTTGAACTGTCTCATGAAATTGAGATTTCGATCGTACCAGCTCCCAACGAAGGGCACTTCCTGCCATTGTGCTCCGCACATTTGGTCAGAAAAACATAAAATTCAGAGTATCAAATCGCATCTAAGGACATTTGAAAAAGCAAAATTCAAAGGGTCAAGGGTGGGAGGGGGGTATCAGGGTAAGACTGTGCCGCACACATTCTCTGGATGAGAATTCGGGGAGAAGATGACAAAAATTTCTGAAAATTTTGGGCAGCGACAAGCAAAAGTGAAAAGAAAATGGCAGAATTTTCGAATTATCTGCTGACTACCCAAATTGATTATAAAATGCCCGAACCACATGCGAGGTACCGGGAGTCTTCCGTTGACCACACTTTAAAATTTTCGGGCAAATTCGTCAGCCCCCTAAATTGGGGGAATGGTCCCCGTATGCCATGTTGGCGTCCGCTTTTAGGTAAGAATACACCTCCCCGAATGGAGATCCTACTTGCTGCACATGGAGCTCAGTACAATTGCAGAAAATCACAAGATCCAAGTCTCATCTCGGAAATGCAAATTATTTTGAACGCAGTGATTGTTTAGGAGTGTCATAATGCATCAGTTGCATCTAAGGCTACCTGGATGCAACTTGTAGAGGAAGGGGGATTCGGCGGTCCTCTGACAAGTGAGATTTAGATCGAAAAATCCTACCCGCCCCTACCGTGGAAAATTATACTTTTGTTGAACCCCTATGCAAAACATTGTAGCCTATTCAGCAATTCCCAAAATTTTAACCGATACTCCGATACTGGGCTGTAGGCCAATACACCGATAACCGATACTGTAGTCCCAATCAGGCCCACCCTAGTAATAACACTGTAGTCATTTCTGGTGGGGTGCATCTACACCGTACTCGAGTGTGAGTTTCAGTCCCGGTTTTCGCCCGTTGTTTGACGCTGGTTTCCACTCTCGTGGAATTTGTTCACCAAGGGATATTCCGTGACGTCACGTAGCCTACGTAAGCTCTATTAGTTTTCGCAGCATTCTGGCTGGGTATTATTACTGATTCAAGCCGTCGCAACATTCAGTATTCTGACAGGCTAGCTAAAACTCGAACCCTGCCATAGCTACATATGGACAGTTTGTCTGAACCAATCTCACAGGTTGTTTAAACGACTGGCTGGCAGCTATTCGCACAATGGCGTAGCAGACTAATTACCAAGGTTTTTCACCTCTTCCGGTGAATTCCAACTTTCACCGATTTCTGGCCTAGCTCCTCACTGATATAACGCATATCCACAAGTACTGAAAAAGACGCCTGTTTCGAATTGCTTTTAAATTGTCAACTCTTGCCACAAGCATCCCCCTGCCAATAACTAACCCAACGCCCGAGGCATCGAAGGGAGGACTTTTTCAGCTCAATCATCGCAACTTTTTTTTCGTTATGTTATAGGCGGCCGCCACGTCCGATAATTTAATCGTACGACATTTTTAATATCGAACCATGTGGCACACATCCATCCGATAATTTATCGTAGTCTCATACTATTTACTTTCCTTAAACTACTCTCATTTCACATGACATTATAAGGCAACTCAACCTAGCCGAGTGATTGGCACACTTGGTAGAGCGTTCGGCCTTCACCCGGGGATTAGGGTTCGAATCCCGATTCGAATTGCCGTCTGCCGTGTCATTACTTCGCCATTTTAAGTTACCTGCAAGAGGCGTGCCTATTCCGTAGGCGTGTACCTGGTGAAGGATTCGCAGCTGACAACATCGTGTAGTATACCAGGTCTAGTCTCCGTTTTCGAAGTATTCCCTAAAAAAAAGTAAAGCGATGTGCTATTTACCGGCATGGGACATCTATCCGTCCTATTAAATGGTGTTCAGGTAGTCAAAAAAAGTGTGCAGGTTGTTCATTATGTAAATCGAGTTGAATTATTCTCCATTGATCGAAAATTGAAAAAGTACTTTAACCGCCACTCACTTACTTCAGATCAGATTCTATTCTTTCGTTTCGACCCTATATCCCGAATTCCCCCTCCCCCCCCGAAGACTAGTTCTAGAGCCGCGCCCTGCTGGCTTCACGCAGCAAGTGCAACTGCTGCAAATCTGTGAACTGATTGGTAACAGTTCCCTATGAGCAAACAACTCGCAACAATGTGCATTTCGGTCATTTAATGGGTACAGAGGAATGGTGTAAAAAAAAGTTGTCATCGAATGTCATAATTGCAATTGCACGACAACGCAACGCCAATAATGATTCTTATATGGCATTAACCATGTGATATCATATTTCTTACAGAACACTTTTCACGTTCATTGAAAATTTGCAGACACACAGCATCTATATTTCAAGGCTGGAACATGCAGGATAGACATTCGCGTGGCGTGCCGTTGCCGGCCATCTGGAGAGTCTGTGGAAGTCAAAATTTTCTTAAGCGCGCCGTCCGCGCCAACCAGTTGCGCTCCGCTTAGATCAGTATCCGCCCATCATCCACTCCTGTTTAGCTCCCTCCCAAATTCCCCCCAAGCCCCCCCCCCCCCCCCAAAAAAAAATGGGACTCTAGAACCGCGCCTGCCTCCACACCCCGGCCGACCATGGGCGGGGAACGCCCCAGGCTCTCCCACTCCTACCCGATATGACTAGCCATAGATAGGTCTTTGTGGGCCTACCGTGTCCGCGAAAGATATAATATAGTATATATATATATATATAGAGCGTATTCAGTGTACCAGCATCCCAGCAATACTTCATTGCGAGTCGTATTCCCGGCCTCAGCCCTCACACTCATTATAGCAGACCCGACCTGCAACTAATCCTTACCCGCCAATCAGACTTGTGTGCACTCTATTAAAAAAAACCCCCACGAAAAACGAAACAAGACCGGAAAATACGTGTTTTTCGCTAGTCTATTATAACAAATATTGATGTATGTTTCTGACGTCCATTCAATTTCCAGATCTGATAGTGCCGCCCTGATAGAGATGAAAAATCCTAATGGGGGGGGGGGGGAGGGATTGTAGACATACGAGGCCAATTTACCTTTTAATTTATATTCACATTGGCATCGCTTCTCATTGTGGCTTTTCCTATAGCTCGTAATCTTACAGACAGTGTGAATTGATTATTGGGTAAGTCCCCACCCCCCCCTGCTCTTTTCCCTCCTTTTTTGCCTCCCTCTAACGACTGTGTTAGTGTCGTTTGTGATATTTACACAGTGTCGCACTTAACACATGTGCTGATCGTTCTGAAACCGTCAGAAGTACCGATTTAATCTGCGAATTCTGTGCAGTGGTTATCAGGGTTTGGCGTTAAGCTTCATATTAACTTTGTATTCACCCTCAATCCACTAATTTGTAAGGTGATGCCTCGTTTATGTGTTATTGTCATTTTCCTAGCAAAAGCATCGAATGGGTAATATTCAGTTGGATATCATCTGAAAAAAGGGAAAAGCCCTCATCTTTCACACCTTTGCACCAATCATGTGCAACAACATCACACTCTTTTTTATTGGCCGCAGCATACGTTCTCGTGATATACTTCCTTCACGGTGAATCGAACCAAATGAAAAAGCGTCGGGTATGCATTTCGCCATATACATATGAAAATATTATATTAGATTTAAATCTTATACTTGATCTATTTAACATTCATGTGAGCAGCACCGATCTGGCCGGCACCTAGCCGCATGATGTGGTAAAAAATCAAATACCGCCCCGACCCCATAATTAGCCTCCGCACCCAGACTGGACTGGAGAACCACCGAGGCAGGTTCTCCTCAGATAACACATTTCGCCACAACCGATGTTCGGTTCTAATCATATGACAGGTTCCGAATATCGCCTACGTGGCCTCGGGCGCCCAGAAGCAAGCCACTGACGGCAGTGCCGCGGTAAAACGAATGACTGGTAACTTTCCACGATTTCGCCGACACCTGTCAGGCCCCAATAAGCACTGGTCCAGGTTCCACCAACACCCACAAGAGTCCAAAGCCTTGCGGAAAATATACCTATAAGAACCCCCTTCCGATTCCCGCATCCGCTCCGCCTCTCAGACAGACCAAAGCCAGCTGCATCCACCGTAGGGCAAACGACTGTTCGACGCTGCTATGCATCTTCTCTAACAACGAATTATGTTCAGATGAATTCTACAAATACTTTTGCAACACTGAGATATTGTAAACCCTTCTATTGTTATCGCAGGTCCGTATATTCACCCTTCGCTTTCTAGATTTGACATCAATCCCCTTTTCTTGTTCAGTTGATGACAACCAGTTGTTCTAAACAGAAACAGTATATACCGTACCACAGGAGGATCCTGGCCACGCGCATACTCAATGTATTCAGTTTGGGTTTCCTCATTTAGTAGTATGCCGTAGTCCACAAGCGTTTCAGCCACCAAGGTTTTCCTCACCATCCATCTGATTTTCATTGGTTGTCGGGCTCTATATACTATCCTCAATACTCCGCTAAAGGTACCCACACTTCGAATCCTACGTCGAATCATCCCCGTTCCCTACCTTTTACATCGCTGATCATCACGCCACAGAGGCCGAGTCGCTCCGAATCCGCGCTGTCAGAGCGCGAGGGGGCCACCAATAATCTTTTCCACAGCTCATGAAACTCTGGAATCTGCACTTCCCGGTCGCACGCAATGCTCCATCGTCATGCTTCCCGAATCTTTCTCGAAAGGCCGAGTCCTACCAAAGATCCAGGCCTGGCGACTCCGTTTGATTGCATCGAGTATTTCGCCAAAAATCCCCTATCTCACGGGGGGAAAAAAAAAATGCTTCCGTGATGCCCTCCCCGCTGTCTTGAAGATACACGTCCTTGCTCATGGGCACATTTGACCTCCAGCCCATTGAACTGTCCAAGCTTTTTCAGCACATTCTCTACTTCCGATCCCTTAGTTTGCCCCGGAGCAGCCTGGGATCCCAGTCGTAGAAACGGGCCACTCATGAAGACTCTCGTTCACGAGCATCCTCCATTAGTACATGGTTGATATCCTTTGGACACCACCCTTACTATACTTCCCGCAAAGTCCATGTAACTTGAGACTGCGGGTCGACAGAACGACTGTGCCAGATCTAAGCTATGACTCTCAGCTGCCATCAGTGTGAGTGCAGAACTCTTCCTTTCCCACGGCCTCGCTTTACACCGTTCGAGCGTACACTACGCTTGGCGCACCCAGTGTGACTCTTCACAGTTGCAGTGTAATCTGGTTCTATCGTAGTTACATGGGCTTACCAAAGGTACGGAAGTGTTGAACTTGGCAACGCAACAGCCCCCGGCCGCGCGCCGATCATATTCCCGACCTGTCAGTGGATGTAGCCAATTACCTGTATCCATCTGATTTCACAAGTACCCCGCCGGCCACCTTTGGAGAGAGCTGCATCACCTAGCTCCAGCCCACCAATCCGTTGACAGGCAGCAGAATGGGCATCTTTCATGAAGCGAGAGGATGTTTCAAGAAGAACCGAACCGTCGCCAGTGAGCCGTAATCCGGGACTGGACCGGGGGCAAGAGGGTATTACGATTACCTGCTCCCGAACCTTGTCTCGAGTCTCCATGCAGGTGGCTGCCCTGCGGTGACACAGCCTATCCCGTTCCGATAGATTTGACTTTTTAGACAGTCAACCGTAGCCGCGTGGATGGGGTGACATGACACCTGCTTAATTGCTCCGCGGTAATGATCATTATTCCGCCTTCAACGCGATATATTTCCTATTTTCTGATATTAACAGCGGTTCAGTTATTTCCAATAATTTCATCATTTTTATTCGTCTTTTTATATTCTTCATTCCACGATTTCCTCGGTTTTAGGTTGTTTGCCTAACTTAATCCAGATGGGTTAAAAATAATGATCTATTGTGGAAAGCACATATACAAATCAATGTCATCTCCTATAACCTAGTTTACTGGAAATTGATAACATTCGGATAATATGAACCGTCTGCCCAGGCACGAGTCCAAACCTTCAATTTCATATGTTCAATGACCAACTGACATTTGAAAGGAAAACAAGACCATAGTTTAGCGCTGGTAAGATTTCCCTCGATCCCATTTAAAAAAATCTAACCTTATTAGGGATTTAGTGAAATATCCTAGCATTCTAGTCTCTACACGCCGACGGATGAGTCTTGAAATGATTAATTATACACACAAGACAGACATAGATATAGTAATATTTTTTCCTTCTCAAAGCACAGCTAGATACATGAATCAACACAAAATGAATACCTAACACTATAACTATGCTGGCCTATTAGTGTAGTTCAACCTGCCCCTGTATATGAATGAGAGTTTCGTATTGTTACAAATATGCAGGTTCAGTATGCCATTATGGTTAGAGCCACCTGGGCCCCTTATAGAATGGATTCGATGATGATGTGACGTATGGCAAGCTATGTGCCTATTAGATAGAGCCCAACTGCCCTCTTATATGAATTGAGATTCGATTAAGATTGTGTTTGCAAGCTATGGTGGCCTCCTGCCTCTATAGGGGTAGTCCAACTGCCCCTTTTAGAAATGTAAGTTCACTGATTAATGGTTACAATATGCAATCTATTGTGGCCTATCTGCCTATTATAGGTAGTTCAACTGGGGGGGGAGGGGGGGGCCCCCTGTATGAATGGAGGCATTCCGATGATTGATTGCATAAATATGCATGGCTAGGCGTGTCCTATTCTGGTTAGTTCAACTGCCCCGTATTATGAATAGTATACTGTCTCCTATTTTCATAGCAAATGGAGCGAAGACGAGAATATCTGTACTCGTCGCATTCAATTGCGGATACTACCTTCCTCCCCGAAATGGGTTGATACTATAGCCCCCAACGCACACGCTTAATCCTACATGGCTATATTGAACTCTCCTCCCCCCCCCCCCCCCCCTCCGGCTTTTATGTTGTCCTTTAACTAAACGCATTGCGGGCACATCAACGTTAAATGTGGATGCGGTTCCGTTGTTTGTCGTTCTTGTAGAGGATCCGACTCGACGACCATAATTGTAATTATGCCATATGCTGTAAGTGATGCAAGTAATAGGAGGACGAGTACAGGTCCCTGCTCAAAGACCGCAACATACTACTAGCCCTATGTGAACGAGAGTATCGGCAATAAATGACCTCGGTTTTGCAATCCGATTAAAAAGTGGCGCATAAAGATGTCTATGTGTAAATTTTCTGAGATTGCACTTGCAGAATTGTGCGTTCTATCATGCACTAATGTCACACCTAGGTATCACAGATCACGGGTTATCTCGTACCAATGGTTCTGGAAATCGGCCCCCCCCCCCCTTCTGAAACCATAACAATCACATAAAGAATGATAATCTATTGAACTGGTGGCTGGTATCATCAAGATTGCCGGAACAGTCTGACCCCCTCCCCACCCTGTTCATGACGGTCAAGAGTTCACTCGACATGACGGTATTCATCATTAGAATACAAGAGACGTGGTAGTAACGAAAACCTATAATGTTGTTTGGTGGTCCCTCGCAAGGCTCACCAAGGAAATACATAGTGGATATACCGCGAACCCGCAGCTCGCGCAGCCGTCTATTTCACACTGGGACATGGTGGGTTCACTTAACCGAAGGCCGCCATGATTTACCCGACGTTGTTGGAGGGTGTAGCGGGGAGGGGGGGGGGGGGTTCGTGACGGGGTGTACCACGACAAACCAACGGAAGTCGATATCACCTCACCTGTGACCGTGTAGTGCCACCCGCATACCTTTTTCACGTATGCTTATCATTTTATGCTTCCTCCTTGATGCTTTCTCGCTTCGCCCCCCCACCCCCCCACTAACGCACCCACTTCTAACTGGGAAACAACTCAGGCCCGTGCAGCCCACATCATCAGATTGGCCATTCAATGTTGGCCGACACATCTCTCAACATTATGCTAATATATAGACCACCTCGGTATACTTATCTATAAGGAATATGGGATCATGCAAAGTTTCAACCTATCCTCCCACCCCACATAAGCACAAACATCTTTATATATCGAATTTGTCTTTTTTACGTTAGCTCTTGAAAGGCCATAGAAGCGAAAATGGATCACTTCAAAACGTACATTAAATTAAAAACGAGGCGTGTTTTGATAACTGCTAAGCTTAATGTGTCTTTCTTCTTTTATCTATAGTGAATGCTCTGTTTCCGTGACGTCACGATGTAACCAGATAAATGCCGTATCGAGTTCACACAGTACTTCCTGATAATTCGTCTCCATAAGTGAGATACCAAATATGTTTCCTCCGAAATCAAGGAATACTGGTCTTATATTTCCTTGAAAAATCAGGTTAAATTCACATTTTCTTAAAAATGGAATTTGGCACTGTATGTCGTGTTGAAGCAGGTCTTAACGTAATAATACTCTCCGCATTTTTCACTGACGTTACCGATGGAAAGGCAGTTTGAGGGTAAATTTTCCCATTATCTAAAAATTGGAAATGTGGTATGAAAATCATGTTCAGCACTTCCACTGACCTTCAGACTTATTTTTGCATGAAGTTATGAAAACCGGCATGGTACCGAAGCGCTCTCAAGCCTCACGATGAAGGTTGCAATAAGAACAAAAGAAAAACATTTGCGCGAGGCGGCGAGCACCACATTAGGTAACATATGACCATGTATAAACTGCTTTCATGAAATGGGAGTTGGTGGTTATAAACGTTTCCTTAGATACACATCTGCTTAGACATGGTCGGTTCCACTATCATGTTTTTATAAAAAAATAGTGATTACAAATTCACTCGAACATTTCAATCATCCAAACAGGGAGCAGGAGACGACGGGATGCATTTCGACATGCCTTAACATACTCTTCAAAAGGTGAAATGTTTAATATATTATTTTGTTTCGATGGATACCTACTTATCAGCTTACGGGAGTGGTTTGGTTGTCTTTTAGCGGCGTCCCTTGCGAAACGTCTTACCAACAAGTGAATTCTGTAAGGCCGTGCCTACTGTTCATGAGCAGTTAACTGTGTCGTTGTGCTACTACTAGCCCAGCTACGAGTGGATTCGCATGAAGGTTTACGGCAGCTGTATCGAATTACTGCCAGTGTACCATTCATAACCAGTCCCGTAATCAACTCCCATACACGTCTGCTGTCTAGCTTTCACGGCCTTCAAAATGTCCTGCCGTGATAGCTTATTCCGTTGATAGCTTGTTGATTGGCTTTTCCTGGAAGATTGTTTCACACGTTGGAAAATAGGCAAAGCGAACTTGAACCCTTCGTAGGTGAAGATAAACTTGTTTTATTGTGTTCTTTATCGAATAAGATCGTAGAATATGAAAACTGCTCAGATAATAAGGCGGATACGTATGCCAACGCGGGCTGTACCGAAACAGTTTGGGGAAACATGGGTAGGCAGTCAGCAAAGTGGGGGTTAAGCGTCCGGTATATTTGAAACTACAGTGCGTGCGCAGAGGTTCCTCTCTAAGGCCCAGCTGGGGAGACAAATATTTCACTTAACCATAGCAAAACTATTGGGGGGGGGGGGAATTGGCAGTCTTCGGGGAAATCGTTTTAGCTGACGGTTTCGCGCGCAGGTGACAATCGCGTTACCCTCTTCCGCCGATTAGATAATGCCTAAAAATGGCTATCGTCATTCTCACCGTGCCATCATACTGGCAGTCTAATATTTCAAACTGCAGTGGTTAGGGGGTAGTAACAAGTCCTATTACCATTCTTAAGTTTCAGATTTGATGGAGCGGAACGAGTCAAATGAGACACCAATTCTGTATGTTTTTGATTCATACTCCACATTAGTCATACATTTACACCTGCATTACATCCTCAAACAGAAATCAGATAGTATCAGCCCGGCCACGACCGCATGCAGTTCCATATTTTGCACAGGAACATTGTACCAATGGTTTTTCGAGAATTGCTAATGGTGCTAAGTTCACAATGAGTCACATTAGGGCAATATCCGTTACCTAGACTAACCTGTTGAATCCATCGGGACTGAAAGAAGACCATGTCCATCAAGTTTCGTGAAATTCGAGTGGAGTTGAAAAAATCGCTGTATTAGTCTACCTAATTAACATATTTCCAGGCTACAACCCAGACGGGCCAGTTAGTGTTCACTCACGTAGTATACACACTGAACGGTTATCACCACACATGTTCCGACATGAGACTCATGCACCCCAGCGTTCATTACATTCTTCAACCATACGGACATATGCTAATTAGGTATGCTTTTCCGTGCAGAAAAGTGGTGCCTGGGTATCCACGACTCTCCAAAGAAGCACTCGCCACGAACATTCACATGATGGTGTCAGTTTTAGAAGATATCGCTACTCACGATATGCAGAACAGACAAACAAGCACACACGACGAGTGATCACTATGTCTCACATAGAGCAAATTCAGCTAACAATTGCACCGCCGGGGGGATGTTTGCCTAATTTGATAAAACATGAAAGAACTTTTGCCCGCCATTATTATTCCTTGAGACGGCAAGGATCTATGCAGTCATGACAGTGTTTGTGTATGATGATTATGTATGTATGTCTGGATGTTGTATGTATGTATGTAGTGTATGTTATGTATGTGTGTATGTATGTAACGCTGGCTTGTGACGCGAATAAAACCTCGACCCCACCTGAATGGTGAAGCTCATACTTGGTATGTGTCTTCCCCGTGATGAGTACACTAACCCTTTTGTTTTGGGTCACGTCAAAGTCATCTGGGTCATTCAAGATCAAAGTCTGAAAAAATGATGACACATAAGTCCATAATGGTTTGGCTGATCGGGTTTAAATTGGTTTGTAGCTTTTTCATGGGAAACAGCCACCCCATGTTTTTTGGCAGTGTGTCGTGGTAATTTTGGTTCAAAAGAAATTTTTGAAAAAGTCAATAATTTGGCCAATTTTGGCTTGAACACATAACCACCCCACATGGATGGATGAATTTCATACTTGGCTCATGTGTATTCCCCATGATGGGTACATGAGCCCCGATTTTTGAGGTCAGTCAAGTCTTTCTGAGGTCCCGAAAGTCCAAAGTCCTGAAACCTTGGAGACCCTAAAACCATGGAGAGTACAGGAACACTAGTTAGTTTTTGGTAAGGTCATACTCTGGTAATTTTGGTCGAATAGTAAATTGTTGAACCTCCAATATTTTGGCCTATATGCCTTTAGACAATAACTCTGACCCCACCTGAAGGGATGAAGCTCACTTGTTATATTGGTTTTCCCGATATGAGTTCATGACCCTAGACTGTTTTGAGGTCACCAGAGGTCAAGCCTGAATCCGCGAAATTAGTGTGTAGCGATCTTATCAAGATTATAGGAAGCCTATTGGTGGTTTGAAAAAATGGAAATGACACATGGTTAGTTTCCCAGAACGAGCTGGACAATCTCCCATTGTTGTTCTTGTGTCTGCCTATAGTTGTCAGAAGATCAGGATCACTAAGCCTTTTGCTTTCTGGTTCTTTTTCGACATTATACTATATGTTTGGAACTGAGAATGCGATACGAGGACGTCTTGCTGGTTTTTTAATTTGAATTGCCTTTTCCAAGACAGGAAACGTTTTCCCTTACTCAATTCGGTATGGTTCCTATATAGATAGCACATGGATCCAATCCTCCTTTCTTCGGACACGGCCACGCAGTAATGTGTTGAGATTGTCATTGTGAGGGCAGAGTGTAGGGGGGAGGGGCGGTCGGGGGTGTGAGGACCATTAAGGGCGTTCACACTAGTGCGGAATACAATACGATACATAATTCATCGCCGTCGGTGAAAAGTGGTTGTTTTTTTCAATAGGAATTTTCACGCAATCATACTAGGTTTGGAAGACGATAGATCATTTTAGTGCACGTCAAGGTAATATATAATTTTTAATCGCTGTGATTATTTCGCAATCAGTGAATGAACTTCATCGAAGAGTACCGATTATGAAGCCAGGCAAGCCCTATTTACGCGACCATGAGTGTATGCGGGGCGTGTTGCGTCGGCGTCCACCAAACATTAAAATTCAAAGGCAGATATAGGCCGGTTGACACAAGATGCCGGCAGTGTTGTGGGACGTTCCTCAGGGGCGGCGCCAGAATTTCTCAGATGGGGGTATGCGGTTCCCCGTAGGGTGTCCATATCCTGACGATGGGGTCCGATGGGAACGCCGGGAATATAAACAAGAAAAGGCAACAGTGATAAGCTATGGGGGGGGGGTGACTCCACAGCCGCTAATGTCTCGGTGGGTCAGTGAAAAAAACGCAGTAGATACACAGTGCGTCCAGTTGCGTTGATGCTCTGTTGTGACAATAACACGCGCATGGACTATCCACCACCAGCGAAAAGTGCTGTGAATGTGCTGATTGCTTTTCAATTAAGGGAATAGCACTATATACAGTGCGAGAGCTGGGCCAGAAACGGTGCGTACTGGAAGACCGCCCATTCCTCCCCCCGAAGTAGTGAATAACTATTCATGATGTCACCACCTCAAATTTCGGAACAAAGAAGCAGAACATTACAACAGTTTCTTTGGATCGCCCAGGAATTCTTACAGCCTTCTGCCCTAAACCAGAACCAATGTTTGCAAAGGAAAAAATCCAATCTACTATAATTGCCGGCATTTTTAAACCATTTTCCACCGATTCGTTTCGCGTTTTGGCAATCTTAAATAATTGTCTCCGCACCCCGACCGGGGGGGGGGGGAAGCAGATCCCGGCCTGGTCGTTTTTAATGTCACTGCATACGCTTGCTGCCACATAACTCGCGCGAACTACGCGTTTGACCTTGGAGCCCACATCCTGTTGCCAGCATTGCAGGTGGCACAGTAAGTCTAGGTGCATTACGTGTAATAAATAGTGTTGCCGACGACTTCCAATCGTTTTTTTTTTTTTTTTTTTTTTTTTTTCATAACCGATTTATTATGTCCTAAATCGGCCGATACCGGTGCTGACATTTTCCACAACAGTATACAAAATAACATTGCTAGTAATGCACTGATAACACACCGCGGATAGCTCGATTAACTTCTCTGTGTCCTACGAATTTATGTTCTTCTCATTGTTCATACTGCCGAGTTCTAGAGAAAATGGATGAAGAATTCCCAATACTTTTCGGGAACGAACCGAGCATAAATGAGACCCCAAGTTACAACAATCGATTCCATACAACCCTCCATTTTCACTAACCTTATCCCTCCGTCTATTTCTTTAATCTTTGCTAAGTCTATAAATAGGCATGCAGCGGCAAAGGCCCTACATTGACACACAAAACTTGCGTCTGATATCTACATAAATACTTACTTCCGATAGTTCTACAACCAACGGTAATAAAGCCTTTCATTTTTAGGCCGCAATGTTCCTCTTTTATATGTACTCGGACCTTAAGTTAAACGAACAATTTAGTTCTGTTCAATCCAAACCAGCACGGATACCTAACATCCTGTAGTGCCCCCCCCCCCAAAAAAAAAAAAAAAAAACAAAATGTCAATTCTTTCAGTGAGCCATAATCTAAATTCCTTGCAGGAATTGGTAAAGCATCTATTTTTTCACAGCCCACCAGGATGCCGCAGCGGAGGACACTTGTTTCGGAAGAGTACAGTAGGCAGCGATATTTGCAACCTCGCGACATTCCATGGGTTCTTGTTGAAATATTTCAATACAGCATTAGAAAATAATTGTTATTGCAGTTCGGAGCTTGATTTACAATGTTGTTATTACGGTTGTCTGGTTTTAGCGAGTTTACAATGTTGAATGCTCACGGTCCCTCTCACTAATTTTTTCACCACGTTATGACTTCGACCCATCAACTTAGCCTACGATTGTTTCGCAATTGTGATATTCGCGTATGATTTCAGCGATATTTTTTGAAATTTAACGTTGAGAGAGAAATGGACCAGTGACAACAGAAATCCATGACTGGTCATCTAGGATGGCTACCTGGAGTCTTGACGGTCCCAGAAAAGTAGATGTCGACCAGCTCTCCAACGAAGGCACTTAACTGCCATTGTGCTCATCACATTGTGCAGAAAAACATCACAGATTTCAGAGCAGCAAATCGCATCTAAGGACTGTGAAAATGCAAATTCAAAGTGTCCGGGTGGAGGGGGGTAGCAGGGAAGACTGCCGCACACATTCTGCTGGATAAAATTCGGGGAGAAGATGACAAAAATCGTGGGAAAATTTGGGCAGGCGAAAAAGCAAGTGAAAGAAAAGGCGAGAATTTGAATTATCTGCTGACTACCCAAATTGATGATAACAGCCCGAACACATGCAAGGCACCAGTCTTTTTTTTCCGGTGACTCCCTTTTAGAAAATTTTCGGGCAACATTCGTCCACCCCCTAAATTGGAATGGACCCCGTATGCCTATGTTTGGCGTCCGCTGTTAGGTAGAATTACACTACTCCCGAAGGAGAGCCTAACTTACTGCCATCTGGAGCTCCGTACAATTTTTGCAGAACAAGTCACAAATGATCCACGTCGCATCGACAACATGCAAAATTCTTTTGGAACGAAGTGAGGTGTTTTAGGAGTGTCAAATTCACGATTGCATGCTAAGGCACCTGGAAATGCAAACATTGTAGAGGAGCGGGGATTCGGCGGTCCTCTGAAAGTGAGATTCAGATTCAGAATGAAATCCTACGCCTACCGGTGGAAAATTATACTTTTGGCTGAATCACCCTGCCAAAAATGTAGGGCTCCCAAATTCACAAATTTCCCATTTTATCACCGATACCGAACTGGCTGTACGGGCCAATATCAACCGATACCGTTACTGGTAATCCCAATCAGCCCAACACTAGTAATAACCACTGTAGTCATGCATGGTGCATGCTACACGTACTTCGCGTGGTTTGAGTTCCGTCCCGGTGTAGCCCTTTTTGAACTGTTTCCCACTCCGTGGAAATTTGTATAACCAAGGGATATTACTGAGGTCACGTAGCCTACGTAACTCTATTATTTTTCGCGCATCTGGCTGGTAATCTATCTGTATTCTAAGCCGTCGCAATTCAGTTATTCTGACAGGCGCCTAAACTCGAAACCTGCATAGCCTCACCATTGTTGTCTGAAAATCTCACGTTGTTGAAACTACTGTGCTGCAGCTATTCCGGCACAAATGGCGTAGCAACTAATTACGCATGGTTTTCACTCTTCCGGGTGAATTCCAACTTTTCACCCGTTTCTGGCCTGGCTCCTTCCACATATATCCATATCCTACAAGTACTGAGAAAGACACGTGTTTCGAATTACTTTGAAATTGCAACTCTTGCACAGCACTCTGCCAGAATAAACACCCCCAACGCCCGAGGCATCGAAGGGGAGGACTTGTTTCCCCCCAGCGCATCATCGCAAACTTTTTCCGTTATGTTATAGGCGCCGACACGTCCGTAAATTTATCGTACGACATTTTTAATCGAACCATGGAAACTCCTCCGAATAAATTTTTAGCGCGAGTCTCATACGCTTTAATTGATTAAACTACTCTCATTTCACATGACCTAATAGGGCAACTCAACCTAAAACCGGTGTTGGCAAAATTTGTAGAGCGTCGGCCTTTCCCCCCGAGATTGGATTCGGGATCCCGATTCGCATTGCCGTCTGCGGGTCATTACTTCGCCCATTTTAGTTACCGCCAAAGAGGCTTGCCTTATATTCCTAGCCCCCCGTTTGTTTTTTTACCCTGTGAAGGATTCGCAAGCTGACAATCGGTGTAGTATCCAGGTCTTCCTCCGTTTTTTCCGTAAGTATTCCCTAAAAAAGTAAAGCCGAGGCTAGATTAACACGGCATGACCTCATGCAGTCCTATTACTAGTGTTCAATGGTATCAATGGTGCGTTGTTCATATATGTCAAATCGAGTGATTATTCTTTCATTCCTTGACGAATATTGAAGATACTTTCTGCCACTACTTACTTTCAGTCAATTCTATTCTGTCGTTCGACCCCGATAATTCCCCCCGCCCCGAAGAATAGGACTAGAGCCGCGCCTGCTGCTTCAAGCAGCCAGTTCACCTGCTGCAAGTCTGGTGACCTGATTGGTGAACAGTTCCTATGAGCCAAACACCTTCCGCAAACACTTGCATGTCGTCATTACAATATGTCATCGAATGGCATATTGCAATAATCCACGACACCACTAATGATTCTTATAATGGCAGTAACCCAATGTGTATATATTTTTTACAGAACATCCCCTTAATTGACATTGCAGACACAAGATCTATATTTTGAGGCTGGGAACATGCAGGAGAGACATTCGTGGCGTGCCGTTTCCGGCCTCTGGAGAGTCTGTGAATTTCAAAATTTTCTTGCGCGATCCGCGCCACCATGGAGCTCCGCTTAGATAGTAGCTCCATCAGCCACTCCTGTGTAGTCCCCTCCCACTAGTCCCCCCAAAGCCCCCCCCCCCCCCACCCAAAAAAAACATTGAACTCTAGAACCGCGCCTGCCTCCACCACCCCGGCCGACTATTGCCGGGAACGCCCAGACTCTTCCACTCCTACCCGATATGACTAACCGTAATAGTCTTTGTGGTCCGCACCGTGTCCCGAAAGAATATATATATATATTAATATAATTAATAGAGCCGTACTTCAGTGTACCAGCATCCACTACTTCCATTGCGAGGCCTATCCTGCCTCCACTCATTATACAGGACCCGACAATGCCCCCACCGTCCTATACCCGCCATCAGACTTGTGAACACTCTAATTAATACACCACGCAAAACGAAACAACCGGAAAATAACGTGTTTTTCGATAGTCTATTCTAACAAAATTTGATGTATGCTTTGACGTCCCATTCAATTTCCAAGACTTATGAGTGCCTCAGGATAATGAAAAATAATAATGGGGGGGGTGGGGAGGGATTTAGGAGACATACGAGGCCAATTTTACATTTTTATTTTATATGCACATTGGCATGGCTTTTTAGGGTTGACTCCTCTCATCTTAACAAAGTATTGTGTACACAGTAAGGTTCAGTAGGGAATAACATGACTTCCATTTCATGAAATTTCACCCATTCATCCTTTTCTTGCTAAGCCGCAATGCAGCTGACTTTCTGTTCGCAATAACAGCGGCCAATTGAAATAAACCTCTCGTCCGTCAGCATGAGCTGTACGTAGAAGCCGATTCAGGCCCGCAGTACGGATCGCTCTAGGCTTACGTCTAGAGGGTGAGTAATTCGGTCCAGCCACCGAATTCCGCTGGGGTTAAGAAAACCTCGCGGGTGTGGATTAAAGTTAGGCCGCGCACTGCTCCCGATTAATAGCCAGAAGAATACTGAACAAAGAGCTATAGAATTTATTGTTTACATGCATTGTATGCATTTGATGCGGTTAACCAGTTTGTGTGGCGACCCCGGTCGAATGCCCATCATCCATGAAATCCACTCAAGAATCTGGTTTTCCGTTGGACATCAGTTTTTATACAGAGTATGTTTCTGTATCATGTAATATTAGTGAACGTTCGCGCAAATGAATATGGGTTTTTAAAATATCCAAAAATGTTCGCCTTCAATTGGCAACTGACAAGAGTTATCACGTGTCCTTCCAATTCCTTCGACGGTTTTCCTATGTTGACCAGGGTTCTGGTGTTTGGGTTGCTATTTTGGCCCACTTTCGAAACCGGTTAAGTCCTAAACAGCGGGATATTTTGTTGTAGATAGGCCTACCGACACATTTATTCACGACGGCCACGCGTGTCAGAAGTGGGATATGTTTTTCACAAACACTGTTTTTTTGGCTATTGGCCCCCAAACACTGCTACTGGAATGAACTGCACTGAATGATGTCGCATTGCATTCCATTCAGCAACCACTCTTTGTATGGACCCATTTTCTAACATGTCCTTTTATACACGGCAATCCTTGTTGAATTCGGCGAACACCTCCCCCCCACCCCCCGCCTGTTGAAATATCAGCATAGTGCCAGGTGTTCAAAGCGCGTTTAGTTGCGTATTCTGCTGTCTACATTTTTTGTTCAAATGTCCACTTCTAACTTCGCTGACTTTATGGGAATTCAGTAACGTAAATACGCGTAGCCCCGTCCCCTTAAGCCACCCACTCATGGCAGCAACCTGCTGCAGTGAACGCACTACACCAGATCCACCCACTGCTTCCAATCCCCGTCTCGGAGCCACGACGAGCATGCATGGCTTGGCCCCTACCCCTCCCTCATTGAGGTAGCCGTTTGTAACTGCAGAACTTTATGCGGTATGTGCCGATGAGCTCCGTGGCCCTTTCTCGGCGGCCGCTTCGCACTCACTAGAAACCATTAGGCTATAGGGGCCTCTTGAAAAAACATGTGCAAGACCTTGACCTGAATTTTCCCGGAAATCCTAACAATTTGCCTTAAAATAGGAGGTCATATGGTTTTTAAATGTCGTTGGCGATGTACCGAACCCGACCCGACCGGGTTCCTCCTTGCTTGACACCGCTCGAAGGTTTTAGTCCACCCATGTCATTCACCTTATATGCACCATTTCGGCGAGGAAACAGTGCATCTGTGCCATTCACGCTCTAAGTGACATCATTATATCATTATTTGTCTCATTTTCTTTCACAGTCATTTTTGCATAGGAGTAACCTCCAGTTGGGAGACTGAAGAGAAACCCCCACTCATTTCCTCCCCCAGTAACAATAGTCAAAATTGAACCGACAAATCAGACAAGAGATTCCGGCCAATAGGTGTTAAGTCACCTACCCAAGTCCTTTCACCCAATTTCGACCAAATTCGGACCTACTTAGGCGTTACATTCGTCTAATGTTATATAAATCCCCCTGATGCCACACATTTCTGTATTATCACAGTCTGCATGCTACAATGACCATGAAGCTAGCCAGTTAGGCAGTAAATCGCATAACCTATATCAAAAAAAAAAAAATCAACTGTAGGCGACAATAACTACGGGGGGTAAGTTCAACCTGCTTCTTCTAGGACGGGGTTTTTTTTAATATTTACAAATGGCGCCAGACAAGCTCTCATCGCCTGACCCCATTGGGGGTAGTTCCCTGCCCTTAGAAGACTTGTCATTTTACAACGGACTGCTAGAAATCTCCTATACGAACATATTGGGGTAGTTCATTTGCCCCTTGAAGGACTTGTCATTTTTATCACTTACAGATAACAGCCAGCATCCCATCACGGATCTATTGGGGTAGTTTCATTTGCCTTATATGACTTGTCATTTCTATTAATATACATTACACCAGACATCTATACATCTTATAGGCTTGTCAATTTTACACTGACAGTTAGACTCTCCGATTACTATCTGGTAGTTCATCCTCCCCTTATAAGGACTGTTCATTTTTGTTGCATATACAACCATGAAAAAATTAAAATTTCACAATGATATAGGAGAAATTTGACTTGATAAATTTCCATATTTTGTGGCCAGTCCAATTATCCCGACTATACCCTAACCATTCAGGTCGTAGCGAATAAAAGATCACAATTTGGGTCACTTGTTGTTCATTCTCTATTATTTCAGTATGTCGGGTCTAATTTCTCCAGTTCTTAACAAAGATTTGCCAACCCGCATCAGAAACAACTCCTGTCGTAACAACAATGACATCTCTAGTTTGCGTTCCCGTCATACTATTTTGTTCGGTAAAACAAGTCAACGTACGTGAAACATTTGTATTTCCACACAGAAGAGTTTCCATCTCGTACTGAGTACTTATTCGATATATCAATTATTATACGTAATCTATATTGTAGTATAATTGTAGATAACTGGATTGTTTGGCATTTCGCAATTCCACGTCGATCCTCACAGTACGAGTGAAAAGAAAAACCCCCCCTCGTGCTGGCAATGAACTTTGTTGGCATCAAAGAGAAAAACGACATTCTGTGTATGAAATTGGTTCGTCTTGGTACAAAACTCATTTTGGGGTCGTCCGTGAAACATTTTTTTTGAAATACCCTGAAACTGTTTATTACAAATCAGCCTCAATTGTCATTGATATTTATATATATTCTTTCGCTCTCTGCGATTGACATGCTTATTTGTTGTTAATGCTTGGCAACTGATTCTGCTTGTTGGGATTCTATTCGCTGTCAAACATATCCTGAACATACGGACCCTAACCCTTTCGTAGAAATAGCGTTTACTGACTCTAGTATGTCCTTCCAAATGAGCAGCGTTCGTTTACGAAATGCTCTCGGGGATATAATACATGTGCTGACTTCCCACCTTTGGTAGCTTTTTCATAGCCACGGAGGAGGAAAAGGAACGGATAGCAAACGACCAGGTAGCCGAACATAATATACATGTTAACGGCCAACATAACTATTGCGTTCAAACTGCACAAGTGGAATAACTTCACGCCAGAACCCACACCCCCAAATTTGGAGGTTCACGCATGTTGCCTCGTTGAGTGATTCCAATTTGCTTTCGAGAATTTGAGGTATCTAATGCCACACGGTAAATGATTTAAAGGCTCACATAAACCTCGACTGCAGTGATTGCGCTCTTTGTGGCATGCTAACATAGATAACGAAAATATTATTCTTTATAAATTAATGAGACATTCTTTGATATCTGTGCACTGTTTTCAGTTTTATTTTATTCCACATCCTTCTACGTTCGTTTGCTCACAGGTTACTGAAAGTGCATGTGTTTATATTACTCTGTAATATAATGGGTTTTATTGTAGTGCCCCCAAGATGTCACATGTTTTCAATACCTGAATTCGGCTGGAGTGCGCTTGTCCATTTGAAGTATAAATACTGACTGCCTATATAAAAGACTACGATCGAGTGCTTACATGAGCACACATTTTCTTCCCCAGTTCTCGTTGACTGTCTTGATCAAATAAGGTTTGTTCATTTGTTTCCCTCCCGCCCACCGAATCTTCAATCTCGGTATCATCCCAGGTGATCTTTTGTCACGTGAAATCGAAACTGAAGAGTCAAACAGACCTTTGGACACACTATTCCACCTATATATCTGCTTCAACTTGTGGACTGATTTCAACCGTTCTGGAGAACATACAACAACAGCGCCCTCTTCATCGATTTATCACAGCGTTTGATACTTTGATCACGCATGCTATCTTATAAATTGATGCATATGGTATTCCTTGCACAATTGTTTCAAAGCTCATCAAAGCCTCCGTCGTAATGTTACAGTTGGTAAATGTTCCTCTACAAATCCTTTGAGCATAGGTGTACCTCAATATTCTATATTAGTCTCTTTGCTTCTAATTTCCTTACATTATGAGTTCTATTTCTCTGTAAATCTAACTTCATTCATTGCATCTGCTACATCCGTCTCCTATCAGACCAACAACTTGAAAATACCCTCATACCGTAACCTGAGAATTTATCCACTGGCTCTACAAACTGACTATCATGAATGTACAAAAACAAAGCCCATTGTACATTGCCGATGGGAGTAGATGGCATCAATGGAGCCCCCCATACCTTCTCAGGTAACAATCGCAAATTGCTGGTGTGTCCATTTCAATGCCATAATACAATCATTCCCACGAAATGATATAATCCGCCGGCTTAAAGTGTATTTCCGATCTAGTATATGCAGTCCTATCTAGAAGCCCTCTACACACCACAGCCTTCTACCAGTGGTGCACACTCTGCATAATCTATATATTCAAAAGCGTGTGATTGAGTATGTCTCACGCTTCATACACTGTCATACCTCGTTTAGTGAGCTCAATTATCCCTTGTTCGACCAAATACAATTAACCAACTCGTATGTCTCTTCGCACATCTCACTGGGTGCATTCCCCGGAGATTTTCGAATTTTCATTCACGTAATTCTATAAATCACGGTTACCAACGCTCTCACTAGACACCCTTGAGTCACCCTACATTCCGAACTGTTTCGAAATACTAGCCAGAGAATACTTGGTTCGCCTTTGGAATTCGCTAGACAATCACTGCAGAACACTTTCTTTTCTATCTCTCTTCCGAAGAAATATATAAGCACCGTTTGATGATATTACCTACTACATGATTCGATTTATACATATGTGGACGACTTCCCTCAGTATTTTAATCGGAGATCATGTCTAACTCTGCCTCATTCCTCTTACTGTCCATCCTCATATCACCCCTCCCCACTGGGTATAGGCATTGTATTCCGACTCATGATTAGTCTTGTTTGGGTGGTTTCTCGTTGAGTTTAGTTTTGTGCAAAGAGCTCCAGAGCCAGACAGAAATACTTTCAAACTGGCACAAGTGGAAATAAAGTCAAGCCAGAACCCAACACCCCAAATTTGGAGGTTCACGCATGTTGCATCGTGGGAGTTATTCCAATTTGCTTTCGAGGAATGATCGGGTATCTATGACATCACGGGGAATGGACATGATTTAAGGCCTGCACAGAAACTCTACGAAGCGAAATGCTTGGCTTTGTGGCGATGATAACATATTTACGAAAATAGTATCATTTATAAATTAATGAGCATCATTTCTTTGATATTCTGTGCCGGGTTTAAGTTTTTATTTTATTCACATCCCTCTATCGTTCGTTTGTGCTAAAGGGTAATGATAAGAGGCATGTTGTTATAATGGATCTGTCATATCCTGGTTTATGTTTGTAGTTCCCCAAGATGTCAACATGTTTTGCAAGACGGAATTCGGCATGGAGGTGCAAGCTTGTCATGAAGTAAAAATATGCGATATTAAAAAACTACGATCGACCAGTGCTGGTCAATATGCACACACCCCCACCCCCCCTGTTTATTCCCCCATCTCGTTCGTTGACGTATTGATCAAATAAGGTATTGTTCATTTGGTTGACATCCCGCCCTCTACCGGCAAGTTCATTCAATATTCGGTGCTTGGTATCATGTCCATGTGGATAGTTTGTCACGTGGTAAATCGAAACTGAATGAAGTCAAACAGTCCGTTGGACAATATTCCACCTATCTATATGCTTCAAACGTGTGGACAGGTTTCAAACGTTTGGAAGAACCAGAAAAACAACAGCGGCCCCTCTTCATCGATTTTATCAAAAGCGTTTTGATACTATTGATCTACGCAGTGCTACTGATAAATTGCATTGCATATTGTATTCAGTGAGCAAAATTGGTTCAAAAGCTCTCAAAGACCTCCGCGGATGTACAGTTCGGTAAAATGTTCTCTACAAACCTTTGAGCAATAAAGGTGTGTTACCTCAAGATTCTATATTAGGTTCTGTTCTACTTTCTTACATAAGGAGTTCTTAATTTCTCTGGTAAATCGAACTTCATGCATGCAGCTGATACATCGTTCTCTTCAGAACAATCAACTTGAAAGATACCTGACGAAACGTAACTGAAGAAGGTATCCAACTGGCTCGAACAAAAACGGAGATCATTGAATGTACAAAAAACCAACGCTCATTGTACATTGCCGATTGTAGTAGATGGGCATCAAATGGAGCCCCCAGACCTTCTCAGGGATAACAATCGATACAAATTGAAATGGGGGGTGTTACATGTCAATGCCATAAGTACAATCATTTCCCAAGGCAATGGGAAATATAATCGTACTTAACAAGTTGTATTTCCGAGTATAGTATATGCAGCCTAATACTATATAATGCCCTCTACACGTACGTAAACCACCCCTTATAACCACGGGTGACAACATACGAATAATCTATAATTCTACAACAAAGCGTGTGATGAGTATGTTGCTGCACGCTTCATAAAACTGTATACCTGGTTAGTGAGCGCAAAGTATTCACCTTGTTAGACAAAACAATTTTTTACCAACTAGGGATGTCTCTTCGCAAATCTCACGTGGTGCATTACACGAGATTTACTATTTTTTATTCCGTAATTCTATAAAATCAAGGTTACAACACTCGTCGGACAGACACAAATTGAGTCACCTCCTTCCAGAGGAAAACTGTTCGAAATATAGCCATATGGAATACTGGAGTTCGACTTTTGGAATTTTCGCTAGACCAACTAACTGCAGACAACTTTCGTTCTGTCTCTTTCAGAAGAGATATATAGGCACGTTTGAATGAATATTTACCTACTACATGAATTCGATGTGTATACAATGTGGAACCGACTTCCCGCAGATATATGTTAAATAGAGGCATCATCTCAACTCTGCATATTCCTCTTACCTGTCATTCCTCATATCACCCCTCCCCACTGGGTATTATGCATATGTAATTCCGGACATGTTCGGTTGAGTAATTAGTTTTCTGCGAAATAGCTCATAGCCAGACTAGAAAGTACTCTCTACTCTGGTTATCCACTCAAATTTTTTTTTTTTCTGCAGAAAAGCAGACTGTATAAGGAACAATGGTCAGTAATGTAAGCGATATGGCAATTAGGTAAAATCCCGTAATTTCACATTAAGTATAAAAATGAACGTGAACCTTAACATCAAAACACCTAATCACCACTCTCCAAAGTCGGTGACCGAATTTTTAACTGAAAACTAGCTGGTTAAAGTACGTTAAACTGTCCCGTTGCACATCGTTGTATGTATACATTTGCAGTTAATAATGTGGTGTACCTGGATAGGATAGTTTCTTTCGAACTCCCCATGACAAGTGCACAAATTGCAGTCTTACTGAGAGTAAGGTATTGCAATCAATAGCGGTGGAGCGAACTTCCAGTGAAGACTACCGTTGTTTGGCTGGAGCTGGGGGAATCCCCGTCTCAACTGTAACCAATTTCCAGTCACGTACTATACGAAATACATTTGATATCCCACCTCACCAATGTTCGCTGCGTTTACTACTGACCACGACCAGTACAAGCCAGTGCTGCTGATGGAGGGGAAAAGTAGGTGTCCATCTATCTCTAATCGAACATCGGACCACAAAAGTGATCGTGTTCTAAGACTGATCGTTTTCACCAACAAATTCCATCCAATCTGTGCGGTTTCCTCAAAAATTGTCCAATCGATTTCGTGTTAGTGAGCGGAGATCTGGTTTCAGAATCTCTCCCAAATAGTCATACTCGTATCACGTCAATAGTCGATGATACTGACTTATCCAATGTGGCCGCTCCGACCCTAATTTATTTCGCCCGCCTACCACATACAATTGGTAAATACACGCGCTGATGTAAGATCATAATGTTTGGTTGGTTGGTTTCAGGGGTTCCATCATACACTATATACTGTGAAACCTTAACGAGCGAGTTAAGGCGTGATGTTCTCCATTTTGGACATTGCTCGCTCCAATGTCCTTCTCGATGTTTGTCTCTTGTCTTATTGTTTCTATTTGGCTGATGACGCCACAATCAGGTTTTCAACATCCTATCCGCTGCGTTTGCCCAACTTTCCTATTCCAACACCTCCTAACTGTGATATCAACAAACGGGCAGAGACACTTTTTATCCACAAAATATAAAAATGACATCTAGTCATCGCCCGGGATTTTAGCGTAATCAAACAAACCATATTTTACTATGAAGGTTCTAAGCTCCATTATCAACTCAGCTTGGATACGTCCTGAACTGATCTAAAGTTGCATATCATTGGGCGACAATGCTAATCATGCCTCTCCGAAATTTGGCTTCTCCTACATATATAAAAAGCAATGATGCCTTTTGTTGCAATTCTACAAAGCTCAAATACGTCCTCGATTCTATAGTGTTGTCCCTAGTTTGGTAGGTTAATTTCACCATGCAGTCACACGACCACTCACATGTCTCTATTTTACACGCCCTTACTATCTTTCGCTCACCCCCTCTCCTCTCACCTCGTTTCCTCTCACTTTTCCTCAAGCTCCAGGTTTTTTTAGTTAATGTTAACAGCTTCCTCTTTTCCGAGTACACTCTCCTAAGGTTTTCCAGCCGAAACCCGTTATATGGTTATAGCCTGTTATTTTCCCGCCATTTTTCCCATAAACTTATGTAACGCTATGTTGCAATCGCGCTATGATTCAATACAAATAGGCGTTCACGTGACCCGATTGTTGTTTAAATGGACTTTGCCTCGCTCGTTAAACTAATCTCTTCACCTTCACGCTTCACACTTCACTTCATTCACACCACCCAATTAAATAACAATCTATTGTTACACTGCCACATTGTGTTCACTACTCACGCTAGTTTCTTCTGGCGAACAACTGTCTACATATTCACTACCAACTAAAATATCCAAATACCAGATGTTTAATTCCTGGGGACACTTATTGCAACGTCGCTAAAAATATCCAAATACCAGATGGTATATTTCCGGGGGAAACTTATTGCAACGTCTCTTGGGAGGAACCGGGATTAGGTGCCAAAGCCCACCACCATTCATCTATATGTAAGTGTTTCGACTTTATCAATAGCTGGGGCGAAACCTCGCTCCCCCATGGAATTATTGAGGCGGAAGAAAGCCATACGATTTGGTGCATGCTTCTTAATTGTTTGTCCCAGCGTTTGCATAATTATTGGGCCCGGGTACAGAATATCTGGCATATGTCTGTAGGATACTATTCAGGTCATTTGAGAGGGAAAGTGAAAGTACGCGATCAGTCGTTTCTTCTACTTCGCGTGCATGTTTCAATGGATCCAGTGGATTTCCCGTGACAAGCGTATAAAATATAAAGTTGAAGAGGTACAGGAAGAAAGTAAAGTTACACACATTCATGCTGTGAATACTCGAATAGTGATGAGAATGTGATGAATTACAAAATTGTGCGTAACTAGTGGTCAGTAAGATGGAACCGTTATAATAGAAGGAGAACATCTGAAGAAATTCACTGAGAAATAGCATAGTCTTTGATACATGTGACGTGGACAATTTACACGCCGGTAGGCATCTAGGAAGGGGTTGGTGGGGTGGAGAGTGATATCGATGAGGGGGGAGGGGGTGGTTACGGAAGGGGTCCAGGTAGGGACGAAGGTGTGGTGATGGTCGTGGGCGTTATAACTTCCCTATTCGGTTGTATAAGCCCGTTTCTCTTGAACGTGAGTGTGGCATGATAGGTATCCTTCAAAGCCTTGAAGCGTTTCAGTGACAAACCAAAGTGGCTTCTACACCCTATTAATTCTTAAAAGCAAGATAGGTTAAGTATCGGATGGCTTGGTGGGGAAAACTAGCAGGGGAATAGAGGAAATGAATGAAAACAAATTTAGTACTTGCAATTTCAGAGTCCAAATCCCGCGCAAATTTAAACTCAGATCCAACCACAAGTACATGTCGCTCCTAAAGCCGGGCCAGTTCTCTCCCAGGTACCATACATCCATTAATTAAATCCTCTATGTTTATTAATTATGTGCATGAATTCGATTTTGTCACAGGATAGCCAAAGGTATGTATGATAGTTGCCAAGTTCAGGTCAAGCGAGCCTGACAGTGATTAGAATTGACACTGGGGGGGGGGGGGGGGGGGGGGGGTGAAGCCGGCGCTGGCTCACTCCCAAAGCCATGATTGTGTTAAGTAACGCAACGGACCACCTATGTAGGCACTCCTGGTACCAGTGGACTATGGCCAGGATAAAAAAAAAAAAAAAAAAAAAAAAAAAAAAAAAAAAAAAAACGGTGGGGACAGAGTGGGAAGAGGAGACGAGGGGGGACGTGGGGCAGAATATGCAGAGAAACTACTAGGGAGCAGATAACCCTATAGCCGTTCATTTTCCTCACCCCAGAGGCCCCGATGGCAAGGCAGCAGATGGGTGGCGGGGTGGTGAAGCCGTATAGCTAGCTGCAACTCTACAGGAGTCGGTCACTGTTGAGTCATTACCGGCACAAAAACCCAATTCACAGAACTGTGCCGAATAGGCAAACAGTTCCAGATCGGTTCGAGCGCTCCAAGGACCTGGGTTACTGAATAGAGGTGGAGGTCAATGTTGCAGAGAGATGGAAATGGGAATATTGAACAGAGGGGAGAATGCCCAATGTGGGGATGCATCATACCTCTTGAATTTTGACCACTCATTATGCAATACATCCATGATGCACCCTCAAGGCCGGAGTCCAGTCATTAAACCAAACCTATTCAAACAGACGATCCTTAAAGCGAAGCGTAAATTCATCCAGTATTCTCGGGGCGTGACCGCCAAGAAGAGCTCATGAAAGGATCACTCAGAAGCTATTCTGCTTGGGACAATTCATTTGCCAGGGCACAGGCCACCCACCGTGCTTTCCGTCCTGTAGGAAAAATTGAAGAACCCCTATAAATAACGGGAATGCATGTAGGCTATATGATAGGCTAAGTCACCAACCCAGCGTCATACAGGCCTAGGTTGAGGCCTATAGTCCAACGGAGTCCATGTCATGCAAAGTAGAAATGTATTCTCCTCATCTCTCTTTACACGTCATTGGATAAGAGACCCTCGAACACTATTTTGATAGAGCAACACCCTCAGAATTGCATGGTTGCCATGTACTTGTAGACTTTCTAAGCGACGGAAGGCAAGGGAAGAGGGGGGTGGATGTTGGCCGTGAGACTTTATACATTTCGCATAGAGGCTGTATAACGCCCCATTTGTTACAGGTGGGATAGCGTCTGGGAATGTGTTGGCGACGGGCAATGGTGATTCTCAGATTTTCAGGTTTCGCGGTGGTATACTGTGCCCACTTTAGGGGTCTTCACTGTACAGTATTGATACAGACGTCTTGCATGCTTCATTTCATACATTGCCCCTATTTTGTATCATCAAATGTGGGAACTAACCCCAACAACCCATAAACACACTCCAAACATTACTCGAGTTGACGACATTTAAATAAATGAATCATTATCAGTGTCACAATCTCCCATTTTCCCCCCCAATCGTTGCCTTCATCTGAAACAGTAATTAATGATGCGGACTCACGGATTTCTTATATGGAATGTAAAAAATGCAAACAGTGCAACGCGCCCTCCCCTCCCCGAAAACCTTCAGCGGGCATACCTTCGCACCACGAACTGCGTATTATAGTGTATCGCCGAGGCAAAATCGACTTGCGCTGCAAATAACCTTCACCAATAGAGAGTGCAAGAGATGTGGGAGAACGTTTCATCTGGATGTATCACTCGAGTTCCCCACTCCCATTCCCCCATCGGCACAATAAAGGGCCTACAAGGAATGGCTCAATGGTGTATTTCACACGCAGTTCGGTGACATATCACTATTTTTTCGACACTACAGAAACTTATATGAAGGGCCCACAATCGGACAGGTAACTGGAAGGTCCATTACACCTTGATTTCCATTTTCCCCCTGCCTAATAGAGTTTTTAACGGCAGCTGTGCCAGTAGCTGGCTATATTGTCCAAGACAATGGCTCTCCCTCAACAAGGCAGTCGTTTTTTGAGGAACATCAGCTTTCATATATAACAGTGTGATGCCATGTTTTAGAAGAGGGCAGGTAAAGGAGGGGTAAAGCCATAGAAGGAAGGAGGGGAACCAAATAAATCAATTTTCGGGTGCGACAGAAAAATAGTGGGCCGCTGTCTCACTCACTCATGGAGTCCAATCCTGGAAATACCTACCCGCATTCACCCCCCCACCGCAATCAGGCAATACAAACTAACTAGACTTTCAACTGAGTGTGGTGGAACAATTGTATAGCGTCGGTCTTCGCACGGAGATCGGAGTTTTGAAATCCCTCCATCTCACCAAAGGCTTTCAAACATGGTACCTGTTGCCTTCTTGCTGGTCGCTCAGTACAAGGATATGAGCAGGGACAACGAGGGTAGCATTTGCAAGTATCGGATGCGTGTGATCACCCCCTCCAAATTAAGGTACCACCAAGAGGCTATTTCATTCCGTGTACCTGGTGTTCGAATTCGCATCTGATATAGCATGCTCTCCAGGTCAGGGCAAACTTGCTGAATGAGCCTGCATAGGTTCGATCGTCTGCTCGGCAAGTTAGATCTTGGCTTAGCCGGAGAGCTAAGAGGCTGGACCTGCTCTGTTGAAGGGGTGGGCCCTTGAAATTCAAGTAGGATGTCGCGAATCAAGAATTTATTGCTTGTGTGGATTTCATATATATTCTCCAGTGCCGAAGCTAATCAATCTCATCGATACTGTTTTGCTAATACGTGCACGGAGTAAGTACATTATACCACCTGTTGCAAAATACTAATTAAAGTAGTATTAGAATATGTATAAAAACAATAATGGCTGTAAGGTAGTGGTTTGACTCTTAAGTGAAACGAATGTAGCTAATCACATTGTCTCATTGTCAGTATCCGTAGGTCAAATGCTTATTGCTGATCGAAATGAGTCAATATACGAAAGAACGCGAAAAGTATTGATTATTCGTCTCACGCATCGAAACTGCAACTTATTCTAATTCTATTTCACTGGAAATAATCTAACTCCATATTTCAAAACATTCCAAGAACACTATTCGAAGACAGAAAAAAAAAGAACACGGACACTTAAGACAACGGTCAAGTGCTACATGAAAACACTCGGATTCACAGTCGTAAGGAAATCGTTAACTATCGGATTGAAAGTGAAAATATATTATGATAAGGCTCACGGAAAGTGTGTTTTCAATGGAACAAACTCTTTCAAGCAATTTCAATCCACCCCGTGCGAGGTAAAAGTGAAACCTAGCCGGGTTTGCGGGTTGTGTACACGACTATTCCAGCTGAGCGCCAGCCTTAGTTGGGGACGAGTTGAGAAAAGTTTGGTGCTCACGGGACACTCGAGATGTCTAAACTGCAGGTATTTAGTTACCCAACTGAATCTGCAAATCTACGATTTTTAAATACATTGATTAGAAATAAGTTCATTCAGGAAAGTTTGACCTTGTAACACTACCCTATGCCTTGTATGAATTTGGCACGCGTTGTCCTTCAATCTATACCGAGCATCAGGACCTAAACTATCTTAGCCAAAATAGTTCCTATTATAAAGTGTTATCATGGAAAACGTACTGGTCGGACCCGTTGTCGTTCAATAATATAAATTAAGATTTATAATTCTCGTTGGGCCTTGGGTAAATATGGACAATGGATGGAATGATGGAAGTACTCTAGTATGTGTTGAATTTCATACATAATGCATATATAGGAATAGCGGTTAGCGAACTTCACGTACCCTGTGTAAAGGTTTGTTTGTTCGTTTGTAGTTGGCCCTCGGTTTTTAAAAAACGAAACTGAAAAACTCGCTATAGAAATAGAATAAAACCATGAGGGCATTAGTAATTAATGTAGTGAGTAGGGTGGCCGCTGGGGCACCATATAGTGTTGCCCTTGGCCCGCGAACAAACGTAATAGTAAAGGGAAGAGCTACTGAGATCACTGGAGCCGATTCAACGAAGTTAGGCATGAAATCTTGCTGTTTTTGCGTTGCTGAGGATAACACATGAGTGTTTGTGTTCATGAAGAGCCCATGCGCCTGTCGGCAATAAACCAATCCGTGATAATGGAATCAGGCTAAAATTACATATAGCCGAGTTGAACAATTTTATCCACTTTGTGGTCTTTTCAATAGCACCGGACTTGTGAACCTAGTGTGCAGGAGTTTGTTAAGAGTTTGTGTTGTGTATCGTTAGTCAGGGAAATGTGTGCATGAGTGCCGGCTGAACAGTTTGACTACTTCGGAGACTACGAACTAGGCTAAAACGTGCAACGAGGTTTGAAAGATTTGGTAGTTCAAGAAAGGTTTATGCGCCTCACCCAGCCAAAGTCAATTACTACCGAAGAGCATAACGCTCTCGACTTTGCATCAACCACCCGACTTCCTGCTGGCAAGCGACCAGGATAGACCGGACCACCCTCCCCCCCCCCCCTTCCCCAACCCCCTACCCACCCCGCCACCCCACTCACTGAGGTCGCGCAAAAGCTACGGGCACAGTATACTAATATCGAAAACGAATGGTCATAGATTTTATCCGTATTTGGTACCGTAACGGATGAGAGAATTCCATATAGACTGAACAGAACCTGTTCCGTCCTTTACCATAGTCGACCTAGAAGTCACGCCATGCTATTCAATGGGTACTGTATATTGTGCGAAGACTACATACACCCAAGAATCTTAGATCACAGACAAATAGTGGTTTGGGCACGAAACAGCAATTACTCCGATGAAGAGCTATTTTAAACCTCCAGTTTCTGATCTTATTTTCGGAGGAGATGTAACATAGTGTTACTACTACTATCTTAGCGGAACAGGTGGAAAGACGGAGTTCGGGTAACACCACAATCAGTAGAGTCGGTTTGTCGCAGGGTACTACGCCTATTAACGCTGCTAGCGTTGTCATTAATTAGTGACACAGACCTCACCTAAAGGCAAACGCGCGTTTCCTAAATTGTTCTGGGGAACTGAATGTCTAGATCGCTCTATGTTTTCAGTGCAGACCTAATGCCCGTTTTAGAAGAGAGGGAAATTGTGAAATTGATATTTTAGCTAAATTTAGCTGGTTAATACGATCATTCGATCCCCTGTATGCATGAGCTCATACTTGTATGCGCTCGGACGATAGTTATCCGCCTTTGTAGTGCACAGAACGTGTAAGTGTAAAACGTTTTATTCGAACTCTTGCACTACTTACAGTTGGATATTGCGCACCTTTTTGTTTTACGATTGTTATCAAGGACGTTTTGACTCAGTGTCACTTTCGGAACCTGTTTACCTTTCAGCACATGCAGTATACGTGGCGATCAGACACGGATCCTATCGTGGTGTGTATTGTTGTTCCTATATACTAGTTGTATGAGTAATAATTTACATGACCATACAATTCTAACATTTTAACATGCCTTTTCCCGTCCACCACCGGTGTGAAACGTTGCCTTAGTTCGTAATTTTAGGGTTGCAGCCAGGGTGGCGTTACGTCATTGACTGTGTGAATCCTATTATACACCAACCTATTACTTATAACATATTCTCACGTACAGATAGCTGTAATGTGTTTCGTTCAACGCGGTTCTCTCGACCCGCGAACAGATATCTACTGTTATTCCACATAACTATCAACTATCAACTCAAACATTGTCGGATACCACCTTTGTGGGGGGAAAAGAGATTAATTAATAAAATCGTCTTTGGGAGACATAAACCTGAATGTAAGGTTAGAGTCCTCTCCAGGCGTTCATGCGTAAAACGTTAGGTTCCGTTATGAAACATAGTCCTGGTATAGAACCCCTGTTCCCCGCTCAATGGTGCAGCTAGGCTTGGAGAGGGGGATTGCCAACATTTCGCGCGGATATCGGGTTTAACATATTGGCCAGTGGGATGTCGCGTTTTGACATTTGAAAGATGTTGACTCCGAGATAGTTTTATGATATATGTAACGTGGACATACCGGTACTTGGCAAATTAGGTCATTTCCTTGTGTGCTATTATTATAAAGTCTATATGCTTAAGTTACATACGTGCTCTACTTTTCTTGATCGCGAGATTAAAATTGCATGGTGGTACAGTGAGCCACAAAGATGGGCGATATAGTTTGTTATACCAGAAACCGGAACTGACGGTCCGCCCCGTGTTTAGGAAAGGAAGCTCCAATCGAACCGTTGACAATTTCGATTAGAAGCTAATTCTGTCGGTGATTATTATTTTCATTTTCTCCATTCAGCAATGTGGGACGCACAAACATATTTCCCAAAAAACCTCCTAATCAGGAGTCGATATCTTCCATAACATTGTGGTTGACCGTTGGCCCATCACGACGGCAATTGAAAATCAAAATCCACATCCTTGTGTTTGCTTAGTACCATTCTGTGAGGCAAAATTGCTCGGGTATGCAGCGTGTACCCGTAAGCGCTTTGTAAGCGAACATTCTGGGTCAAATTTCAGCCACTTCACCGACTTCTCCCCTGAGTGGCTTACCTGCAGTCCGATGGGCGAGTTGTTTGTCTTCACTTCCTTGTTCTGTTGTAATGCAAGGCTTCTCAGGGTTACTGGATTTTTGTAACATGTATTTTGCATACATCCGTCGGTCGGCTGTAGGCTGTCAAAAACACGGTTTGAAAACTTATTTACAGTCTGGCGGTCCCCAGAGTCCGGGCGGAATTGGATGGATTCGGGTCCTCGATTCATCTGAGACAAGTCGGGTAGAGAAGGCTAGTCCCTCCCCCCGGAGCTTTTGATGAGCCTTTAAAGAGCCTCCCTACACGTAGGAATTCCAAAAAAAAAAAAAAATCAAATCAAATAGTCGTCATGCTTATATAGCCACTCCCCTCAACCCTTTTCTGTTTTCTAACAGGCATTCGAAGCCCGGACGTACTGTAATGACCACTTGAGCACCCGGGCCGTGCCTGTTTCGCAAATCTAATTGGGTGCCGTCTAGTCGAACAGTCTTTGCAAAGAATCGCTAGACAAACCCCCCCTTTCTCCGTGAATTTTGAGACGCGTAATGAGATACAGCATCTGGAGTTGCAAAACATGTTGTTAATGCTATTCAATAGTTTGTTCCGGTTTTTTTTTCCCTCCCTCTTTCCATGACAGGATAGTTAAGGCCACAACGCAGCGACTGTCTTCGTCAGAATGTCTTGAATGACAAGTGCTCTATACGTGTTATTCGTTAGTACCTTGTTGTGAAGTCGCATGGTTCAGGGATCCTTGGTTCGTTCCATGTGTATATTCCTATCGCTGTTGAGATTTATGATTAGTAAGTTTACCAAGTTATCAACCCCGGTATTGCAGTTGACAGTAATGATACACTCTACCCTACTGGTAAGTTTACCTGCATGCTAGGAGTTGTCCAAAATGTTCACACTATACCCTGCCTGGGTAAATCGCCCTGTATGCTGGGTGGCTGGGGGTTGTACAATATGCTCACACTATACCCTGCCTAGTCAGGTCCCATACCCTGCCTGTGTAAATCGCCCTGTATGCTGGGTGGCTGGGGGTTGTACAATATGCTCACACTATACCCTGCCTGTGTAAATCGCCCTGTATGCTGGGTGGCTGGGGGTTGTACAATATGCTCACACTATACCCTGCCTGTGTAAATCGCCCTGTATGCTGGGTGGCTGGGGGTTGTACAATATGCTCACACTATACCCTGCCTGTGTAAATCGCCCTATATGCTAGGTGACGGGGTTTGTACAATATTTTGGACCTTATACCCTGCCTGGGATCGCTTCTGTATGCTGGTCGCGTGTGGGTTGTACAATATTCTCACACGATATCCTGCCTGTCAGGTCCCCATATACCCTGCCTGCTTAAGTTGCCCTGTTGCTGGGAGCCTAGGTGTTTTACAATATGCTCACCTATACTATCCTGGGTAAATCGCCCTGTATGCTGGTGGGGGGGGGGTGTGGGGCTGGGGGTTGTAACAATATTCTCATCACCATACCCTGCCTGGTAAGGTCCCACTATATGCCTGGGGTTGTCCATAAGCTCACACTATCCCTGCCGGAATAAGCCCCTATCCCCCCCCCCTCCCTCGCAACCCCCCCCCCCCCTCCTCGCAGACTTTGGGTTGTCCATATGGCCACACCATACCCGGCCGGAGGCCCCTGTAGGCGGGGGTTTACATATAACCCTGTTCAGCGCCTTTGACCAGTTCACTCGTACGAGTGTCTAGCCCCAATTTAAGCATTGTTGCAATTTACGGTGAGGAGGCGCGGGAAAGCAAAACAAACATTCGCTTTCCTAAGCTGTTTGCATGGCTGATTCGGATCTGGCTCCGACAACAGGCTAGTTGGCACTATCGTCCCCTGTTACCATCAAACGATCAATGAATAACGCCATTATTGACATAGAGTTAATTACTCACCATTCGTGGTCATTTAACCTCAAATTGAAGAGGGGTAATAACTATCATTGAAGTGAATCCGGATACATATCTATCCCCATATATGAATTGCCTTCATGTGCCAAAACTCTGTCTCTCCTTCCTTCGAATATATGGGGATGTAGGTTCTTCATTTCTCGTATTCGCCAACACTCATCCGCAGCCACTGCATATGGAACTCTTTGAAAATTATGTTCCAGTAATGACTGCCGAATGAGGCTTTGAAAGGCAAAGGAAGACAAACTTTCATATTATTGTGTACAGTAGGGGGTGTTAGTGTTTCTTTTCTTCTGTCAGTCTCATTACCACTATACTTTTCGAGGTGAGAGATAAAAGAAGCTTGAACCTGAAGCACATTGGACCCATCGAATAAAGAAAGAGTCTGAGCCTCACCGCATTCTCTTCACTCAATTTATGCAGGGCCAACCTACCCCACAGATTGTTGTCTTCTCTGGTTGTGTGAATGAAAAGAATGATTTATTACTGTTTCACACCGCAGTGGACCAAAAGGTTTGCGTATTTTGTTGTTTATTCATTATTTTTTTTTTACATTACTGACGATGAAAGATGTCTTCCGAAACTTCAGTGTTTCTATAGTGTTGTTTTAAGCAAATATCTATCTATCGATCGATATCTCATCTACTATCTATCTACTATCTAATTCCTTTCCATATTTCTATCTATCTAGCTAGCATCTGGCTATCTAACTTTTTTTTTCATCCATCCACCAGAATTCCAGGGAACAGTGTGGAGATTTTATGGCCAATGACCTCCTCAATAGCGAGGAACGAAAGAAAAAATCTAGAAGATAGGAGGATGTGTGCGAAGACCAACCATAGAGCGGGAGTGTTGGTTGGTCTCCGGCTATCATCATATTGACGCAGTAACTGAATCGTCCTGAATGATGGCACACACTCGAAGCATAGAATATCGACCCAATATGGATAGTGTTGAGAACCTCGCCTGAATACAATGACAAATAGCTTCACGTGACTCGACTTTGGGTTGAAATGGACTTTGCTCACTCGTCTATTCGTCTTCTTTGCTTTTTCTATCACCACTGTGTGTAAGAGGATCTCGTGAAAAATTGCCTGGTTTGTGTTCCAATTACTTTGCTCATTTCGTCTTGCGAACGTACAGTTGTCTACTATTTCCACTGCCAACTGTACTATCCATTTATCCGATATCCAGATTATTTTCTTAGTGGAAATGAGATGCAACGCGTTGGGGAGATACTGGATTGTAAGTGCTATATAGTTTCCCACCAGTGTTTACTATGTACTATACCATAGGTTTCGTCCAAATGATTTACATTTCCAAGAAGGATATGCACTAATAAAATTGTACATGCGGTGCACATAAAACTAGCTGGCCAAAAACCCGTTCCCGACAATGTTGTAGTAGGGCGCTCTTATCGAATTAAGTCATTGAATCGGGGGGGGGGGGGGGGGGGGGGGGGGGGGGGGGGGGGGGAGGGGGTGGAAACCTTATTCGCGCGTGCTCTCCAACGGTTTGTCCACAGCTTTCAATGATTGTCGGAGCCGTGTTATTGTACAAAGTGTCTAGGCTATGTCCGTAGAATACACAGGGGCGTTGATTGATTCGAGGAGAGCGAGTGGGGGGGGGGGGGGGGGGGGGGGGGGGTGGGGGGGGCAGACAAACTGTTTTAATTTACTATCTAAGCGGGGGCCACCATTAGTTGGCGGGTAGCGTACACGAATTTTGGGCTTGTTATACTACAGATCATCGGGAATGGACACTTGCCGTTGTAATTGCAAAATCTGCGTGTGTAAGTTTAGTAGAGAAAAAGTTGAGTGGAGATTGTAATCTGCAGAATATGAATATATTAATTAAATAGGCTATAGAATTGCCGAGCTCCGAACGGAAACGACACCATCGCTTGGCAAGGATCGTGAGAATTTGTTGCGGAGGAGGATAGGTTCACTAAGATGCAGGAAGCGGTACTTTCGGTACTTGATGTGAATCAGTGGCGTAGCTAGGATTTCACCAGTTGCGGCGCTTGGAGGGGGGCGGGACTGAATTTCTCATAGGGCCGTGAAGTTTACATCGAGCGGAAGAACCAAATATCAGTTGGCGAGTAGAGTAGCGGAAATTTGGGGCATTTAGGCCACCTGGAACAAATATAATATGCATGACAGGAGTGGTTAGAGGGTTTCTTCAGGGCAAAAGTCATAGGGGACGCCACGTAATTTGTGATTCAGCGGACCCAAAATTCTTCAAAATTTCGGGCGTAATTGCATGGCCAAAGTTTAGTGCAGTTTGCATTGGTCAAGCAAGGAATAATGAATTAGACAACTAATCGGCGAAGACTTGGTGCTCACTCATTGATTCACTGCATCGCGAAGGTCATTTTTAGTATGACTGCGGATCCTTGAATATGGAGATGTCGTCAATGTAAAATAGGAATTAAGGTTGGAAAAGTAAATAAATGTTGTTTAGATGGAGTCAGCTAATAACTAAAGGTAAATACCATCAATTTAAATCCATATTTTGTTTGAAGCGCTATATTAAAAGTGGATTAGTAGTATTATTATTATTATTATCATTATTATGATGATTATTATTATTATTATTATTATTATATATTATTTAATTATTATCGGTCCCGAAGATACTGTAGTCAGTTCACTATTTTCACCTATATATCGGTGATGGTTGCCATAGAGCACGGTGTGCTATGGTAACAATAGTGGTGGTTAGAAACTATCCAATGAGGGGTACTCTAAGGTGGAGTGGTGCCAATGGGTGTCGGGTTGTCCAGCAAGGAGGTGCATTCGCGAGGGAGTCCGTTTGTATGTTTGTGTGTGTTTGTTGTGTGTGGTACGTGCGTTCGCGGTCCATTGGTTTTTGATGGTTTTCCGCAAAATATCTCCATTTTTGAGATGGCCCAACATGGTCAAATTTCGCTCATCCCGAAAAGTCACAAAACACACGGTACTCCCAATTGGACACATGCTCAAAATCATGAAATCAGGGAGTAAAAATAGCCATTTGGGGTTATAAAAAAGTCATTTTTGGCCTCTTCTCACGGCTGGTCAAGTTTTCAGGCTTACAAAAATGACCCCCGATAATTTGAGATTCCTAACAAGGCAGGAAGTATCAAAATATGACGGTCCTTGCATTCAGCCAAAAAATTGCTAAAATTATTGAATTCGAGAGGAAGGAAAACACTTTTTTCGGCCAATTGTCCTAGGTGTCCTTAAAATATCTTGGTGACTGGAATGCTGAATGGTTTCATAAGTGATTTGATACACTGTAAGACAGAAAGTCCCAAAAACACCAGATTTCAACATTACTCCTAGTGAATTTATTATAATGTTGGAATTTGGAGAGAAAAATTATTCAATCTGATACCCCACCTCACTGCTTAACTAGACCAGGCATAACGGAGTAAGGGAGGATGGGGGGGGGGGGGGGGGGGGGGGGTTGAGGCGAAATCAAGTGAGTATTCCATGATCAGTACACATCATTGAAATCAGAGCAAGACAAGCCTGGATGGAGCTGGACACTCCTAGAGGCCCCCCTGAGTGTGAACCTCGACGAAGGCAGGGATACATGCTAATTAGCGGTACGATTGTACAGTATCTGGTATACTCGTGTGTAACTGGATGTATGAAATTAGTGTTGGACTGTAAATACTGGTACAGAGTTTTGAATAGCGGTAGGTTTAGGGTTAGTGAGGAGGGGTTAAGGTTAGGTTGGTACACGATCAGATTTGGGATATACATCTGGAATTGGCCCTAACGTTGAACCTGAATAGAATAATTATCATTAAACCCACTGTTGGCTAACTCAAAGCCATTGATCCACACTAAAAGACCTGACTAGGTAATTAGGGCCATAAATACCCCATTTTCGAACCGTATATCATTTTTTGAGCAAGAAATTGGAACCAACGTGAAATTCAATGGAAGACGGCTCATAATTACATCATTCGTACATTATAATCCGATCTATCAGCCTTGCAGGACCACATTTTCATCTCATTCGGTTCCGAAGGGCACAGATGTGAAATATTGAGTCAGTTCACCATTTCACCATAAAATACTGTTGATGGTTACCTAGTATACAGTGGCTATGTTAAACGATCGTGGGGATTAGAAGTATCCAATGAGAGGTACCCAGGGGAGTGACCTTGGGTGTCGGGTGGTCCAGCAAATGAGGTGCACTCGCAGGTGTTAGTAGTGAGGATAGGGTGTTAGTTAGGTGTTAGGTACCGGAAAGATTTGGAACTTGGAATTTGGAATCTAACCCTAACCCCACCCCAATTCCTAGCCATGAGCCGATAAATTATACAATAATGGACAATTTACCTATTCCTATAGGCCAACGTTACAGCTAGCATGCGAAGTCCTCTCAGGGAACCGTCATCTAGTCAGTCCTAGGCTATAACGAGGATAGGTAGGCCTAGCCTAAGTTAGTTGAACTCACATTGAGTGTTATGCCCTTCAAAATACAACATGGCACCCGTAACCTACACTCAAACCCTTTTTCCATGAGCCCAGAGCAATTCTTCCCAGGTATACTGAGCCCCTCCGTTCTTGGACGCTAACAACCCATCCAGCATGGCATCTCTAAATGTCCATACTTTGGAGACTATGAGGTTTCGCGCTGATGGTGCTTGAAGTTAGCAGACCACCTTTTAAACATACGGTCACAGGATGGAATCCCATGTCATAAAGACAGGATATATTTTGAAGATAAAATTACAGTGAAAACCATACAAATCAAACAGCCAGCTCTTGTGAATGATATAGAAATTGCCACGGAAGAATGTGTTTTCCGGATAAGGGACGAATGGATCCAGCTAGGAGGACTAAACCCCCAATTGGCGACGAAAGCGAAAAACATTTAGGTTGATTTTTGAAGGAAGACAACACCTGGCGATGTACCTCAGGTGTAAATTTGGGTGAGCCTATCGATGTTATTCCCGCGAGAAGATAACATTGGACAGCATAGTCGCCTAGAAATGAAAGGCTCGAGAACGGGAAATGGAGAAGAGGAAGGGGAAAAGCAGAAGAATATTGGAACTTTTTCCCCAAATCCAGTAAAGTTTGAAATAAATTGAAACATCTCAAAATTAGTGGGCCCAAATTGGAATTGAGGGTGATGGGGCCTGTTCTTGAAGCTCTCATAAGTTTTATAGTCACTTAGAACCCAACCCTCCCCCTTCCGCCCTCTCCCCATCCCCTCCCCCACGCATGTACTCCTCGTCGGCCGAGCAAACCCGTTCGAAATGTCGCCACTGATATTTGGAGAATGACTGCTACAAATATTTGATGTACTCAGTCACTATCCCCGGAATGGACTCTTCTCCCAAGCCGTTTGGAAGAGTCTGAACAACCTCGGGACCTTCGAATTTTGAACTTGACTAAATCTCACAAGAAAGCTCATACCTATGACGAGACCGCCTTCTTCCACTGCTCAGTTACATATGCACCAACTGCATGTTTAGACAGCTATTCCAGGCGTTTAACCATGCAGTATCATTTGTCTGAAGGTTCTGGGACTGAATTTTTCAAGTGCTTTCTGATGAAGATATCAACTCCGGGGATTGCCCCTCTGTGTTGCATATTGTGACTCCCGTCAATGAGTCCGAGTGGCGTTTTATATTGATTCTTTTTCTTTGGACTATGCAGCAAATTAATAAAGAAACTAATCGTCTTTATTTGTTGTTTCCTTTTTTCAGTCTTCTGTGCTGGGGGTTTGTCCCTTTCCCGGAGCAATTACGGGTGTGCCCATCCGCATGTCACTTTGTTATGACGAAAAAATGAGATCTGACTATGGACCACACGTTTCCACAATCCCGGATCGTTTCTTTTTGTTTTTTTTTCCCATACACCTCTTAAAGTGAAACTAATGATTATCCATACCCCTATTGTCCCATTGTCAGTAGGTTGTATATTAAGTCCCCATGGTCGCTTGAATGGAGCATATACAGGAGGTGTTCACGAGAAAATATGTTATTCATCTTACCAATCGAAAGTGACGACTATTCTATACTTATTCGTGTAAGAAGTTCATCTCCATATGTTAACTATTTCACGAATCACTTTCCAAACGGCATAAGAAATCAAAACACCAAGATTCAGAAATACAACGGTCAATTTCGATATGAACAAAAAGATTCGATGTTCAGTCATAATGAAGTAACCTCAATTGGTCATTGTCGAAAGTGGAGATATTTTATTATAGGGTCTAGGGTAATTGTTTTTAATTCAATGCAACACTTCTAACTTAGACATTTTCGATCCTCCCATGCGAAGTGAAAAGTGAAATTTAATAAATCTTTGTTGGGGGGAATGTGCGAGCGAGAACTATCACGCCAAGCGCCACCATAAGTTAGAGTGATGTGGTTAGAAGAGGTTTGGCTTCAATAGGCCCGAGTGTTCTAAACTGCATGTAGCCAACCACCAAAGTCTGCAATTTCACGTACTTGAAGAGGAGGTTCTATATATCTTGTATAATTTGTCACATGTGTCCTTCGACCAACCGAATAACCTCATCAAAAAAAACCACCCCTGCGCTTTTACTTTCTTACTGTTTCGTCCTACCTTTATGTTGATTCGCCATACCTGTCATTCTCCAGTCAATTGTTCTCAAAACCGTCCAAATAAAGTGGGTTTCCTAGAAAGTGCCTAGTACCGTCGACGTGTCTTCCAACCTGATGAACAATGTAACCCTCCACCGCCTGGGTAAATATGAATAGGTGCTGAACCAGTATTTTTTTCGGGCTACAATCAACTGAATAAATATGAAAAAGAAAGTGGCTCGACGCAATTCTTTAGAACCAGTTATATCCTATCGCAGATAGAACTTTTGGTGATTTCTCCCCCCCCCCCCATCGGATTTTTTGTGTATCAGGTCAAGCGGTTCGTTTTTGTTCATTTGTTGTTTTTCGATTGCAAACGAAACTGAATTCAACCTACTAAAGAGTCATAGAGGCCTGCATCCTTACATGACAGAACAACGTGTACGCTTGGCATTTTGTAAGTAAATATGTTGATTGCATTATTCTGAAAAAAACTAGAAACTTAAACTTGTTATGGAAACTGAATCTTAACGAGCATTGTGTTACGAGCAATTGGTATTACATACAACATACACTGCCCCTTTCATTTGAGCACCATGGATTCCTAACCAAAGTCATTTTGCCGTTATTGTTCCGGACACTGTAGTATTACCATATGCTGATCACAACTTGTGTTATTTAGTGAATAGTCATGAATATAAGCCACAATCACAAATTATAGGGGAACATTGACCAATACTGTAATTTATACTCTGGTCTGTTGTAGGGAATTTGGAGAATGCAACTTGTAGTGGTGTCCATCTACTTTTGCAATTTCGAAAATTATTAGGCAGAGACAGTTTTGTCTCTTCGTAGAATTAGGCAATTTTTCAACAAAATGGCCATATCGGGCCATTATTCTGACCTAATGTGACTACTTCATGTGTACCCACGGTCAATATTATCACTGACCTTTTCCCATAAAGAAACCCAACAAAACGTGTAAGAAGTGTTAGTTTCTCCTTATCTTTTACAGACTGGTAATGGATGGACGGACAAGACAGAAAGGGAAATGAAGATAGCCGTGCGGGAAATCAGAAAGAAAGCGGCCATAGTTCGATCATCCGCATTACTCGAACCTCCATGAAGGATAGCCGCTCATTTGTGACACATTTGTGACACGAGCGTCTCAAGGCGACAATAATGCCTCGTCTCAAGTTATCCTTTTAATTTGTTATAAGGTTTGCAAAAGTACCTTGATACACAGTCCAGTGGTTGCCTTTGTATTACAGACTCTGGCTGCATAATGACTAGAAGCAAGTACCAGCTCACCGAGCATATTCACGGACCATTGGTCTTATGGGGCCCTCTTAAATCTTAAATAAAAATGAAAGTGAAATAGGTGAGCGTTTAAAATTGCTCACATTACTAGTTCCCCCATGACCTCTGAGCAGCCTTCAGAATTGTCTGTCTTTCTTAGCAGATACGTCCTGAAGACGGGCGTCCTTTTTCTTACCCACGGTTTTCATTTTTACATTTTTGAAGAGTATTTTTTATTATCGTGAAAGAGGGAAGGAAGTTCACTTACTCTTCGCTCGATTTGCAGTTGAGACAGAACATATTCGTAAACCGTTTCAAATCGTCGGAGTATTAAAACGACCACCATGAAAGCTCGCGCAGTTTGTTTTATTATTTGTGGATGGGAGGGTGGAACGGTGCATTATTTTCCACAGCACGTCCATCCCCCACAATACTCTCGAAGGCGGTCATCGCGGAGACTACGATAATTATTGACCTTCAATGGAGCGCTTTTGCAGGTTGGGTGAGTGTATTAGACAAGTGTACTTTCTGAGTTTTTAGTATTCTGAGTAACACTCGCTTCACATAATGTGACTAATGTTTACATCGAAGGTATTACGATGTGTGAGAGTAACCATTCCGTTATTGCACATCTTTGTGGTTTGAAGGTTAGTAAATGAAGTACATCCACGAATAGTCACCGATAAAGGTAAGAGGCGGATTACAATGGGATTTTTTTTATTTTTTTTCTTTCACCGGATTCAAAGTGCTAATTGAGCTTCCAGGTACATTTATAAGATCAATAGCAGCAACCATTTCTGTATGCCACGGAATGTAACTATTTACATTAAGATAGATTTTAAACCGCTTCGAAGCAGGCACATGATCCTTGGTTAGGTAAAATGTAACGTCGACGTTGGAGGTAGGTTTGTGTGAAACTCACAAAAATTGGATTTTTTTTGTTTCATGGGATGTTTGCGTATAATATAATCAATGAAAAAATAGGCATACTTTTAATTGCGCATTCATATTCAGTTGTAAAAGAGAAACATTAGTATCTCGAGCAACGTCACATATGTTTTTTTCCCCCCCCCCCCCACTCGCAACGTAGAACTTTCTGGGAGAATAAATATTTACGAATGTCCAACTACAGTGTGACACGAAGCCTTTAGGCAATGACCCCTATGGTGGTTGGTAACTTTGGAAACTCAAAGAAATAGAGGACTCAAAGTCCCTCGAAACCTTGAACAATTTTAAAAACCGAATCAAATCACCACGAATTCGTCTCAGTACGGAAGTTAAACCGCGACTCTAATCTTTCTTCGTGAGCGTAAATTTCTAAGAGATTGAATTATTCCAGTGGACCCTCGCCCTGAACATTTTCAATTACTTGGTGTCTTTCGAAAAATATGGATTCAGACTTGGATATCTCACCAGCTGCCCTAAACAAACCTGACAACAATATCTTCATCAAGAAAACTGAGACGTCTAATCAAGCCAAAGAATCAGTTACTTTTCCTCGCAGCTTCAGCACCTGCTTAGAAGGTTTCAAAGAAGAATAAAAATTAACAAGATATCCTTTTTCTGGAATTCACCTGTGACTATTTGCCATTCAACTTGCGTGCGATTGGGGAAAACAAAATATATAACTTTGCACTACAGCCATTGAAAAACATTGTCAATCGAAAGACCATTATATAAATCCCTTGGGACAATGGCAACATCATCGTTCGAAAAACCTCCCGATACAACTGGTATCGTCTACAAAACGTTTCAACTCTGGGATGCACCGAACCTTCCAGATCGTAATATACAAGAAAAAGTAAAGGCCCAAGAACGATCTTTTGAGACACCACTAGACCTTGGCCAAGAGACGAACTCCCAATGATGATACCGTGTTCCTTAGGAGGAGCACTGACGAAGCGACTCAGGACATTCCCCTTGTGCCAAAACTTTAGCATTTAAAAAGAGACGCTCATGAGGAACCTTATCCAAAAGCTTTTGCGGAAGTCTAGGAAAATATCTCAACAGGCACTGCCGTTGTCAACTGATTAGTAACATGCCTCGTTTGATTCTTGTTATTCGTTACTACACTCAGTGATGGATGTTTATATCAAACGTACTCGGAAGTGTAAGGCTCACTAATTACGCTTAATAACACACCTCTACGTCCCTGTGATTGTACACACCAGGAGCATTCTACCTGTCTGATGAGCCATAAGTATTTTTTTGTTACTCTAATCGGAACAGTGAATTTTTTACTTAATTTTCATCTGACAGTTGTGCTTGTAAAAGCGTAGTAATGTCACCTTATGTGTCAGCAACTTACCTTATTTGTATTCGCACTCACTAACCCATATATAGAGATATATATAATATATAATATTAATATATATAGATATAATATATATTATATAGATATATATATATATATATATAATATATAGCTATATATATATATATTATATATAGATATATATATAGATTATGTGTGTGTGTGGGTGTATGTGATATTATATAACATATATACGCGTAGATATGTGTGTGGGTGTGTGTATGGTCAATATTATACAAACTTTCGAGGTAGGTATAAATTCTATCTATATTATATAATATATATATCTATATATATATATATATATATATCTTATAATATATATATATTATATATATATATATATAGATATATATATATATATATAGAGAGATATAGAGAGAGAGGGGGGACTATGAGTTTTTGTCAATGTCTGTGTGATTTTTTTCGCTGTCTTACTCCTATTGCGGTTTATTAGTAATTTGTGATTCTGTGATAAAGGGGCCAGTTGGTCTCGAAAATATAATCTTGTCTGTATTATATCTATATATATATATATATAAAATATAGATATATATATATATATATATATATATAATATATATATATATATATATCTATATATATATATATATATATATATAGATATAATATATATATATATATATAAGAATATATATATATTAATTTATACACGAATTCCACATGATCAATGCTACACTTGTTTACACTGTGTTTCAAGCGTGTTAACACGAGGAGCGATGAGCCGCATTCACCTCTTTTTGGATCGATCCGGGGGTCGCATACCGCGAGGGATTATAGACCGCTAGGAGGATCCGGTTTTTCTCGTCCAGGCACAGGAGCAAAGGACCGATGAACCGCCGATATGTAGTTTGAGTGCCTTGGGACCCCAGTGGATTTTGAGTATGCGATACCGCTATCTTTCAGCGCCTGACATATTAGGAAAGCTCAGTGTCCCAAATGACGTAACGCTGTGCCAGACCCAGGTATAGGTTGGACTCGCTAGAACTAGGAACAGTGGCTACCAAATCGCGCCAGAGGTAATGCCCGTAGCCCGCGAGTTATATTTTAGGTGGACACGGGGGATAAGCGGACGGTTGATCTGGCGACCTCATTTTTTTATTGGCCAGGGATTCAGGGCTGAACATTTATTGCGCTATTGCCAATCAAAGCGAACTTGGTCAAAGAAAATGTTCCGAAAGGACGGTAACAAAGGTACCTTCAGGGTCGACCCACCTAATGACCAACTCTGAAAGGGTGGGCCATTGATATGTTAGGGCTGCAACTGATTGCAGCGAGTACTGAACGGGACATAGATGCATCCTCGTTGGTGGAACTATGATAGATAGGATCCAGAGGCGGGTTCCCATGAAAACAATAGAGGCAGAACCAAAGTTCCAAAGAACTGTAAATTATTCAAGATTTGTGTTCCCAAAAGAAGTGTTACCGATCAGGTTCCTCAGTTACAGCAAATGTCCACGAAGTAGGTTACTTCATTCTTTCGAACACTACGACCTTCTAATGCAACGGAAATTGACAGACATATGGCACGCTGAAAGATGTTAAAGAAAATGTGAGAGGAGAAGCCAAAAGATTGGATCGGTATATCTCACCCCTTTTGTTTGCTTTAAGGGAACACATAGGGATAGTACTGGCTTTCCGCCATTTGAACTGTTGTTTGGAAAGTCTGTGCGACGTGGTTTCCAATGTGGATATCGAAAAGACGTTGTGGACAAAAAAAAAATCCCATGAACCCCCAAACAAAGAGGCATATCAATACATTATTGATCCACAGAGCAAAAGTTGGAAGGACTTGTAATAAATGGGCCCAAACAAGAGCTCCAAAAATCACAAAAACGTTACATGATATAATATCAGGAAAGAAAAAAACACGAACACTGAAACGTTGAATGATGAGGTTCGACTTCTATCCCCCGATGGAAATAAAATTACTTCATGCAGTGGTGTAGTGGATAGGAAGGGTGATCTAGATTTGTATAAAACTTGAACAGGAAGAAACAAAATGTTCCACATAATAATGTTAGCGTCCTAATTACATAGCAGGAAGATAGATATGGGTGCATACTTGAGATTGTCGACAACAGATTGTGTTGGAAAAACGGAATGTGTTTCGGTCATAGATGACGAGACAGACTGGGAGGGTGCAATGAGTTTAATATAATCGGGGACAGGAAATACAGTTGTTACCGTCGACATGTTTCCAAAGCCCCTCTGAAGATTCCCACATCTCACCTGCCCCTTGACAATAACCAGTCCCTCCTCGTTTAAAGAGACTGCAAGCACTAGAGATGTGTTGCAGACATACGGCGAGAATAAATCTATGTGCTCACTAGGTGAGACAAACTCGTGCGATTGAAACCAGCTCCTGCGTCACAATGCATAAGGGCATAACATTAGGCAAGAGATGGATCATGAGAGAAATTGGTGTTGTGGAGCCAGAGGACGCCCTCATGCGAGGCGCTAGTAATTATAAAGAAACTGATGTGAGTGAATATACTGCTTGGCCTTCCTTCGCGCATTAAACGCAAAGACGGCTCCGACGCAGAACCTAAATACAAGAGTTCCCTGACTGTAAATTTTCGTTAAACTTGCCCAGCTCGGTACTTTCTACACATTGGATTCGAGCAACGGCTTTAGCAGATACACCCATTTTAATAACGCACCAGGGCTTATTCCAATTCAACAATATGCTATTTCGCTTGTAACTTCATCTTCGTTACAGGTTACGCTTAGACTTAGGAACTGGACTGCGTAGAAACTCAATGACCGCGGACATCCTAGGTGCACAAACATACAGTTGCCGAACACCACTTGAAGGTGATCACTCAACGCAAGGCAAACAAAATGCCTTCCTGCATTTTCGGGAAATTGTAATTCTTTAGTTTTCACACATGTTGTGCGCCCATCCGAAAGAATCGAGCCATAACAGGTTGCAACAAAGCAAGAACAAGTCGCAAATGCGATCATTCCTAGGCCGGACCGTCACTATCGTGCCTACATTTTCCAAACTACCGCTCTAATTGCCGCTCATGGAACTGATGTCTTAGAGAGGGTGATCCAACAAGATTAGGTGAGATAGATGGTATCCCGGAGACAGCATTCCAAACATTGAAGGGTATGATCACGTAACGAGCCAATTTTACATGTATTCCTCTGTGGCTCTTGAACAACAAATGCAAATCAAACAACGTCTGAATAAAACCGATAGCGTTACATCACTGTCACTTTTGATAATATCAACGAGAATAGCATTACTTTGATGACCACAGTGGTCCATTCTTAAGTCAGTTCGGATCAATGGTCTTTTCCGAGTCAAACTGATGCAAAGTCATAGGCTTCGAGCGATCATGATATTGGTTTATTGTCACCAGTGGCCCCTTGGTACACGTGTCCAGGTTTGTGGATCATTCCTACATGTTGAGACAACAGGTCACTCCGGGTCCAGGGCCGAATTCATTATCCAATAGATAATGCAGTTTGCGGTTCGAGTTATAGTGCTGTTTATGCCCCATATGGCGGTCCCGCACGAACGTGAAATGTCAGTCACTCTCCCAAAAAAAAAGTCCTCTATTACGTTTAATCCTGTTGTCTGAACATACTCTCACAACATTTTCACACATATTACAGGAAAGACGGTTAACGATGGGGGATCCTTCGTCTCCTCATGATCCCACTTATATAACTGGCCTTGGTGAGAATTCTCTATTTCATGCCCCGTGCCGTAATGTTTTGCCTTGCTATATATATACTAAAGTTGCCTATTATTCGGTATTTTTCATTAACCTCGAAACAGCCCTTTGCTAATTCTGATCTCCGTCCGTTTAGAAATAACGACAATCGGAATGGACAATGTACCTACCTATAGTTATGGGCATATTGCCTGTGTGAGGGAGAGTGGAAACACGATATAATCGCCGCCCTGGTATAAATAGAAAATGACGCCACGACAAACATATGTTACCCAGTAATCATCGATGTTTTTGGCCTATCAAACCTGAATGGTGAGAAAGTGGCAGAACATGGAGAAGAAAGGGGAGGGGGGAGTGAGAATATGGAGAATACAAATATAAGACCCAGAAAACGGTTGACCACTTCTTGCCCCATCTCTGATGAGCTTTGTTCAGACACACAAAACACTTATTGAACTGTACGCTTCATATGGGAACATGTAATATTTTCCTCAATAGCTTCAATGAAAAAATGATAAACAAACGTGTCAGGCTCATACCGCTGTAGAAAAGCTACATACAACACACTTGATCATACCAACCATTCTGGATTTGTCGTGTTCACTCAGTCCCAGCTGACATCGACATAACTGATCCGAAACAATAGGGTCCGTATACTAAATCCAGGGAATGAACCGACTATGTATAGGCTTCATTCATCCAGATCGACGGGTCAATTGACTAGACTTTCTGCACTCTCTAAATGCGAAGCACATACCAATTTTAACGTATTTTTACAAGGTTTCCTAGACTTTGCTGACTCGGAAGACCTTGACTTGATCCCAAACAACTGGGTTCGTGTATACTTACAAAGGATAATACACATGACAATGTGAATTCCATTGATCTAGGGGGATATTATCGCGGTTACGTGTACTCTTGAGGAGAAAGTTACAAACCATTAAACGCATTCCGATCTGACTGAATTTCTGACACTCCCAACGTTTTTCCTCAGGATTGGCGTCTGGTGACCTCAGATGTCTTTTGATCTGACCCCAAAACATAAGGGTTCATGTACTTAACATTGGGAACCCACATAAACGTTTACATAAATACCTCTAGGGGATGACGAGGCATCATGGGGATGTAGAATTAACCATCCCTATTAGGCAACATATCAACAAAATTTTGATGATTGTCGCTTCTCCGAAAATTTTAATGAAAGATTTCAAACTTGTATGACTATAATTCGCAACGTTACTCACTTTAAAAAAAAAAAACCATAAGCAAAAATACCGTCTAACGAACTACACCCCAAAAACCTTTTCCATGGTCGCGCGCCCTAAATATCCGACTTGCATCTCACCAGTTTTCCAACCAGTGTTCCACCAATGAAATATAGCTCACCTCGTCTTCACACCAACTCTCGGGACATATAACTGGTTTAACGGAGAAATTTTGGCCACGCGTCCATCCAGAGTGTCGCTTCGCTTTATGATTGTTTCTCCCGGACAGACCAAAGTACATCCTAACGTTGACGGTTAACATGCTTTACATGCTTTTACTCAATCTTACTGCTGTCCATAATGTGGCCTTTGGGACCTCAGCTGACTTTGGATCTGACCCCGAAACATTTGGGTCCCCCCCCCCCATGGACGCATAAGATTTAACCTGATCCATCCAGGGAACTATAACCATCTAGGGGGGATTCAAAATAATTAGGCGGAATATCACAAAATTCAACACACTATAAATCACAAAAGAAGTCACTCTATGGAACAAAGAAAAAATGGAAGAATAATTAGCGAAAATAGCGTGTAAACGAACTACACAACCTATTTCCCCTAGATGCCGCATCGCACTAAATATTTTTGTCTTCTATGTCCGCCCAGTTCATCAGCATATGGTGAGAATAAAGGATTTCGAGTCGTGATGATGAAATTAACTGTCGGATCTAGGTCGACCCTAACGTATGATCGATGGCATGCAGTCTCGAAACACATGGCTGAACAAGAAAGCCGAAATTGGGATCAGTTATTTGTGATGTTAGCTTCCAGGATTACCTGACACCAAAATTTAAAAATTTGGGCAACATTGACCCGAATACAAATTGTTCACAAGTTTTTTCCTTCTCTAGCACAGACCTTCACGAAAACCAAACGAATTCCATTTTAGTCCCAAAAAGTTAAGAAAAACTAGCACCGTGGTTCTAATTAAGCTATCGTGGCCGTACAAGCTCCCAAAGTTTTCAGTTAACTAGCCTCACCCCACCATTCTTGAGCTTCGACTTGCCAACACAAAAAGGTTCATGGGCATTGGACCCACATACCAATTATGAACCTCGTGTGTGGTCGATTAATCGTGGTTAAGGTTAGCCAAAATACCAGTTTTACTCGTCTTTCTCCGCCCTCCCCCCCTCGCCCCCCCCTCCCCCATTTCTTGCATAAAATGACCCTAGACTACACTGAAAAAATCTGCAATCCCATCGTGCCATCACCAATGTCTCCTACATGACCTTCGTGACCTCAGGATGACTTTCGCGATGACTGTGGTATCTTTCTTCAAGAGTGGTTCCTTCACCTCCATATAATGGTTTGCATTTTTTTTCAGCGCTATGCACCGCTAACAAAGAATGTGAACCGTTGCAATCTTGAGCTGGGAGGCTTGGAGTTCCAGTGTTCGTTTCCCGTCGGATACTACTTGTTCTGTGGCATGATATAACAGCGGTCCGATGCAGCACCAGTTCTTACTTATATTACTCGTGAAGGGAGGAAGACGGTTACGAGCCCCCCTGGGGGTGAATTACGATATAGAGGAGGATGGACGTTGATAATAAACAATGTCCTATCAAACACAATATACGTCATAGCTACGAAGATTAATCTCGAAGGAGGGTGGTGTTGTTACGTACCTGTACGGGTTCGAACAACAGGTGAGAAATTGTCCGATATACTGTGGCGACTGATTCCGATTCCCCAGATTTTCTAGCAACGAGTGTACACGAACTTTACCGCTAATTTCTATGCCCACCCAGCCATTCCAGTGCGTGTGGGTTCCCCGAAATAATATTTTTTTGTCACACTTTATTACCCACTATGTCTAGCATTTCAGAAGAAGAGAAGCAATCACACCCACGCTTTTGATTTGCACGATGAAATGTATCCTACATGATTGTAGGGAAGACCAGGGGACCGTTTTTGCTACTAGTGAACAGTCTCAGTCGATAAACAAACACTGTGGTCCATAGGTGTCATATCAATCATACGCTGACTGTAAATTAATATTTTTAATTCGATAGGACGAGTTGAGGATGGTACACATTGGATGAAACCTTGTTGATGATTTGGAGATCGTTTGCTTTCACGTAACCCAATCTGCAGTTGATATTTTTGTCCGAACCAAATTACCCTATCTCCCTGTAGCAAAAAAACCGAAACAGGAGTGTCCTCACATTACGAGCTGCCCTGGAATGAGCTGTTTGTCTGAAACAGATCAGTGTGCTACCAGCATTAAACTGTTCTGTGAGGCGATGCTCGGCCTTCTATCCCCGCTGCAAGTGAGTATCGGTCATCATACACGGATACTGCCCTCGAGACTACTCATGATGCTCGAGTGTGATCAGTAACCTTTGACGACCTATTCTATCTACAACACACTCTCGGTCGCGAACTCGTCTTTACTACTCCTGCTTGTGGTGTGCGCAGGCGACGATGCGCCTCTGAATCACACAGAATTTGTCCTCCTGTGGACATATTGGGTTGTCCTCGATCGAGTGCACGCATGTCTATTCCAGACAGTTTTTCACTACTGTATTGCTGGGTCATCATCACTACGGTCTAAAAACGTAGTTTATATGGAAACCTCGTCAGTCCTACAGAGCAACGTAGAAACCATCGCTATCAAATCAACAACGGAGGAATACATTACTACCCACTACGTAGATGGATTTCACCTAAATACTGATGGATCTTTGTTATCGTCCGACGAACATAGAGGACTAAAGGATTCTACTCGTGTGTCTCTGTATCCGATGAAAACGATGATGTGGTAAAACACACAGATTGGTCGTATTTGGTAAGTGCGGGGATTGATAGAGCGTCCAGGCAGATTGGTGGGTTGCTTCACATCTTCACATTCCATTCCATTGTCATCACACATGCGCTTCTGGTTGACGAAAGATACTGTACGACATGGCTTGTTAGGATTGGGGAGGGCACTAGACCGTTCAGATTGGTAAATAATCAAACGAGGCTCTTCTATCCGGAGCGTCATTTAGACTACTTCGTATTATAGCCTTATCAACTGACACGCAGCGCGGAGGAAATGCATTAGGGTATTGGTTGATGACCTGACTACACGACTATCACAATCGTTAGGTATTGGCGAAAATCTATACTCGAAGGCTCAGTTTTAACTGAACGACCGACATTTTTGACAAGGCAATATAACCTTGTTGTTAAGAGTTGACTGAGACGACTACGGTTGATACAAAGGGCACCGCGATAATTGACAGTGTCAAATGAATACAGCCAACAGCTACTAATAATCTTCAAATCCCCCCGTAGTGTGGTCCTAATTAACTTTCCCAAAATGAGATGTATGAATAACTACTACCGCGTCGTTTTGACGCGCGTTACGAGAACATTGAGTCACTTTATATAAAGGCATGGGCCATATAGACATTTGCGCAATTAATGTACGTTGAAACCTAAAAGTTCAACTGCGTTACTGCTCGTGGCAATTTCACATTGCTTGGTTCACAATTTGGTTTGAAATGGATTTTCTGATTCCTTCGGCCTGTCAGGGTTAGAATTGTGTCGAATCGTTTTTCGTGATCTCAAATTCATATCATTCCAGTTGTATCATTACTTGTGGGGGGATCTAATTAATCAAGGTATGATTCGTTTTCACAGTTTACCCAGTACCGCCCTATCTGATAGTGGAGTGGCGCAGTCTGACCAATACGGTGTATGGACTTCCATCAGGGTGTGATCTCACATGCTCGGTCCTTGGTATTGGCCGGAAGTTGCAACTTGAATGGCTACTTCTGAAAACGACCCTGCAGTTTCCTCTCCCATGATCAACACAGGGTCGAATTTACCGGCGATGCGTACAATGTCTATTGAAAATACATCAAAGTTTAGAGTGGAATCCTTCACAGACAGGAGGATCATCGTGGAATGCGGCATTAAAACCCCCGACAGACTTTATTTTCAAGTTATCATTGAGATTAGACCTTTTCGCCGTGAAAGGTGATTGAAAAACTAGCAATCTTTATATGCAGGTATATAACGAGCGACTACAGTGCTCGTTTATCACGTTTGATGTGAGTTTTTCGTGACGGCCTTCCACCCAAAAACAATTGATAGAAATACCGGAACAGAATAAATGTTCAGCATAATATACGCACATCAGTTCACAAGGCATTGGTACAATATCGGTCCAAATTAACAACGCTAATATTACAGAGAACCCGAAGTGGTCCTTCCGCGCAAAAAAAATGTTAGTGCACCCAAGATAGTGAATGCCCGTACAACCACAATATCTGTTGAAACTTTAGGCCCCGTGATAGTGACCTCCGATGTCATTAATGGCACTCACTTCAGGTCCAATGGAACTCCAAACATAATGAGGAACAGTCCTCCGGAACATTCCTTCATAGGTACGAACTATAATACTCACCCGTCAATTTTTCACGTTGGCGACTTTCAATCGCACTACAGTGTTAATAAATGCATTATTGCTCTGCTTTCCGTACACGCTGGTTGCGAACTTCAATCTTTATCTAATCAATGACAATACCCTTTCGTTAAACGCGGACGCTTTCATTCCACTTCCACTAAATGTTAGCTCCTCTCTCCGCTAGGCGCATGTAATAATTTATGGAAGATCGGCCACGAGCGTTTCGCATAGAGCTTGACGCTCGTCGTTAGTATTGTCAAGCAATCTGTTCTCGTTAGAGGCCTATCCATGACCACATCGTGGAAGTTCTGCTGAACCCATAATACGATCATTATGATTCTTTTTTTTATTTTTTTTATTTTCTCTGTCTCTCTCTCTTTCTCTAGCTGAATATACACGCTTGCTTTTTCAGGTGGAGACGGTATCAAGGGTGATGTCCCAACATCCTCTGTTGCGTATTGCGTTTTTTCATCGTAGCTTCTTTAGTGGGGATTTTAATAGTATTAGTCTCACTGAGGGCATACCATGGTAAGGCTGGTGAGATAACGAATTAAAACAAGGCACAGGACTTTCGAATGTATGAATGTTAATACGTCATAACTCCAAGTTTAAAATAGTTCAATTAATTTACGTAGTTGATGTACATCCTGCGAGTACCTCCTTGCCTGGAATTCCCCAAATAATATTCAATATAAACTGGCTCAAACCGCTGGCGTGTTTTCTTTTTCTTCCAAAAGTAAAGAATATTACTAGGGCTTTGATCATAGTATGAACTAACCATTTACATACTAATGCTGGTGCTTCGGTGGAACAAGAGAAGGTAACATAAAACAAAATATGGTATAACTGCAAGCGTTTTTCACCGTTGCTAAAGTTATTATACGTATATTTTTCTGGAAGGAAACAAACAAGCGTATGCTTAATGAGTATCATATCATCGGTAAAATGGCGATATTGCTCTTTTCAAATGCATATTTCTAAAACGCCTTCAGCTGAGACAAGTGAAGACCTTGATAAAACTATGTCCCGTAAACTTTTGTCATCGTCCTCGTCGAAAATTTTTGTATTAAACCTAAGTAGTATAATATAACTATTGTTCATTAATACTCGTCGGAAATTGTCCTCTTCCCTCCTAAATTGGGCTTCAATTCAGCTGACAGTGCCTTGGGCCCAGGGCGGCAACCAATGGTCGGGGGGCGGCGTCCCCCCACTATTTCGGTTGAGGGGGGACCCATGCATTTCGCCCCCCCCCCAATATTTGAGCCCGACAGCTATTTCGGCTGACAACTGTTTCCAGACATATGCAGCAGCAACCGTTTTTGCACGACGCATAGAATGGCCAAAATGGGAAATTCCCCCAAGTTAATATTCTGATTCTGCTGCTTCATTTTCGAATTTTTGCGCGCTAACGCGCGCGGGGTATTTCATTGTGCTGGTAGTGTTCAGACATATGATTTGGCCTTGGGCAGAACAAAGAGGTCTCAACAAATATGCCTGCCCGAAATTTACTCTGGTTGTTTCTCATTTAATCAATGAAGAACGGTTCTTCTCCCTCCAACATCGATTGCATAAGACTGGCTTCACTAGTTCGTTAAGTGATCTTCATGGGACGTTGCCGATTCCTGTTATTTAGTTGAATTATTAACAAAAACAAACTCTACATACCAAAATCGCTACTGAGGTGAGGAAGGGGGTTGAAGCGCGACGGCCCGGGGCGCTGAGGTAGGGTCTAAACTATAACCACCTGGTGGAACTGTGACTTTTTTTTTATCTATCTAATCTACAGGGGCGCAGCCACTTGTTGAAAGTGGAGTGCACGGTGGCCCATACTACACTATGAGGGCACACGGTGCGGCATCGAAAATGCGGCTAGGGAACGCTACAAATTGCGTTGTCAAAAGACATGATTCAAATTAGGTTCCAAATATTTTTTACTTTTCGCGGGAAGTGTTGTCGCCAAAGAGGCCAGGGCACGGGCCCCCTCAAAAACTGTCCCGCCCCCCCCCCCGTGTGCCCCCATTGAGATTTGTAGTTTTTTCGAAAAATATTCAGTAGTTCGTTTCCTCATTCCTCGACCACGCGCGATTGGAACTGCAGTTGCTTAGGTTATCAGACTGCTTTGATTTGTTCACAACGCATGTTTTCTTTTCCAGTAACTGGAATTTCCCTGCTCTCTTGGGCAGGCGCATACCATGGTTAGAGGACAGTAGAAACTAATGTCTCAGATTTTTGGTGAGATCTGTTTTTTTTTTCCAGTGGTGGCCAGGAAAGCCCGGAAAAAATTGGGCGCTTCCCGCACACTGGTGAACAGTAGTATGTAGCACAATCGTTGAACGTCTGAACCCAGAAAGGTAAAGACGGGTAGCGATTGAGACCGAGGGTTTGCAAAAATTTCACATTTCCTTCCCACCGATTACAAAATTTGTGATCACGTGATGCCCATTTTTTGAAGATTGGTACATGCAGCCAAAAGCGCTCGGGAGAGGTCATTTTCCCCGGCACTTGGGGTGCTTGCGCTAACTAACCAAAAATGTTCTTGTCTGCTCCGCGCTTAACTACGGCGGTGCTCGACACAGCATAGTATTCTTGTGCCCCTGAAAATGTTCTGCCCCCCCTTGAGACCCCCCACCCACACCCCATATGGAAAGTCTGGCGACGCCACTGTCGATGGAATGCCCAAAGGAAAAAAAAAGGAGTGGAAACTAAGTTGTTTTTGAAGGATAGGGGTTAGGGGCGAACGGAGGTAAGTCTACCATCTGGCGGGACTTGTGAATTTTCTGGCATATATGGTCTATTTGGCAAATTTATTCAGCAATCACCTTTATGGGTGGCGACCACTGGTTGAAAGTTGGGTGTCGCGCACGGTGCATATACATGAGGGTGAACACGTGTGGGTTGGAACCCCCTTAAAATAGCCCTCGAAGAGTCATCCAGGAACGCTATACAAATTCGTTCAAAGACATATGATTAAAAATTGAAGATGAAGATAAGATATATCCAAAGAATAGATGCGCTTAATTTTCGATGGAATGCCCAAAAGTGTAAAATTTTCGCGAGAGCTTCGCGCGCAGTTGAGGTTTCACTTCTGTGTTTAACTCATTTGGCCACCTGTCTGGCCCCAATTGAAAGTGTTCCTCCCATGGACATGTGGTCCGCAAAGAAGATAAAAATGGGCGGCCATAATCTAGAGTAGTAATAAAAAATTCAGGCTATCTAACAGTCTAAGTATAGGTCAGAGGGGGTCACGTACAATGTGTTTGGCATTGAAAATTCTGCAAATCTCGCGCTCAGCGCGAACGTAGTGGATTGTGGCTATGGCCCATTTCATCGTTCCTTCCAGGACCGTGACATCACCTGCATCGTATTTTAGAATATCACAGCACCCACTGCAAACCTTGAAATATTTTGCAGAACTGTTCCTATTTTTTTTTTTTAATGAATTTTACAGATTGCTGCTTACTGTCTCATAAGGCCGGGAAGTGCCGTTACCTGATATCTCGGGGGTATGCCAAACGAAAAACCATTTTCTTGGACGTTACGTGCCAACCCGTGGTGGCGCTCCGATTAGATGAGTAGTATTTATCGTCCCCCCCCCCCCAATCGCAAACACAAATCGCAGCTCTTGCATTGGCCCGCCTGAGGATAAATTATAAATTCATTTGTGATTACATTCCATCCACCGTTTCACAGGAACTCGCGAAAACAGCACAGGAACTCGTAATTCGATAGAGTAGAGGAGGTAGTAAGCCCTCACATATCCTCTCCATATATTACGATAACCCGTTGAATTCGTGGGTATCTTTTTTCTATATTCGACTTTCCCGAAGTTCAGGAATTAGGTAGTCTACTTACAATAGGTAATTACCCTGTTTTATAGAGTGATGACTCTGAACCCTGCATTGAAAAAAAAGTAGCTACCTCAGCATATTTCAGTGATATTTTGGGTACAGTTATACTCCAGTCGATTTAATAGTTAACCGTGTTATAAACAACGATTGTACTGTGTCGCAGGATGCATAGCTCTCTAACTTATACATAACATTAGAAACCAGTAGTGTTCTGAACTGTATTATAGCGATTTATCTACTGCTGTCCTCTTTTATAAGATGTATTTAAGAACAAAATAAATATAAACCAATGGTATTAGTGGAATTGATGGAACAAATTCGTTGTCCTGACGGAAAGTTTATCTATTATTTTCAGGAAATCCCAATGCTTTGTTCCACTGCTGGTAAGCCAACACCTTTTCTCACTTGTTGTGGTCATATTATTTGCACGTTTATTCTTGTGAGAGCCTGCGCTTTAATTCATTTTAACGAATGAATAAAAATGTAATCCTAATTTTACTTCGACAGACCGGAGGTCAGTATTTATGGATCAGCTGAAGCACAAATACAACGTCCTCTAAGACAGGTACAACCGGAGACCGTACATCAAGGAAAGGGATGTATTGAGTCGATAAAGTATACGGTGAAGGAGGTATGAATACCGACAAACGACGCGTGACGTCTCCGGTAAAAGGAAATGGAAGCAGCTTCATTGCAGTATTACGACCTAATTCAATAAAGGTTACACCGTATTGAAGAGGTGTATAATCGAGGGAGAGCCTGGCTACGGAAAATCGACGATGAATCTTCATTTATATATGATTGGTTGCAATTGAAGTTAAGGACTCACCATTAAAATGGGGTAGAAGTACTAGTATTTATTCCGACTGAGACATGGGGGGTGGAACACATTCAATAGAAAGGTATTAAGCAGTTTCTTCTACCTATAGACACGTATCTAACTGAAGGAACGTAGTACTTATTTTAAGGGAAGTACGCTTCGTGAGCTGGTGTTTTGATACGATGAATACCACCCGGATCAAGAATATCATCAGACAGACCTATCGTTGATAATCACAGGAAGGAGCTGTTACAGAATCCTGTAGTAGTGTTCCTACGAGGTCATCCTGTTTGCCGCAGAACTTTCAGCGGAGAGGTAATCGGATTAATTTTGACTGGCTTCGACGTATCGCAAAGAAAAAATACATTCAATAAGCGGTGGTTGTGACGATGATCAACTCAATTGATCATATCTTGAAACAGCTCAGAAACACCCCGTACTCGGCGATCTCGTCTCTGTCAGTTTTCCGCTTTTCTTTGTGATGTTGCTCCTATGACTGAGGAGAGAGATGATATGGCATCATTTCCTTCTCACAAAGTTTCTTCTTTATATTATTTCAGCTTCACAGCCAATATTAGGAATAAAAGTCCGATGAGGAGGCGATTCGTTGTCGAGTGTAATGAACAAAACATACAAGTTGTGACATCGCATTCAAGGTCTGAGTGGAGAAAGCCCAGCATATCATTTGGAAACGCGGTTTACCGCTGAAGATACTGGGTAAAGGCTTCCTACCACATTATGTCCGAATCGAATGTTAGTTTAGATGACATCAATATAAACAATTTCTCACCACATTCTGAACACCTACAGTATGAGAATGAGGTGCACTTTTATAACAAATTGGTTCTGTGAATGGTATGCGGCTCCTAACTTGGCAACTTGCTACTACCCTCAACTAAATAATCGCTGATTTAGAAATGTGTTCAAAGAAGCTCGATCCGTTTGATCTCCGAATATGTCTAACCGGTTTGCATGCGGGATCAATAGCAACTCATCTAAAAGAATCCTAGACGCATTGCCAAGCAATGTCTCATATGGTGGTAAGGATTCGCTATTTTGTGTAACCTTGAAATAGACAAGTGGTACTGGAAATATCTTACCGACGGTGAGGAATATTTCTCCAAATAGGTTATTTGACCAGTGACGCAGCTACTTCATAGATAAACTCTACAACTTCTAGAAATTGCATCGAAGATGGGTAATTATTGTTGACACTATTACGTTGTATCCCAGAATTTCGGTACGGGTGTCTGACTCCAGCAACATACTACCAAGCGCCGTTGTCCTGTCGGAACCCATTCCACGCATTTTCAGTGTTCCGTGTGAACTCATCTCTCCTAATACTCGTTTTTACAAAGAATTCGGCGATATATGAACCCAGTTTTGTTTTCTTCATTTCCTGAATTTTGGTTATTTTCCCAAACACAATTTAGGTTTGACACCCTCGTCAAACACACCTTGTTACGCCTCAGTCCCAAATAACCATAATAAGATGGAATTCATTCAGCTTAATAGTCGTAACAGTGGCTCGAGTAGGACCTCTCCAACATATCAGGAGGTATTCGAGGTCACATTAGGGAGTTCCCAATTTCCTTATTCCTTAATTATCGTCGTCATTGAAGTTATAGCGAAGTTATGTAGGACCCACATGATTAGCGAACCGCACACTTTATAACCTTAATGACTGCATTGGATTGACTGCATGGATGTATAACTCCATCATTCACCTCACTAGCAATTTCGGACTTTATTTCCACATTGTTTTGTGGAGATGTCTTAGTAAAGATAATGTTTTTATGTTTTCTCACTCCATCCTCTGATGAAGAGACATACACATTTAAGGCACGTCAACATCACTTAAGTAATAGTTGCATGACATCTTTCACATCAAAACAAACAGTCTTATTGGTTTGTTATGTTTTGTATCTTTGCCTAAATATCCGCCACTGCATAGTATATTCGTACTATTCCAGCAATTAAGCTATTTTACTAACATTGCGAACCATGACAAGATTGAAACCATCAACTGGACGTTTACGTTGTGTATACGTGGTTGCAAGTTGGTCCAAGGCATCGATCGTGTATCACCAATCTGGAACACACGGAAAGCGATTTTTACAAGGATTAGCTCGTATTTCTTAGACTACGACTCACTAGAAAGCTACACAATGAAAAAAAATAGTCAACCGAGACAAAAATAATTGATCGCGGATCGTGGACTTGCTCAAATATCTCGTGAAGATCCCACTCAGAGCCTAATAATAATAATAATAATAATATAATAATAATAATAATATAATAATAATATAATAATAATAATATATAAACTTTTGAAGGGCCAAAATTTTCAAAGTACTCAATTCGCTTGTATACAACCTAATGAAAATAAGCCCTTTAAAAAACGAGTTTCAAATGAGCCTTGAAACTGCCCGAAAAAGAGCTTGGGCCCCGGGCCGATGGAAAGGCGTGATCGCCATAGTGTGCATGTCAGCACGCGAGTATAAACTGAGGATGTTGAGGAGTGTTAGTATTTTGAAACATTCATTCTCACACATACGCACGCTCATTATATACTTCAGTGGCAGCTGTGAAATGAACCACCGATTCAGTTGGAACGTATTTACTTCCCAGATAACATGCGCCTGATGTTGAGAAGTGTCTCGATAAGTTTGAAATATCACCACTAGAAGCATGACCCTAGCATCTGGTCTCCTGTTTCCTGTTCTCTTCCTCCTCCGTTGGGAAAATATGGTGGAAGAAGAAGAAGACGTCGAAATGACGGAGGATAATTCATTCAAACATTAGCCTCGTAAAGGAATGTACGGACATGAAGGAATTATTGTGAGTAAATAGAGTGTCTTTTAGTAGCTCAGTGAATTGAGGTATGCCCAGCACCCTACGTTTATTATAGCTGTTTGAAAATCGCTGTCGAATGTTACTCTCGAATACTTTTAGATAATTTTGTGCCACTGCAATTGCCACACACTTCGTTTGTATGATTTTTTTTCACAATGCTGTTTGATCATAAGAGGCAACAGTTCCCTATTGACCTAAACAACACATTAGCAGCGGTGTCTTTCTTTGCATAGAACATTCATTTGTGAGAATCAACAAACGAGATTTTGATGGCGATTCATAAAATCAAATAGTTGCCACTCCTAGTTGAAGGTGGGTTTTGATGCCGTAACCTCGGCCTGGACCCCCCCCCCCCAAGCGTGAATGTCAGACGACGAAGCCAGTGGTGCCTGGACAACACTTTTCTTCCCTGAGTTAGTATCCTGTGCTACAGCCCAGCGGTGAGCAGATTGTACCATTTTCGATTTTTGGTATAAGGCCGACCAAGATCCGAACCGCCGCTACCGTAGTGGGGCAGACGCTTCGAACCACTTTGAATGGAGCAATGGTATGAGAAGCATTTTGCCAGTGGTCCCTAGCTTTTTTTCCATCGGAGCGGCGCCGCGTTCAGCTAACGGATTAAGCTGAATCCCCCTCAACTACCCCCAAACATGTATTGTATTAATTCTCAGCTGATAATCACTACAGCTCCTTAACAACAAGAACACAGCAATTTTGTACCACATATTGCAATAAACCACCCTCTTTTTATTATTACCGCATGTGTGTCTGTTGTATTGTGTTCACACGCTGTGTTGAATCTTAATCAATCCCTTTTTGTCATAATTATACTCAGCACATACATTCCATCGCTGAATAAAACCAACAATATGGAAACACCTTCCTGTGTTGATAGAATAATAGTCAAATGGCGAAAAGTAGGCCCAAACATGTTTACAAAGAACCCTAACCCCCCACCCGGCCCACTCCCCCCCCCCCACGTGAAGGATGTTGAACTCGGAAGGACCTTTTGTTAACCAGTTCCTGATTGCTCGATCCTATCCAAGAATAATTCGTCTTTCATGAAAGTTATTCAGTATGAGAAGGCATGTTCCCCCCACCCCCCCCTCCCACCCGACAGATAATTTGATATTTACTTGAATTATCATAACTCTAGTAGCACCAATCCTAATGGCTTCTGATGATCATGAGCTTTTCATGTAAAATGTTAGGGAACCCTATCCCGTGAATTATGTTAGTCACCGTTACCCTATGTTACCTCACCACCAAAACCCCCGATTTAAGGCACTATGTCCCAACATATCAGTATTATCTCATATAGTCCCAATACGTTGTTACACAGTAAATGTTTTTCTCGGTTTATTTTTATTTACTTTGAAAACGCAAACGGTTTCTGGAAAGCTGGCCTGTGTGGCTGGCGTAAAAGTCCTAAAGTCAAGTATACCATCTTCACAAATTTTTCATGAAAATTCCAACAAACTTCGGAACTTTGCATAATTATGCTATGGATTGGATACTTGAAGCAAATTTGTTACATTGAACGTATCCTGGTGATTTCGTCCCTACTTTGAAATTATCCATCTCCCACCAGTTTGAGTGAAAATCCACTAACCTACTGAAATCGCTAATTACGATTAACTCGAATAAGTGCCAAAAATCAACGCAGGTCGTGTACACTCCATTGTTGTTTTGATATACACCCAACTATGGGTGTACACTAATCAAATGCCATCTACGTATCGATCAAGAGATATCTTTACACAAGCTTTCCAGTCTGATCTCAAATATTGTATGCAATCTATGCGAATTAGTATGAATTATAATTATTATATCTATAAGTACTCTGGGGACGACGAGTGGATGCACATCGACAATCTCACGTACCCTCCACACTGACATGTTATTATCCCATGTGTAGTTCGCTCTGTCATAGTGATAGTCATATTTTATTTTAGGGCTTCCGCCATCGGAGGTATAGGGGTGGACAGCCAAAAAGACGAACTAAACATGAGATTAACAGTACAGAATGTGCATGTTTCTTTACATATTCGTTGGATGTGTCCTTGCCAGTGTCTATTTCGGTTGATTCCATTCCTACTGCGCTAATCTGGAGGGACGTGAAAGGTAATCGGAAATTCCATATATACTGGTAAATTTTTATTTCACTATCGTTCCCCAGAATTATACAGTTCCGTGTTGACTGAAACGACACAGAATAGAACGTATATTCCGATCGAATATCGAACTCGAACATTCCGATCAAAACGTTCAATTGGTACCAACTAGAGGTTCACAGAGATTCGAACTGCGACCTGGTGGTCTCGACCCGACGATTGAATACTTTCACACTTAGGATCAGCATCTCTTACTTGAGCAGTGCTGTTCTGCCATGTCGGTGTATTTATCCACATACCTGTGCGTTTACTAATCGCAATAATACATCTTCCTTCAATCTTCGAACGCAGCACAACACAACAATGATTTTTTTTGTTTTTTTTTTTTTTGTGCCTCAGTGCCTCACCTTCGTTCCGTAGGTTTAATTTACAGTGCAAAATCTGACAGTTTTTCCAGTATTATTTATGCCACGTTCGTGCACTGATCAACGATGGCCACCGTGTTCACGGTGAGGTTATAAATTTTTTTCATATCATTGCTGGCGCGGTAAGCCAGTCCACAGAAGCAGTGCAATTGCTCACACGAAAAAATGTCGGATTTAATATATATTTTTTCCATTAGCGATACTGTAACGGGCGTATTTTTAGGCTCTCGCCATTCTGGAAATAATCAAAATTCTCTCTCACGTGAATTATAGTAGATACTTCAACAGTCTTTGGAGAATGAGTATTCATTCGAAGATTTTGAAGATTGGTCCCGCGTGCACTATTCGGGCAGTGCGTGTCTGCGGTTGTACCCGATTGACCATTGAACACCATAAAATTATTATCACACCATGAAATGCAAACCCGGAAGGTTATTGGGGTGCATAACACACTCTCCTTCAGTCACATTTACGTTGCATGGTACTTTCCAGCCATTCACTCAAGCCACATGTCACTCTGACTATGCTGCACTGAATCATGCAGATGGGAAGAGGGTCATCACTCCTTTAATTGGAACGTAATAATTCGATGCATCCGCTTCTCGCTGGCCAATTGTGAATAATGTATCCTTCGAAATAATATCAATATTAACACTCCCGTCATCAAGGGTATGAAGGTAACCTTGGGGTAACAGTCAGGTATTATGCCTTATCACAATTAAGAAATAAAAATGGCAATGTAACCATGACTATTTGAGAACATTCCATAATGACTTCAACATGTTTATATTTCCTTCCACAGTTTTCTACTCTCGCCTCGGGTTCAGCTGAATTGAAAGTGCGACACTGGTGGTGGTTTTAGTTCTATGTTCACTATAAGTAAGTTAGTTCACGGAATATTATCGATAAGCGTCCTTGCTGTGTGAATTTCTCCCACATTACCGGATACCGCATGTGTACTCATTACAAATTCTCTTTAAAGTTGTGCCTTATAAACATTACACTAGACTACAATACGTCTTCTATATGCCTCTCGATGTGAGCACAGTTTGTCAATGATACACTCTTAATACTACTCTCTAATTATTCATAAACTATCTGAAGCGAAAACGCAAGCAAGATCATGAACTTCCGTTGTACGTAACGATATTTGCAAACCTGGAAAAGGCCAGTCATATCGTATGAAGATATCAGCCCTTCTCCTTGCTTAGAGAACAGCTATGGCTATATCATCACAATAACCACAAATCACACCCTATCATTGATCAAAAACAGTTTGCGGTACTTTGTTCTTGAATAATAAAAAAAAAAAATAGATATATATAATAAAAAAATAATAGAATAGAAATAATAATATTTCGGGCTGTATATACCCATGCATCGTAATACTTCTGTTATAGAACGCAATTAGGCCTATTCGAAATTTCCCTGCGGCGCGGTTGTCGTTCGGTTGGTCATTTTTCCGGCGAAGTTAAAGAAAATGAATTAGGCGGTCGCACCGTGAATATCTTATTAAAAATGTAAACTTGAGACTTTACTGGTTTTAGGTATGTTAGACTAACGTTGCTGTTGAATGTGGATGTGATCCCAACCCCGACGTAAAATCACTGACATGCACTATTGCAAGTTGTACAATCGTTAGGAGCTCAGAACACACTATTGTTGCGTTATCATGTGAATATTCAGCCACTACTTCCATCATGGGCGACATTTGTCGATGCCCTGTATAAATAGACTAAAGATGGTGTTTTTTTGTCATTAATCTGCTAACAGTTAGAGTAACACTGCGTATTGACATACAGGTCCACGGTGAGGAAGTTATCATGAAGCTCTGTCTGAAGCATCCACAATCACGGATACGACTCTCTGATACAACGGATGAGCAATGTACAATCCTGCGGGAAACTTTCATAAGCACGAAGTAAGTGATTTCCTATTCCGCTCATTAGTTAAATGATAACAAGGAACGGTAACGAAGGCCGCCTGTATGAAGACAGGTTGCAGTGCGACGCTACTGCTTCCCCATTCGGCTTCTGAGAGAACCTAATGAGGAAAATGGATAACAGCTTCCTTCAATAGCCTCCTTGCAATCCTTGTTAGGGCAAATATGCCATGTAGCGATAACTTAACCACATCAGACCTCATTCAGTCTGAACGTGCATTCTTATCACTCTTTTCATTATTGTGTGAATAGTTTGCCTCAATACATGTACAAATACACTGTTTTACCCTGGTCAGTGATATTCCGCTTGCCAAGATGTCTTTATTTTATGGAAAAAATCCTCCTTTCAACCTCAATTATCAATGATTTTGCAATGCGGATCATGGTCAGGCTCAACTGATATTAACATGATACTAATATTTTGGGGTTATGGGCACACTGATGCTATGAATAAATTATTGATACTGCAGAAAAAATTGTTCGTATCACTGATATACATATATAATAAATGTTTTGGGGGTTAGGGCCAATTATGCAATAAATAAGTTATATATGCTGCAGAAAACAATTATTTGTTCGTATCATTAAAAGTTTCGGTTCAGTACGCCTCAACCCAGCCCCGTATTTAAAACCTGGACATAATGCCGATTTTCGGTGTTACCTATACGCAACTTGGAATTTTTTCATATATCGCATGGTAAATAACCTCATTTCTCCTTTGTCTGTACATGTCCTCCCCCCCCCCCGGCCCCCCCCCCCCCCATCCACCTTATTTCTCTTAGTTTCTCCTTTTGCTTGTTGTTGAGGCCAGGCTGTGAATAATCTGTTTATTATACAGCATTTTAAATAAAAACCGGCTCCCTTCTTTCCAGTACTTATTGCGTATTTTTCAGTGTCCCGTAGGAACATCATACGACCCACACTCCCATCGACCCCGCTTTTTTGCTAAAACTTGGTCGATTCTTATATCTAATTCATCTGGTTCCGTCTTGCTATGTGTCCGTTTTTCATTAAATTAAAACGAAAACCTGGTTAGCAAGGTCCAAATAACCCAATAGGCTGGAATGCTCCTGATCGGTACGTCTGCACCAGTCCGCACGTGAATGCATGCCGTAAGACTCTCCAACATTCTGGAGATAATTCGAACACATTAGAGTAACTCGATTTCAATGTCGCCGGTCCATTGGGTTGTAGCCAAAATTGTGCAGAAGGCTTGCCAATGATAAGCCGAATTGGGTAAACTCCATGTTATAATTCTGAAGTATATTGCCTGAATCAATTTGCAATCTTCAATTGATAATTTCACGATGAATGTGAAACATTCCGTAAAGTTTCCACATTTTCGTATTGGTACTTATCGCAGATAAGATGCTGGAGGCAAACCTTGGGGAATGGAATCATGTAAGGTAATGCACTAACCGCACATATAGTTTCACCACATGGTTGGCTCTTGTATATATCAAATATTATCCAACTAATGATAGATAACCGACCGATTCATAGGTATCATCTACTTCACAGTCACATGTCTAATCATTTTTGTGCAGAATCTTATCATATCAGGAATACCGAAGATGCATATACTTTATGACCACACTAGAGAACAATATTCACATGTGCGTTCATGCAACACTTCAATAAAGCTGCGAAATGATCACTATTCAGATAGAAAGGTATTTTGTTTCCCAGATAACAAGTGCCTGTCTGACGTTGACAGGGTGCCTTAAAAGTTTGATACCCCCACAACAAAGGGCATGGCGCCCTCACATCTGCGTCTCCAATCCCCAGCCGTTGTGAAGGTTGTGGTGAAGGAAGCAGAAGACGTTGAAATAACAGAGGCTAGATTCCTTCAAGTATTAGGCTTCGTCAAGGAATGTACCAAGGTGACGGAAGTATCGTAAGTAGATGACATGCCTGTAGTCAGTAGCTCAGTGTAGCGAGGTATGCAAAAGTACGTACGACTATTATATTATTGTTTGAATTCGCTGTCGAGAAAAATGAGCCTTCAACTCTTTCAATTATAGTGTGCAAATGCCATTTGAATTACTGACTGTTTTTTCGGCTTTGTAGTATTAACCTAGTATTCCTAATAGTGTCTGTCGTCAGCTAAGGGAAGGACATCGATTGTTGAGAGACAAACCAAAGCCTGATGGGTAAGTTAGAAGACGGGCTAGTGCTGCTGAAACGAGGTTCCTTCCCTGCCTATTCTTGCGTGTTGATCTTCGGGGTATTGAGGGTAATGCCCACTCGAAGAATGTATTGGATGAATTTATCAAACTGATAATCATACAGCGCTACCCACAAGAATACAGCAATATGTGACAACAATATTGAAATGTCACCCTGTTTTTACCTCATCTGTAGTCTGCGTATTGCGTTAACAAGCTTATGCTGTTGATCTTAGCCCTGCTTTAGGAGGGCTCCTGTTAATAATGAAACCCAGCACCATATATTCCATTGTTGAATAAAACCGAAATATGGAAACACCTTCCTGTGTTGCTAGATTTATAGACAAATGCCTGGAGAGTGGGCCAGAAAAAGTGTTGACAGGCTCACCCCTCCCCTCCCCCCCCCCCCCCACCCCGCTCATGAGATAAGGAAAATGTAAGGAATGTTAGTTAGGGAGATTATGTGAGACAAGTGTTGATTGATCGATTGTTTTTACCTCATCTGTAGTCTGCGTATTGCGTTAACAAGCTTATGCTGTTGATCTTAGCCCTGCCTTTAGGAGGGCTCCTGTTAATAATGAAACCCAGCACCATATATTCCATTGTGAATAAAACCAAAAATATGGAAACACCTTCCTGTGTTGATAGATTTATAGACAAATGCCTGGAGAGTGGGCCAGAAAAAGTGTTGACAGGCTCACCCCTCCCCTCCCCCCCCCCCCCCACCCCGCTCATGAGATAAGGAAAATGTAAGGAATGTTAGTTAGGGAGATTATGTGAGACAAGTGTTGATTGATCGATTGTTTTTACCTCATCTGTAGTCTGCGTATTGCGTTAACAAGCTTATGCTGTTGATCTTAGCCCTGCTTTAGGAGGGCTCCTGTTAATAACGAAACCCAGCACATATGTTCCATGTTTTTTTTTTTTTTTTTTTGTTTTTTTTTTTGAATAAAACCAAAAATATGGAAACACCTTCCTGTGTTGATAGATTTATAGACAAATGCCTGGAGAGTGGGCCAGAAAAAGTGTTGACGGCTGAACCCCCCCCCCCCCCCCCTCCCCCGCTCATGAGATAAGGAAATGTAAGGAATGTTAGTTAGGGAGATTATGTGAGACAAGTGTTGATTGATTGATCGTATGGGAAAAAATATTCCTTGCTTTTAAGGATAGTTTTGTTAGTAGTGCGAAGGCAGGTACCCCTCCGACAGGGTCAATTGATATTCCACTTAAATGTCATTCACTTGAGTAGCAGCATCCTCAATGGGTGAAATAACTGCCTTCTCAGTCCATCCTTTAAATGGCCTGTGATGACATGACGGTTTCTTTCATGTGAATGTTACCGTTTGTGAGGGCACCCTATCTCGAAATATTGACCAGAAAGTTTATAATTATCTGGCATTTTCCTCTTATAAGTCGAAAATTGGGTGACTTTTGATGACAAACAGTTCCCGTGAATTATGGTAACTTGATTTTAGCCACGCGTGTCTCAAAATATCACCGCCGACAGGCATAGAAGTTGAAGTTGTTGCCATAAAATGTTATTATTTTGTAAGTTTTCATCGTTTCTTTTTTTGTCTTGCAACGAAGGTTTTATAAAAAAAAATTCTTGCTAATGTAGGCACCAAGTCCTAAAAGCATTATGTAATCAGATACACAATCCAATTGCTGAAAAGGTATCAAAACCAACCTTGGACCCCTTGTAACGTGAGGACTAGTGTGATAGGACAGGAGTTGGTTCGGCGGTGTAGCACCACAGGGGCACTACCACATATCTCAAATGGACAATTTTCATTTTATCTGCCCATAAAATCCTAAATTGAGCACATTTTTAGATAAAACCAGCTATGCTGGTTGAGCTAATTTGATGCCCAGTCATTCTATCCGATCTATCTATATATCTATCTATCATCTATCTATCTATCTATCTATCTATCTATCTATCTATCTATCTATCTATCTATCGATAAAACTCGACCAGACTGGTCCACTGTTATTGAACTGAGGGTCATTTTGCTCACCTAAAGGTCAAGATCAAATGGCATTAAAGGGGCCTAATGGGCAAATGAGTGGAACTGCAAAACGCTGCTTCCTACAAATTTAGGCGCATGATGATGTTGGTCATAATGATGGTTCTATCAGCTACCTTCCGGGTGTTTCAGGAATGTTGTAAAGGCCAACTGCGGCACGAGGTCCCATTCTAGAAATTTCATACAATGGTACTGGAAATGAATCTCCTCCTCACAAGCTTCAATTGATTTTCTCAAATACAGTAGGTCCTGGGTAGAGGGCCCCATTGGGGTGTTCGGGAATTTTGGGCCATGTGTCCAGTTTTAGGGCCCATACTGCAACATCTTGTATCTAGTTGCACCATGCTGAGTTCGGTAACTAATGGATGCTCCAATAGGCGTACCTTCAGGATGCCCAGGGATTTGTGACCAAGACCCATGTGGGTCACGAGGCCCTCATTGGGAATTACGCAAAATGCTTCTCCTTCTCACAAGTTTGGTGAAACAGTACTGAACATTCAGTCATAATGATTGTCTTAACAGTCGGACTTCGGCGTGTCAGATTTTTTTTCAACCGAGGTCCCACTTTGCCCGCAGGGGCCATTTTATGAATCCATGGATGTCACACCTGGTATACAAGTTCCAATTGGTTTCCTTTAAGAGTTCATGGAATGCTACTCGGTTGGTGGTCCATCGAGGGGTTTGCGAACTGTGGCTGAATGCCCAATGGGCCTGGGGCCAATCATATTAAATCCTGAAACAGCTTCTACAAAGTTTGAGCACTGGTCAGTTGCGAATGTTCAGTCATAATGCTGGCCCAATTAGACGTACATCAAGGTTTCAGGAAATTTGGACTGAGTCCCATTTGGGCACGAGGGCCCATCATGTGCAATCACGCAAAATGCATTTCCTCCCACAGTGCTGATGCTCGATCATAATGATGGAATTTTTAGTTTTAGGTCCAAGGACCCCTGGGCCCTACGCCTATCTATCCGTCGTGTCAACAATTATTTTTTTCGGCCCAAAACATCATTCTTCGACGATGTTTTTGACCAACTTGGACTCATTACATTCATTGACCTTCTTGAAACGTGTGAAGTTTAAGGTCAGAGGCCATTAAAGGGGCGCAATAGGCCCTTGTGTTAAATTGCCTCTTCCTTTCTCAATTGGGCATTATCGATGGATGTTGACTGAAGTTAGTAACAATGTTCATTGACTGCTAAAACATTTTTGGCCATATCAAGATCGAGGTCGAAGCTGTTACAGGGTCACAATATATGCCATTGCTTGAAACTTGCTTCTTGGCCTAATTTATGCAACCTTAGTCATATTAATACCTTCTATGACCTTGACACTGTTGTTACTTTCAAAATCGGAGGTGTACATGTTCCCAAATTTCCATGGAAATCAACAACTTTAGAACAAAATATCACATTAAAAACGACTTTTGAGAATCGTCCCTACTGTAAAATTATTAGGACATTAATAAACATCTCCACCATGTGTCGTGAAAATCCAACAGCCTAAAAAAGTCCGCATAAATTCGCGAATACTGCCAAATCTAATCAGTTCGTTACACTTCATAGTTGTATATACACTAAACTGCTAATCAATGCATCTATATCGATCGATCAAGAGATGTCTTGTACACCACTTTCAAGACCCGATTTCATTTATATTAAATTTATATACGAATAGTATGGTCGCGAGGGACACCAGTGATGCACATCGACACTCTTCAACCGTACCACGCGGTCGACACAATTAACACAATCTTAACATGGTGATTTACGCCTAAACAGATAAACTCGTGTGAATGTTTCCTTTACAGATTGCGTTGGATGTTCTCTGCCAGTGTATATTTCTGCTGATTCCATTCCTACTGCTTTATCTCGGGGAACGTGAATGTAATCGGAATTTTCATATATATAGTGGATGCTTTGTTTTCAAATTATCGTTCCCCCCGGGAGAAGCACAGTTTCCCTATTGACTGACACACCCCAGTGTATAATTTTCCTGAAGAAAGTAAACTCAATTTTGTGAGAAATATTGATTTTGCGATAACTCTAACTATACCAAATTAGTTTTTTAGGTTTTGGAACAATTCTCGGCCACGTTCATTCTCTATTTTGGCTGGTCGGCGCTCATACCTCCACCGGCCTGGGATCGGTATTGGAATACTTTCGTTGGGTACTTAGGAGCGCCGCTTACAATACATCATTTCTAGCCAAAATTGAATTCAGCCCGGTGAACGTTCTCGTGAGTTCTTCATTTCATATAATTCCTATTGTATCTATGAGTGAGAGAGCGTGGATAAGTGACTTGTTTGTTTGGCGGGTGTATTCAGCAAACAATTTGGTGTTCAATTTCAAGAGTACTTTGCCGTGCATTTCTTATATTAATTAGACGTTTCTAATGCAGTTCTAGCATGTTTTCCTCCTCCGCAATTTACTGAATACGTGGCTACCCTGGGTGTCCGAGCCCCCCCCCCCCACCCTCACCCATGGTATGAAGAAGGAGAACCAATTGAGGAAGATAGGAGAGGAAAGTGGACTGAAGAAAAAAAGGGAGGAAGAATGAAAGGGGGTTAAAAGAGAGGAGAGGAATAGGTGGTTGAGTGGGGGGGGGGGGGGGGTCGAGAAAGCGAGAAACCAAGAAACAAGAACCCAGGGCCCAGTGATTCCTTGCCCGCCTCGCCAAGAAAACGACTGAAGGGTGTCTTTGGTTCATGCCCTTTTGTTCGAACTGCAAATACGCGTAGACAGACTTTAGATGAGACTCCCAAACGATTAGGATCATCTCTTCCAACAGCAAACCCTTCGTGCTTAGGTATGGGCTCTTTACAGGATTTCCATTGCCCATTATCATTCCTCCCAACTATCCAGACTTGACCTCTTTTGACAATCCGTATTTTTTAATTCATCATTCCCCCTCCCCCCCCCCCCCCCCCCACTTCAATAGGTATCATCTATACACCCAACACTCCCATGGCACGTGTGAGCTCTCTACATCAATTCGTTGCACTTTTTTGTCAACATGAGTCTCCTTTTTCCAGCTTCTCCAGACTGATCTCAGCTGACCTTTGACCTGGACCCATAATAGGGTTCATGTGCGATAGGATTCATAGGGTTTATGTACTATTCATGGGGAACGCACATACAAAGGATGTACCAAGACGCCATTCAAATATTGGTATCAGGCAAAATATTGTTTTTTCACAAATTTCTAATTTTTACCAAAAAAGACCCCCAAATCTAACGAAAAACAATTGGGTTCCTCTACACCTCATGAAAATTGCATACCCTCCTCGTCTCTCAAGGATTCGATTATAGGAAGGTTCGCCTGCGCGCCTCTCGGAGGAGTCAATCCCTATGAGAGAGTTTGCGCTAGCGCCGCCCCCTCGAAGGATTCAATTCCCACGAGGGTTGCGCCAGCGCGCCCCCGAAGAATTCAATCTCTATTAGGGTTGCGCCCACGCGCCCCTTTTGAAGAATTTCTTTCCTATGAGGGTTACACAAACACGCCCCTCGAAGATTAATTCCCATGCGCCAGCGCCAACCCTTTCTTTTTTCGGAGATGAGGGCGAAGATTCATTTTCGTGAGGGTTTGCGCGAGTGCGCCTCTCGACGAAAAAATAATCCTATGAGGGTTGCCCAGCTTGCCCCTCGAAGGATCCAGTCTCTATGAGGGTTACGCAAGCACGCCCCTCCGAAGGACTCACGCCCTATGAGCGGTTGCGCCAGCACGTCCCCGATGAATTCACTCTTGGAGTGTGCGCCAGCGCGCCCTAGGAAAGATTTTTTTCCATTGAGGATTACCGCCCAGCACGCCTTTCGAAGAATTCAAACCCAATGAGGTGGCGCCAAAGAGCACCCCAGAAGATTCAATCCCCATGAGGGGTGCGCCAGAGCGCTCCTCGAAGGATTCAAACCCCTATGAGGATTGCGCCAGCGCGTCCCTCGAATATTCAAGCCCCGTGAGAGTTGCGCCAACGCCGCCCCTCGAAGGATTCGATCTCTTTGAGGGTTACGCCCCAGCACGCCCACAGAAGGTTCAAGCCTATGTGGGTCTTGCGCCAGGCGCCGCCCTCGAAGGATTTAATATCATGAGGGGTTGCGCCAGCACGCCCCATCGAAGGGATTGGAATTATTTCTTCATGGCGGATATTACGAATTAAAATTTCCCAACGTTTCGTTTTATCAAACATTTCAGCAATGTTTTGTTTGTATGTTTCACGCTATCAGCGCATGTTGCACTCTCCCTGCAAGTGTACTCTCCTGTAAGATGCAGTACCTTAAAGAATAGCAAAACCAATATTAATAATATAGACAATGCTAATAAAAAAAAAAAACATGCTTGTATAGTGCTTTTCAGGTCAAAGGCTCATAACATGATCACAGGAAAGATTGGACAATCTGGAGATGGAGGCCTGCTGCGTTATGGGTTCAGCTCTCCATACAAGCACGTGGGACGAGCGGCAATAGAGATAAAGTTACCTTGCACTAAAAACCCGGGGATCTATGACGGCTAGGTTAGGTTTGTATACCGTACGAAGAGCACTCATAACACAAATTAACCCTTCAATACAATATTCACCTCACGGAGTTCAGTCGAACATATGTTTCAGCCCAAAGAGGAAACTACCAGTCCCACGGCATACATCCATTCAAAACCTTGCCCTGTGTAGTTAGGACTTTATAAGCTCACGGCTAGGAACTACATTGGTCTTTGCTTGGCATCGACGCCGTCCATTGTTGCGTGGAATAGACCCAGTATAGCACCCAGCGGACCCAGATGATTGGTGGATGAGCCTTCTTGTTGCGCATCTTTTCTGTCGCAATCACCGTACACGGACTTGAACCAATCGGGGTTGCTATATGAACACAACAAAATATATAATGCATCAATCTTCACACTGCTGTAGCACCACATCGTTCCATCATAGAGCTCAAAGCAGGGGGTCCCTTAAATGAGTCAGTGTGTAAGCGGACACTTGAATACAGGGGGGAGGTTGCGCCGAAGGACACGATGCAGCTAACCCTGTGTTTGCCGAGTGGATGTTGCCTTTGCCAACTCGAAATTGGCAGCTCTGCCAATTCATAACAGAAACACTTCAATGGTTTGAGGTAGCTTAAAAAACTTGGTTTTAATGTTTTATGAAAGGGCTGTTTGATAATCAACCTAAACCAGGTATATAGAAAACACTATTCAAAGAACATGGGACAAGCTAGGTACCAAAGATTTGTATTTATCACTCGCAATACCTTAACCTCAAAATTCCTTACAACCATCGTTACAACTTAGTTAAATTATTTCATGAAAGTATGTATAGAGTATCCAGCTAATTGAAGGGACGGGAGGCATTTTGCGTCACCATAAATCTTACTCTTGTGCCACTCCATTACCTCAAAGTAATGGTTCCCGCCGTTCTGGTGACACGGAGAACCTGATGATAGACACCATGTTTTGGTGCACCAGGTAAAAAAGTTACGTGTGTATCTCTACTGTGCATAGATGACAAACATTTTGAAGAATGCTATAAGCCAGTGTTAAACTACAAATAATCAGCTTGACTGGGAGCACTGACCAGTTCTTGCTGAAATTCATGTCAACAGATTGCAGACACTATGAAGGGACCTACGACGACCCCAGCCCTTGACACCAAGAACTGATTATTGGGGTCATGTACTCAATAGCATCACAAGAACTGAACATCACTTGAGCTATTGTGTCCAGCCAATGTCCACATACTCAGTCAAGGAATGAAAAAAGGACTACGTTAGATTCTCAGGGAAACTGATCAGGTTTGTCCAGTGTGTTCACTATAATAGAGTAAAAGGTGTCAAGGGAATTCCGCATCTCTTTCATCAGCTCCGCTGATGAATTGACATCATGTAGTGAAAGCCAAAGTGAAATGTGCAGTCAGATTTGGCGATGTTGTGGAATATGCACTGAAATAAAATATATATGAAATGCCACAATTTTGACGAACGATAGTACTCCTTATAGGTTGCAATATACAGATGAAACAAGGTCAGGACGGAAATGGTGGTGTCTGATTTTCCAGCCTAAAGTAATAATTAAAATGTGTATCATCGAGTCACCGACACTGTGGTTTATCAGAAATGGACGCTAACCAATGACACCAACACGACGACACCATATTACAACTAGCAGTTTGGCCAAATTGCCCAAAGCTAACAATCAATACCACTCCCATATCCGGTGACATGCCACCCTAGGGCCTGAGCTAACCCTGAGTACTGCTATTGTTCTGAACCCGCCCCCTACCTGGTCCAAGCGTGGCGGGCATATCCAACTATTTGCTATGAACAAGACAAAAAGCCTTGCCCCCCCCCCCCCCCCCATCCTCTTCTACGAACGGTTTAAATAATGTTACTGATCTTATTCTGTGATATGCTCAGCAATTTAAAATGTAAAAAAGTATGCTCGACAAACCTTCTGTTTCAAGTTAATTAGCTTCTTCTCCCCTGTGTCTGTACTGTCAGAAGCAATCACATTTTTATTTTGATATCGATGTATTATATGGTTTCTGCACTATCGATGTTGCTTCCGAATGACTGTGCAAGTGTTGTCAAATAAAGTTCGGGTAATAAGAAACTGCAGGAAGTGTTATTCGACTGACTTATTACCACACCACCCGGCGGACGTCCTGTACACCGTGTCGGTCAGTATGGGATATGAAGGCTGGGGCCGCCTCCGGGTCGCTCCATAGCTCCATGGGGGGGGGGGCGGGGGGGTGAGCGGAGCTTGCCCAAATACCGCCCGATCTCATCTCTTCCTTAGGAAGATAGTGGAAGAAGGGTTTTTGTCGATCCGCTGCAACATCTCTTTGTTGACAACCAGCTTCAGCCCCCTACGCCGTAAGCTCAGCTACTGGCCATTACCCAGCACTGAAACGCACTGCTTCGTGTCAGAAGACATCTTATGCGCTTCATAAACGCCAAGAAGGCCTTCCTTGGTGCCTACTTGTTTCAGTGCAGCGTTCGCTACTATAGACCAATCTCACTTATGATCGCCTCACTATGAGATACGCTATTACTGGTAAGGCACTTGAGTGGTAAGCCAGCTACTTGTGTGGTCGAACACAAGTCTGTTATATTGTTGATAATTCTATATCTCGCCCGCCCCCCCATTCTGATTGTGGTCCCTCAAGGATCTGTCAGTGGGTCCTCCATTGCACTTAACTGCTCAGTGCCTGTTCAAGATATTAGCCCACGGTATCCAGTCTGTCTCTATGCCTGAAGACACCCAGCTCTATCTGTATTTGGCTCTCTATAGTGGTGTAGGTGCTGTGAGTAGGATGGAAGCAGGTATCACCAACATTGGTCTAGTGCCATTCCCATGTGCTTGTGGCTGATATTGAGATGACAGAATTTATCTACTTCTCGTCACACTTTCTCCTTCTTCTTGGGATCCTACCATCAAAGTCGGCAAGTCTGTTGTTGAACTGTATTCAAGCTCGCCATTACGAATGATATGGACTCTTCCTTTAGAATGTCTAGTCATGTGCAAACCATTTGTAAAACTGCCCTGCATGCAATTAGAATGATTGGGGACATTCGCCTGTACTTCGATCAGAAGACCACCACCACCATGCTTATCCATGCTTTTGTCACATATAGGCTGGATGCTTGTAATTCCTCGTTATTTGGTTCTCCCTGACTATCATAACAAGGCTCAGCAGAGTGCCAAAAAAACATTGCCTGCTCGAATGATTGTCTGTGTTGCCGCCATGAGCATATCACTACACTGCTCTCCAGCTTTTTTTTTTCGCACTTGGCCTCCCAGAGTAATGGAACGAGGATTGCTTTTTAAATCATTCTACTCATAAACAAAGAAATCAAACGGCATGGCCCTAGGGTGCGATCAGTGAGCTTGGTCAGCTGCATGTTCCTCCCAATCTATGAGGTCTCATTTTCCGAACAACAACTCAAAGTCATGGTCCGCTCATCCACCAAGTTCTACTGTGACCGTTCTTTCGCCTCTGCTGCTCCCACTTGTGGGAATACCCTGTCATGAACTTGTCGTTGGCATCCGACTGTTAAGCTACTTTAAGTCTCGTCGTGTAAAACCTTTTTCTTCACCAGCACTTTCTTTTGCGACGATCTCCTGTCATGTCGTTAAGGTCTCTTAAAGCTCTAGCGCTTTCCTCATGAGGCGCCCCTTATCAAGTTCCCCTCATTATTAGTATTATGGTTGGCATCATTAATTATTAGCATTAGTATATTATCATATATATCCATCAGGGGCCAATATTCAGAAATGGGCAAAATTTAACTTGATGAAAGTATCGAGTTATATCTGGACACCCCTTAAATCTGGCCCATACCAAGTGAATCGTAAAACACCAAAACACATAAATTGATATGCGGCCAGATATGGCACAGATATAAAATTCAGATACAGCCCAAATATGGCAAAGATTATATGGCCCCTTATGGTCATTTTCAGATTGGGCAGATATAACTCGATGAAAGTATCAAGTTAATTCTGGGAACCCCTAATACTGGCCCATAAAAACTTCATAAAAAAACAGCAACTTTATATGGCCCATTATCAAGTACATCGTAACCACAAGCACTAATTTATAGGGACACCAGATTAAACTCCAGATATAGCCCAGATATAGCAGCCAATCTGGTCCATATCGGGCACATATCTGGTCCATATAAGCCATATATGTCATATTCAGATGTGGCAACTTGATTGATGAAAGTATTGAGTCATAGGGTAACTCTTTAGATTGCCAACATGTTCGTCATATTACACACATCAAATATCGTTCCACATAATGATCACATTAGCTCCGCGCTATTTATTAATGTATTTCCTCAGCATTTGATCATTGACGAAACGCAATGTTCCTGTGTGCAATTCTTGAAAGTACATAAATTAGCGAGAATAGACGGTCAGATGATCGTGGGCTGATTGGTTTTGCAAACGATATCTCGGTCCAACACGTTTTGTTTGAGCATGTAATGGTAATAAATCAACAGAAATGAACTATGTTTTCATATTACCAATGTGTTTGTAGATAAGTGGGTAATGTGTTTAATGTACTGAGCAATATGACAACTTCTAATAGCACGAGTAAGTCGATTCAGGAATCTTGTTCTTGAACACAAGTCGCAACAGGAGCGTTTTTTTTTCATATTTATTTACGCAGTGTCATATGCACGGACGGATATCAGCTGAATTTAAGAGCTGGACAATGGGAGGTGAGTAGCATTCCCAAAACCATCTCCATCTCCAATAAACCGTTATTTACAGGACCTTCTCAGTCAGTTTCTTGAAAGTGCCATTACGCTTATATGATCTAAGTTAGCGCCTCAGGGTTGGGCGGAAGCGAGCTGGGGAAAGTCCGTATGCATACCCCCAATTGCAGGAAGCGGCATTTCCCACGCCTTGAGGCTCATGGCGATTTGCTTCGGGTACGTGCACGAAGTAGTTGCTGTGCGCACATGTGTTTATTTTAGAGCTTGGTTTAGTCTGTTGAATAGAGCATTTATGAAAAATAAAATAAATTCACTGTCTGTCACGTTTCCTGTATTTCATCCTCATTTTAAATTCGTCATGCCAGGGGCCGTCGCGCGTCATTTGGAATGCCTCAAAGCGACACAAGTTGAGAAGGCCTACGTTATTAGATGCACCCCTTCAAAATGATGTCAGTGTCACGATAGTTTACATTAGGTAAACTATACCTATCACCACGAAAAACCTGGAGCAATTCGCTTCGATGCCTAGCGGTGAGAGTACCTAACAATGACATTGAAAAGGAGAAACTTCTTTTCCTGTAAATATATACATATGTATTATATGATAATATATATCGATAGATAATATTATATATATATATATATATTATAGATATATATATATATATATATAGATATATATAATATAGATATATATATATATTATATATATGTTTTTATTTAGTGCGGCTCCCTTGCAAACCTTTTAATTGTGAACATTAACATATACGAAAACAGCACAAAAAAATACGATTACACAAACCTATTGTACCGGTATATACACAATAAATCTCAACCTAGATACCAATATATATAAAAATATGAAAATGTGAGCAAGACTAACATGTTATTGGTTGTATTGCAAATAATTCACGGTTAGTTTACTCAAAAACACCATTGCAAGAACCCGTTATCTCCCAATTACGATAGTGCCCCCTCGACAGGAAATTATCAAAATAGACACGGGCCTAACCATAATTACAATGTGGAATGTTTGCTGAGTTCGTCAACAACTTTATGGTCCTAAAAAGTCAGCACAGAACGATACGTAAACAAAACCCGAAATGAATCCGCCAGGATCTTGGGGAGAAAAGCTGACCAACGAGGTTCAACCAGCCTCATCGGGCAAGTCGTGGGGACCCAATACACGACGACGAAATGAGATGAATGCTGGATGAGACAGAGGTTAATGGGGAGAGGCGAGTTTTCGGAGCCTCGAAAGATTAGTACAGCTGCGGTCATGGGGTGGTGCGACTCCAGTCCCGTACCTTTGGCAAATAAAGGCAAATGCCTCCTTACAATAAATATGCCAAAATAGGACGAGGCGCATTACACAGAAGAATGTCACTCACTAAAACCCAATCTACAACCCAACAAGCTGGACTAATTAAAATTGACAAGACAACAGGATGCATGCCGTGACAACAATAAATATACCACAATTTCCCCTTACAATCGCCCCTCGTACGAACAAATCTACCACCAAATATGCCACAACAGAATAATAAATATAAAACATAACATTTACACATGACGTATAGAACCAGCCTAAACCACGTACATGTTTGGACAGGAACTTACCTAACAGGGGCAACCTACCAGCGCGGACGGAGGAAACCACGACCAAAATGTGAAAACACCTACGAATTGACCTGGGGAATTGAAGGGGAAATACCTAAAACCCAACAGCACTGACCACCAGTAACGAGTGAAGCACAACCCCATGCAGCCAAATCACTATGCGAAATACAAGAATAAATGTTGAGCCGGGAGGTGTCGGCCCAGGATGGGCGGACAAAGAGACCTCCCGTCTCGTCCAACTAACATAAGTAGGAAAAATTGTGACGACTCCCGTCGAAACGACACATTGGGGAGCCTCACTCCGAAGCCAAAAATCACGACGATATAACAAGTTACGGAAACAGACCCGTTCTGGACAATAAGGACCCGATACGTAGCCACCGCATGCAGAATGTGATATTTGGGCGTCGTAGCGAAGGGGCGTAGCGAAGGGTTGATAATTGGGGGCGTAGAGATTATGTTTTGCCTTACGGATCTGGCAATAGCGACTGATATGGGGGAAGGGTTTAGGGGAGGGTGCTACGGGAGGGGGTTGTCTCCCATTTTGGAAAATTTTGAATAATGAAACGCTCTCAGATGCAATCGGTGCAATATTCTCAGTTAAAATTGGGGGTCAGTGGATTTACTCACCCCGCTCACTACGTAAGTACGGAGAGGAACCCTTTCAATTTGGAATGCCGAAAAAAAGCTGCCAGAATCCTATGCGCAATGCCCCGATTTTTATCGCAGCTCGTGAGCATGAAGCAGACCATCCATTTGACACTTCAATGGTCAACCTTCAAATTTTCGGCCATTTAGTTAAAACTTCAGACATCTGTCCCCTTTTGCATTAGGATATACTTCTAACAAGATTTCACACTTTTTCTGTGCAAAACAAAAAAAGTTTTTTTTTTTTTGAGTTTCTTAGTTCGATTCTAAAAAAAAAAAAAAAAACTTTGAGGGGGGGGGGACTGCCTCTATCTCTCGCATTTACTCTAGCTTTGCTGCTTGTATGATTTCCAGCATTGAAACGATTGTTTCATTGTAGTTCTGTGTTCTTTTTTCTTATTTGTTTTCAGCAAAATAACTTGATGTATGTATCTCTGAAAATAGGACCAGAAACAAAACTTTTCACAAACATGAAAATTAAAATGTCAAACGCTAAAACGCTTTGTCCCCTCTTGCCGAATTGCTGACAGACTGTCACTGTCAATTTACACGACGGCGCGGGCCGTACAATCTAATTGTTGCCGACGTTTTTCTGCCGCGCTGAATGGGCCAATTAGATGAAGAGCCATAATTTCAAAATAGGCGAGATAATAAAGTCTGGCTTCCGTTTTCTTCTTTATTTCTATTCCACTTTACCATTCCCGGTCTTCCCATCACTCTACTTCCCTTTTCCCTCAATACCCTTCTTTACTTTTTTCCTCTTTTCCTCTTCTTTTCATCTTTCATTTCTTTTCCTTCTTCCCTCTTTTCCTCTTCTTTCCCTCCTCTCTCTTCTCCTCTTCTTTTCCTCTTCTTTCCCCCTCCTCTTTTCCTCTTATGTCCCTTCCTATGTCTTTTTTGCCGACAGAAAGAAAATTTGCCGACGGCGACACAATTATGGGGGGTGTGACACCCCACACCCCCGCTCGCTACGGCCCTGCTTGAAACCCACTACTGTCACTGGAATACAGGCAAGCATGATTTAGAACATGGGCGACTGGGTATCTCACAGCCAATAAGTAGAACGGCCAGAGAGAGAATAACACACGAGGAAACACATTGCCGTTGGATGTCGTTGGCCTACAATACCCACATTCCAACATGACTTTACTCATTTGCTCCTAATTACTTTCCCGTAGGGATTAAGACGCTACCCAGTACATCCTATTATACACTAAACAAAGCACTAATCGCCTCCCTTACCTATCTACCTACGGGGTGCAAATCGGACCAATAAATAGTAACCCCAAATCTCCCTTGAAGTACGGAGGATCGAATGTGACATACCTCACACGGTGAAATCATCTGCATCACCCAACGCCATGCTGGTGTTACGCGATTGGAGTAGAGGTGATGACTCAGATCTAGGGCCAGGCTTAAAACTAGCCCGTAGCCGTCCTTTAATTTCCATAGGGGTCTCACCATGTTTCAAGAATTGTTGGTGCATCAGGCTCTTGGGTCCCTTCACGACCATTTGTTCCTTATTCATTAGAATGAATAGCCCTAGAGCAAGTACGCAACAATATTGCGCCAGTGTCCTTGCCAAATAGCCAAATTCTGTAACAAAAGGAGACGTTCAGGATCAACAAAAATCTTAACATAATTTAGGCAAGCAAGTGCAGCAATCAGCTTGACTCACCACACACAAACACTTCCCGATTGTGTTGTAAGGTGGAAGAATTTCAAGTAACACATCTCTTCCTTTTGGTCATTAACTACATGCAAATAATACCCTGGGCCTATAATCTCTACTTTCCCGACATAGTAAGGGTTTCTAGTTGCTTGTTGCTTATTAAGGAAACAATCACATTACATGTTGGGTATTATTGATATTTAAGTATCAGTCAAAAGCTTGGTTCACTCTAAGGGTTTGAAACGACGGGGTAAAAAGTTAATGGTCAATGTACAATACCAAGCAATATAATGAAGTGGGTAACGGGAAGTTGGGTCAGTGGTAGCCACACGGACCGAATACAAAAATTCCCTTCATACGCCATTCCTCTGAGATGGTTGGAGCTGTTCACCCTTTATAATGGGGACATAACTGGAGGGAGATAGCGCGTGATATTACTCAGTACTGGAAACACGTCAGTAATTGACCATCGGGTTTGTTGCACACGAACGAGTTTGGTCGTTACGATTGTGTGAAATGACCCAGAAAGTCACAACTCATTAGGTCAAAAAGAGGTCCGAGGTAGAGGAAGTCAAAGTGTTAGCCAAAATAGTTTCGCATAGACAAACAAAATTCTTCATTACGCCAACCCTCTAAATGTTTCGTTGCGAATCTATATGAAGATTTGAGATTCATCAATGGTGGAGGCGTGTTACTTCTACAGATGATATAGCTGGAGACAGTTTGTGTAGCAGCGTTTTGGTACATCAGTACCAATTGACTTATGGTTTGTTGCAACAAGACGAGTCCGGTCGGTTACAAAAAAAAAATTAGTCCGAAGGTCATTAGGTCAAAAGAGATCAAAGTTCAGATGAGGTCAAAGTAGGTCACCAGATGTAGATTACACAGACGAACAAAACTTCCCCTTACAACATCTGGAACGTTTTGCTTCCGAAATGTTTTCGTTGCCAAGATATAGAAAGGTTTGCCCTATTGTCACCTTCAATGACCTTGACCTGACGCCAGAAATGAAGGGTTCATCCTCACCATATGGTGCAAATCCTTCGGCAAGGAAGCCGAAACCACAAACAATATAGCGTGTTTGAGTGGACTAGTACGTAAGGGGTGTCTAAAATTTCAGTGTAAATGTGATATTGAACGTTTGCATGGGAAGCCCTAACACAGGAACCCATGAAGTTTCGTGCTTAGTAACTGAAACTAGCAACAAATCAGTCAGCATGCTTCTGTATCCGATGTATTTCATTGAAACAAATGTGTTATACCCCTGAAATACGGAACATGAATCGTGGGTACTGAACTTAACCGTGGCGACATGTCAAGCCCATTCTGATCTTCTGCCAGTATAAGAAGTGTATTACACACTCAATCGTATGTCCGGTCCGACAAAAACGCATCCAATAGCCATCCGAAAGGAAAAAAATATTGCAAACTCACTTTGCAAGATATATAACACTGTGGCTTTCTAATGTAGCCCGAATTTATTTTTCAGTCACAAAGATATTCCTGTGAAATGTTCCTCGATCTAGGTGGACATCATGGAGACCATTCAACAATTGTGTTCAGCGGAAATACGGATTAATGGAAGATGATTCTCCGTTAGTGCCACAATCAGCCATACTACTCCTTCAAACTCCTCCAAAGCATCATGTAAGTGCTGTTTCCTTTTTCCTTGCGATGCAGAGCGCGTGGCGTATGCATTTATATACGTTGTAATTGTGTTTGTGTGTGTGTTGTGTGTTGTGTGTGTGTGGTGTGTGTGTGTATGTTTCGCGGAGTATAGACGTGTGAAATTTGTGTCCAATGTTTTGCCCTTTTCACAATCAGGTCCATAGCATATTTAGCAAATTTCACAATCCTTGAGATTTGCAGGTGAACATTATTACAATGTGATGTAACCATTGTTTCGAAGCAATTGTCAGTTTGAGGTATTCTTGTATTAGCGTTACACTGTACAAACAACGGAACATTCTAAGTACTGCCACACATTCCGACGAATCCCCATAAGCACATTTTAACAAATGGGACGAAACCTAGGCCTGGCGTAATGGCCATTGCCTGTACAACCCAGCTTGGCACTGGCGGCAAGTCGCACACACGCACTACTCTGCTATCCTACACACTGCACAGGCATGCAACTTTTTGCAAAACTAGGGACATCTATATTTTGACTTTAGAAAACGCGTTTTTGATAGACCAAAGATAGTTGTTTTCCGCCGAGAATCACAAACAAAGGAGTCTGTGCTTAGTGTTTTATGAATACCTCTACATTTTGCTATTATTGTTCAGTCTGATAGGAACATCTTCTGGATCCTACTTCGTGCTATTTGTAACGTTAAGCCTAATCTTTTCCACGTTTACGATTGTTCTTACGAGTTCGAAGACAGAATTCACTCCCACGGCCGACAGTGGAATTTTGAAGAATACCCTTCGTACCACGTTTTCGTAATCGTCAATAACTTGTATCTGATTGTTTTCATAGTGTTATTCCACTGCGTTGTGTTTTTAACCTGCCGGTTTGCTCGCATCCATAAGACGTAACATACCTTGTACCGAAGATTAGGTTGCGGTTTGATGGGGAAAATAAATGCACACTAATATCGAATTAATTGAATTCTTTGTAAGAGCAGACAAACGAAACCTCTACCATGGAAGTCCAGCGGAATATTGGAGTGGCACCTTTGCTACACAGGTTTGGTGGTAACGTACGAAATACCTTTTACATGAATTATTTTGCAAAACGTTCTTTTATAGACAAAATTAATACGCCACAGCGTAGAACTAAAAAAAAAAATTCGTTAGAAATGGCAAAATGAAACTCAACCATGAAGACCCAGCCAGAATATTAGAATATGGAAAAGCAGGAGGCAATCATAAATGTATTACAGAAGAAAAACAAGTATAAACTGATATATGATAAGCTGTTGGCCAAACTGGGAATCCAAATATAATAACCGAGGTTTTCATAATGACTTCATCATTGTTGGACCCAACGTTAGGGATATTAAAACAAACAATACTGATGCCAATTTCTCGAATTATCTAACCCACCTCAATCTTCTCAATACCATGATTTAATTACGGACTGTGATGAGTTGAAACAAGAATATCGATAAATGGAAAGAGTCCGAGGATATGACCAAATTCTCTACCGACATTTCCAAGCCATAAAGTCAGTATCCCTGATATCCCCATATCTTATCGCTTGATGGTGGTGTTCTTCGGGCAAGTCCAAAGGACATGCACAAGTTATTCAGTTCCCTAAAGGGGTGTGTGAAACCCGAGTGTAGCAGTACTAGGCCAATTTCGGCATTGCCTGTTATTCTAAATTTCAGAAAGACTGGGGAGATTCGAATTTTTCATGGAAAATAATATTCTATCCAATGTACAGTATGGTCTCCGTGAGGAGAATGCAACATATAGGCTCTCTCGAATCCTGTAAATGATATCACTTCTGCTTTCAGAACAGAAGGATTACGCATTCGAATATTTATGATTGGTCAAAAGGATGTGAAATGGTCGCTCAAAATGTTCTGTACAAAAAGTATGAAGGTGAAAAGTAACACGACTGGGTCCAAGTTATGAAGGGAACAAAAAACCCGGGTTTACCGTTCATCAGTAGCATTCTGCGACGCTACCCTACCAAACTGTATGTGTGTTGTTCTAGGCACATGGTCCCATTTGGGACTTGTGCTTTCTAGCATCGATATGAAGAATCGGTTTATCTTTCACCAAATGGAAATTTACAATGTTTGCTGATGTAAAACAATTCTTAACACAAGGGTCAAGAGAGCGTCAATGCGAACGTTGTTCGAGTATATTTCCTCTGCCGTGCTTACAGATAAAAATCTAATTCGTTTCTTCTCATTGTTGGCAGAATTAGTCCCCGTGTGGAGATTAGGCTAAACAATAAAGTGATTAAGACAGTATTGAAACTGCAATTTTTAGCTCAACAGCTATGCTGGTTGAGCTACGATTGGAATTCTGCATGTCAACTCTATCGCTCTACTCTATCTATTATCTAATCTATCTATCTATATATCTATCATCATCTATCTATCTATCTACGTATCTATTCTATCTATCTATCTATTATTCTATCGATCCAGTGTGTTTAAAAGTGCCTAAATGGGCCCCCAAAAGGGTCATCTGTGATGAATGTCGACCCAACTTGGATACAATGTTTATGACCACATGAGCCATGTTTGACTTTGTGAAGGTTCAAGGTCAAAGGCATGGAAGGGGCATGTATAGACATTTGTTGTTAAAATTTAAAAATTGTATATCCTCCTACAAATTTGGTGCACCAGGTGATGTTCGGTCCTTAAGGATGGTTTAACAGTCGTTACCCTTCGGGCGTGTTCAGGAATTTTGGTCAAGGTCCCAATTGGACCGAGGGCCCATTTTATGAAATTTCACCATAGTTACTTGAAATGATCTCCTGCACACAAGATTCAAAATTGATGTTTCTTCAAAGTTACATTGTAAGGGTCTGGGGTATACGAGCCGGCCCCTAGGGGGTTGTCAGGAATTTGTTGTTTCAAGCCCAGTTTGGGCCCAGGGACCCAGTTATATAAAATAATTGCAAAAATCTGGATCTCTCACAAATTTTGTTGCACAGTGCTGATGTTCTGTCATAATGATGGTTAAATAGCTGTACCTTCATGGTGCCCAGGGATTAAGGTTCCAAGGCCCAGTGTGGGCCCTGGGGCCCGTCATGTGGAATCACGCCAAATGCTTCTCCTCTTTACGACTTCAGTGCACAGTTCTTGACCTTCGTTGACAGCTGATGATCTAAAACGCCGTCCTTTGGGGTGTTCAGGATTTTTTTGGTCTGAGGTCCCACATGGCACTGGGCCCATTTTATGAAATTTCACATAATGGTACTTGGAATGCATCTCCTCCTACAAGACATTACCTTGAATATTCTTCAGTTACATGTACGGTCTTGGGTAGATGGCCATTGAGGGTGCTCAGAATTTGGGGCTCAAGGCTCCTTTGGCCATAGTGCCCATCATAATGAAATCTGCAAACGATTGTATCTCCTAGAAATTTTTGTTGGCGTGCTCATGTTCAGTCATAATGGTGGTCCATTGCCATACCGTCATGGTGCCCAGGAATTTAGGCCCAGTGTGGGCCCTAGCAAAATGCTTCCCCTCTTACGAATTTCGTTGCACAGTGCTGACATTCGGTCCTGATGATGGTCTAACAGCCGTACCTTTTGGGTGGGTTCATGATTTTTTTATCAAGGTCCTATTTGGGCATGTGGGCCCATTTTATGAAATTTCACACAATGGTACTTGAAATGCATCTTCTCCCACAAGCTTCAATTGTTTTTTCAAGTACATGACGGTTCTTGTGTAGAGCGCCATTGCAGGTCTTTGAAATTTTGCGCCTATGAAATAGTGGCAAAATCTGTATCTCTACAGATCCCGTTGCACAGTGCCTGATGTCAGTCATAATGATGGTCTAATAGCTGTACCTTTAGGTGGTCAGGGATATAGGACCCAAGGCCCAGTAACACTTAGGCCCTGCAGCCCATGTGGAATAGTTATTGACTGCATTGAGCCATGCATGGTCAAAAGTCGTGAAGGGGCACAATAGGCAATTGTTTGAAATGCTACTTGGACTCATGAGCATAACATTTGTCACATAATTGTACATTTGTCTTGGACATTTGTGCAGTTTGAGCGACGCACCATTGGTCTCGCGTTGGGAGTTACAAGAAATCTGGGCGACTAGTTGTATTTCGTTGGAAAGAAGAGCAGTTCACGTATTTGAACATATTTCCTATACAACACACTGTATGATGTGCTTCCCTTAAACACTTAATCCCGAATATCAATACGTCAGGGAAAAAATGTACGCGTACGCATAATTTGTGTGAAACTAGGGTTTAGAGGCATACTCCACGACTTTTCAAGATTAGGAATCATGGACAGTTTTTGATATTGCCTTTATACAGCAATTATCGCCTGGTTAAACTAATTTTCCTGCAGAATTAGCTGCCAACTCGATTATGTGTGTACAAGGTCTGCATATCTCTTCACTAGTAACAAACCTAAAACAAATTTGAGCGAATAGGTTTCAGTTGGCACCGCTATTCACGTCTCGCATTTCGTGCCGAGTGATGTACTAGTCTTAATGCTTACCATCAATCAGGCCCTTGCTAATGTATACTTCACATCGCACTACTCCCCAATTATCTCGGTGAGATTTTGCTCTTATCTTCGTCTTCTTTTTCTTGGGGGGGGGGGGGGTGGGGGGATTCTTCTTCTGCTTGGGCTGTTTTTTCATTTATCGACAGCCAAGACTTTGTAATACGTCGTCAAACTTTTTCTGGTCCTTTCATGTTAGTCGGCTGGCCGTTTTCCTCGCACAACATAGTCATATCATGTATGAATTGTTCAGTGAATTGAAATGAATTGACTTGATTTGATTGAATCAAAGCAGCTATGGATTAGAAATCAGTTGGGGGGGGGGGGGGTGCTGTCGTGCAACATTTCTTCCGCATTGGTATGCGCTGGATTTTGCCTTCAGCGTCAGTTGTTTTGTTGTGTATCATCTCTGCAATCCACTGCAGTTCATTCAGACAGTTTTCATATGAATCCGCCATTTACGGTGTCTCGGCGCAAACCACATCCGCATTTTATGGATTCCTCGGCAGTAGCCCTCAACGATTGGTACGTATTTGGTCCTCAAATGAAATAGTTTATGCCCCAAAGTGACTGCTCACACCAACCGATCAGGCAAATAACTGTTAAAAAACTCTGTTGAGTGGAACGATGAACCATTTCTTGTTCATTTTTTTTTCTAGTTTGTCGGGGTATCTTGCTGATTCACGTTTCAGGATCGGACTTAGATGACGTCATATACAATGTATGGCGTAGGTGAGGAGTTAATGTCTATCGCATGGCGTAGTCATACGATCGATAGCACACCGAACTGAATATTTCTGGGATAACTCTGTGAGCGATTGTTATCCTGCTAGCAATGGAAACTCAAACTGACAATACCTAATGAGTAATCCCCCTTGATCTTGGGGTCATTCCTGGGTGACCCTTATCAAAGGACGTGGCACCTCCCCCGAGGCCTATTGGAATAACCTCTCTCCATGAACGTTGACACGACTCCGTGATGTAACACAATTTCAATTATTGAATACATAAAAAAATTGGTGCCATACCAAACAATCTTGTTTATGATGACTCTAAATCTTCGGAAAGAAACAACGACAATAATTTCAAATATTGGTCCGTGTACAAATTCCATGTTTTCCATCGCAAACGTAGGTGACGTATTTGCCATTTGTTTAGAGTATGCTCATATTGAGTCAATTGGGCAATTAAATAGGTGTAAAGGTTCCTGCTGACAGCTCGCTAGGCCGGGATCAGTTGTGTGTTCAGAACAGCAACCCGAATGGGGGGGGGGGTGCCGTTATTCTGATACTAAATTACTCTAAAGTTTGTAAACAGGGTAACATGTACATTACCAACCGTAGGTTTTCATGGCCAAATGGGATGTGATTCGCAAGAACTCTGGATTTTTGAAGGAAAGTAGGCCAGCTTGGCAAATATTCGCTTCTCGTGTTTTCCTTCTTCTCGAAGATTAATCTTTATAAAGGAAGAGATGGAATTCACTTTAGGTGAAATTGCCCTACAATACACTGTTTAATAATTTTTCTCTCAGATCGCATGGAGAATTATCTCAACTTTTCCGAGTGAACTTCTCTATCCCTACCTCCATCCTTCCTTTCCTCCACGTCCCCGTCCCGCAGCCGTTCCGCATCATTAAGTTTGTATTCCCTTATGAACTTTTTACTCAAACGTATCACGCTCCGGCAAGGGTTTTGAGGTACATTTTTGTCACTGCGAATCTTTCACCAACCGGCACACGGATAGGCATGTCCTTAAGTGGTGCCTTTTAAGTTATAGTGTCAATGCTCAGACGCAATATACCCAGCTTTGTTTCTCTCTCAAGCGTTTAACAATAGTCGTAAGAATACCCTAATATATTTCAGCTCTATCGGTCAGTTACTCCGTAACTTTACTACTGCTGCGACCTTGGGTTCTCAATATTATAGGTTTCTCAATACCCCTCGACTTACCGCTGTTATTCTTGAAATTTGTCCTTGCAACTGTGGCATCCTGTGTGCTGCCTGACCATCCTTGGCTTATATTTTTTTAAAGATATCTCTGTTTCCACGGCGAACAGTCTTTTTCAATGAGTTGACAGTGGGCAATGACTACCTCAACTCTAGAGTATACCTGAACCTGTGAACTGTTAAATACACCTCCGTGCGACTTTACACTAAGCTCTGTTGACTCATGCAGGCGCCAAAGCCGTGGTACTACCACCACTACTACTACTACTACTACTAATACTACTACACTACTAACTACTACTACTACTATACTACTACTACTACTCTACTACTACGACTACCTCTACTACGACTACTACTACTACTACTAACTACTACTACTAAAATGCTGACAACTGCTTTATGGTTTTTTATTTGAACCGAACTTTGTGGCCCATGTTAGCACGTTTTAACATCCAAGAATCAGTACATGTGGGGGCAGAACTCCTGATGGACTTCCCAGAAAATGTTCATTTCGGCAAAACGACTCCGAATATCTATTGCTTCTGTACAGGGCTATGTAGTTTAAGTTGCATTATCGGAGCCTATGCATCAAGGTGCCGGGTGTTGTGCCTGGCAAGAAGAGTCCTTTGCAGCTTCACCGAGTTTCGTTCACTAGTTGCCTTTTCCAATAGAATGTATAGATTGCAGAAATATGACAGCAAAATCAACAATTGTTCCTCGGGTATTTCAACTTACTCAGAATTGCATTTTGACACCAAATATCAAACAAAGCTAACAAGGTCCTATATTTTTCTGTTCATTGAGGAAACATCTGACAGCTACTACTAATAGAACACTATTGCCCCTTCTCTGTTCGCCTCCCACCCTACCAGGTTCACATGTATATCACCATGTCGTTTAGGAAGGGACAGGTGTTATTTTTCTCCTTTTTCAAGAACTGCCGATGCTGTCCCTTATTCGGTGGGAAATGGCAACGTGCTATATACATTCTGTATATTATATGAAAGAAAGAGGGTGTATTTTACAAGTGGATGATAAATAATGATCTTTTCAGATCACCCGTACCCCCGGGGCCTGTGCGTTTACACAAGTGCCTGAGAAGTTTCGATGTCACCTCCGAAGACTGATCCTCAGATATGGGCCTACCTCTACTGGTGTCTCGTCGTTATGCATATGAAGTTGACGGAGCCGAAGACATTACAGAAGCCAAACTCCTTCAATACTAGAATTTGTCCAGGAATGTACGGACATGAAGGAATTATTGTGAGTAAATATTCACCGTCGAAGCTCATACGGGGCGATTGCTTAGGAAGTGCTTAGGTGTCAGATAGGTGTCATTCATATAGTTCGTTTGTCGCCACGCATTTCATTTGGTAGACGACATTTTATCGACTAGCCAACAAAATGATAACACAATACTCGATAGTGAAAAAATAGTCGTTGTTCATTTTGGTAGGTAATCAAAGGAAAACATTGTGTAGGGCATATGCAAAAAATGATAAATCAACGACGTGATTCATTCCACTGTTATACCGTTGCTCTATTCGTTGTTTTTTTTTTAGCCCAACCTATTTTTTTTTTTTTTTTTTTTTTCTTTTGTGCAAAACATAGTACCTTGACCATCCAGCCCCGTGTGATCAGAATAGCGCTATTTGATTGTTACTCATCATCGTGGTCGGTCTGCCACGGTCGTGGAAGCATGAAACGATTGCCATTCAGTTACAAACGTCAACAGTTTTGGTTCTGTGTTTTGCTTTTGCATACAGATTCGACGGGGGCCTTCTGCCAGTATCCATTCCTGCTGAGAGAATTAACACTGAGCGGATTTCGAGGAATTGAAAAGGTAATCAAATAAGGCGTACACATCCAGGACCATTCTCTGACTACCATTCGACTGAACAAGGACTATGACTATTACTCACGAACTGCCACCATTCGAAAAACAGAACACCGTCATGTCTACTCATCAGAAAGACATACCTATATATATGTGAGAGCACTGGGACATGTAGAGAAAGATAAATTTGATCGAAGGTGACTGGAGTTTAATCTAAAATTAATGATTTGCGGGAATATTGGACCATGAAAGAAACACAGAAATCAATCGAGGGAAAAACAAGAATAAAGGGCCATGCCGGATCACGTCGCAGATTTGCTTCAAATACACACAGGTGCAAGGGGGGCATACACAAAAACCAACCTAAAATGTAGACGGTTCAGCAATGTTGTCTAGTAAGAACCTATGGACACCCGGAGGGGTGTGGAGAGGGGAGGACGAATAGTTGCGAGAGGCTGTTCATATACCCTACACAGTGGAAGGTGCATTAGTTGCGTGCATTATTGCAACATAAAGACGAAAAGAGATATGCAATTAGAAAGAAGATTATCTCAACACTATTTTGTTCAGATCCCATCTATAGTTTTGTTTTGGTACAAGATGCCCTGCATCACATTTCCTTTGTAATCTGGAGTACCTGCAGTTCCTCCTGGATAACCACATAGAGATTTCGCAATGACTGTGTCTTATTCGATAATCTCGAATCGGCTGAAATTTGCTCTGGAGTTTTGGCTGCTAATGCAATAAACAAGAAGTGTAAGAAGTACATTCATATTTGGCCACTGGCCTTTTGACCAATGACCATTGGCCTTGAAATACTAAATTGACCACTGACCTTGGTCTTACAAAAATAACTTCGACAGAATGGAAACAGTTGAAATGAAGGATCGGAAATATAATTGATCCTACGGATACTAACATTTTTCAAAGCACCAAAGGTTTTCCACAGAACATATGACTAAATTCTACTGATTCTGCAATACTGATTTGGCAACATCACTATGAGATGCCATATCAATTAGTTGAAATGTGATCAACTGACTGATTGGTCATTTGCATAATTTGTTCGAAAGTCATATGGTCATAAGCTGACTTACTTTCTACTGATACGTAAGAGAAGTAAACACTAAGGCTGGATATCAGCTGATGCGAGTGGGGATATTGGCCAATCCCCCGATTCCCCTTGTGGGTCATTGGAGGAACCATAATGGCAGAGAAAACATTTTCTCATCGCTGCTGAGTAGCCTACCCTAAGGCCCACAACAAACCATGATTGGGTCATTTTCGCTGAAAATATCCACATAGTGTTTGAAAATGTTGGCATAAACTAAAGGGGGCTTCCGGCAAGTGACATGTTCTTCCAACAACTTTTCTGAATCTTTCCCAAATCATGCGTATTGGTATTTTGAGCGCTCCGACCGACCCCCTTCCACTGATCGAAAACACTCAGACCGATGGTTTCAAAATTCGAGGCTCTTTAGCTATGCCCCATGATAACACAGCGCCATATATCATCATTTTAATAATTTTTAATTAGCACAACCAACCCGTCAAATATAAACTGATATTTAGTTACCGTCATTCGAAGTGCAGCATGGACCATCGTCGAACCAACATTACGTAATAATATGTACTATCCATCCCCCTTTCCACATTCAGGCATTTTCACAGCTCAATCGCTTAATGAAAATTCACACAAAATGGCTGGATTTCGCTGACATAAATCATCTGACCAAAACAAAGAAGTCACATGATTCAAATGACAGATTTTTGCCCCTTCACTTCCGAATTTCAGGGAATTTTGTACAGGAAATTTACACACAAAGTCGAGTCAATGGAATCTCCAACAACTTTGTGTAACGTCGGATCGAGCGATCCCGGAACGATTGTTGGCGAGTGGGCAATTTATTGGTTCTGTTCACCTTTTCTATCGGTTTTAGGCCATAACTCCACTAGAAATCGTTGACGACTTCCAAACAGTGTCATTATGCATCCAATTTGCTCTGATTGAACATGATTCCTTTGTTCGAAATATTTATGATACACAATGAGCTATTGACAGACGCCCCTGCGATATTTGAGTATCCGGTTAGAGTTCAAGCCAATGCTCCCATTCGGAACAAAGTGGGGGAGCTACGTGTCCTTCGTATACCCACTCACATCAATGAGTTGATAGAGCACACTGGTCCAGGGCCATCTGGAAACTGGCGGACGGTGGTTACGCTAACTAGTCGCACAGATCATCGTTTACACTGCAAGAATGAAATTTCACAAGGTGACGCATTTCCTGGAATGAAACAAATCATCCGACTAACATGCAAAATACTGTTCATGTGACTAGTAGTGACGCTTTGAGTGATCTGGGGCAATTTGGAGTCATACAGGGCGCAACATTGAAGTCCCTTCACACACTTAATTGGATCCGGTCTCAGCCATTCAGACTTTTAAACCTTGAGAATCCGCCATACACTGCTGAGAAGCAGAGAGTCTACCCAATTCCAACGATGTGGCAGTCGAGGTGCCATGACTGTTTCTATTTTTGAGCAATAGTAGGGGTCTATCTTTAGACCATGGTCATTTGTCGATTCCTTTTGTACTTTGACTAACTCCCTTTCAGATAAAGTCGAGAAGTATATCCGCATTACTTCCCACAAAGCAGCAAATGTACCACCAAATAATATTATGACAAATTTTTGTAGGAAAACCTTATAACCTTTTCGGATACGCCGATTAATCTTCAAGCTAATACGTGTGGGCCACCCCAGGAGTCACAAGTTTGAATAGTGACGTGGGGGTGCCTCTCATTCATTGACCATTCCAAACACCATCTCTGGATAACTGAAAGCTTTATGGATACAAAATTTCACTATATTCCAGCTTCAGTTCTGATGAAATTCAAAGAATGTTACGAATTCATATTAAAAAATAATAGTGTTCAGGGTGAAACAGAGGTGTACGAACGTTCAATTTTTCTCCGAAATAAAATAATATAGTGGACGCTCTGATGTTTGACAACTTGACTAGGCATGATGAATATCAAGAATTCATGATGTTGTCGAAAAAAAAACATTATGTTAGGGTTAGGTCATCCCGTAGAGATTCGTATGTGTTCGACGTAATAAGACGTAAAAACCTTACAAACTAGCGTTGAAAGAGATGCGCGATTGATCCCATGAACGTTCTTGTCTGTCGATGTTATTTCAGCCAACCCGGATGTAAACATTGAACATATCCAATCATGTTTTTTAAAAAAAGTAGGCCTCCGAACCACTGAATGGGAATACCTGAACATGCACGGCGGTATTACTCAAAGCAACATGAGGGGTCCCAAGGAGAGTGGGGTTTAAAGTCAGGAGACCACGAGCAGTGGCGACGCCAGGGGTGGGGGAGGCACGTCATCCCCCCCCCCCCTTCCCAGGACCGTGTGTGCCTAACACAGAAGAAAACCGTGATAAAGTACCTAGCAAATCGTTATATTGCCTACTTAGTTTGGTGGTAGTAGCTATCATGCGTGATAACGGCCCATCCACGCGGGAGTCAGGAGTTAAGAGTCGGTTCGGAGCGTTGGTCGGTAATATCAGTCGGTCCGAATGTTAGTCGTACGCTAGTCTGTCAAAACTCGCTCCTATCCAAACGCTTATCAGTGATGCCTTTGACTAGTTTTTGTTTTCAGCGAAGAACTGGGCAGCAACGACAACGACCGCAACTAACGCCAATGATTTTGCAGAATGACTACTACAAATGGCGAATAATAATATAATGATGATGATGATGATTATGATATGATTAGATGATGATGATTATTATTATTATTACTCTTATTATTATTATTATTATTATTATTATTATCACAATCATTCTCTACCACACTCTCAGTCAGTTGGACTTCCTGCATGCCTTGCCCCCGGATCCTACCGGCGATTCTGGGATTCAGTACCCTTCTTAGTATGGGGGCCGCTTCCGAGGATCGCTTCTTGACTATTTGGTTGGTTCAGGATCCTGGTATCTTATCAGGTGCTTTTCCAGGTTGGTGCTGACCGCCCCCAAGTGCCCCGATCACAACTTGGACCACTTCCGCTCTGGTGTACCACAGACGTTGTATCTCAAGCTCATTCTTGTATTTTTCTATTTTCTCTTGTTTCCTTGTCTTTGATGTACTTATCGTGGGGACGCACATCTATTATCGTGGTGTGTGCTTTCTGTTTGTCCTGGACGAACACTTTTCTTTGAATCATTTTCAGAGGTGGGGCGTGAAGATACGTATGACTCATGTTTGGACATCGGTCCTGCATATGATAAGTCCACCGTAGTACATACGCGACAACTAGTAGCAGTGGGCCGAAGTTCTGAATTCGCTTGTTGTCTGACCCCCCAAAAGGGGCTCGATAATTTTTGGCATATGTGAAATGTATGTGTAGTTTTAGATGGAATCAAATTTCACAATCCCAACTCGGTACGTACTGATTTCTTTCAAGGTTTGAACTTCCGTTATTTCCGAAAATTTCCTGATATTTCCTCGAACACTTCCATCCATCAGTGGGCGATTATGGGTCAGCTGATTATTATCACCCTACAAAAAACGTGGACAAAAAACATGGGTGTTCATGGGGTTGCGACATGGTTGTTCGGGGTGTCTCAATAGGAAGGTGTCAAGGCACCTGTCCCCTAGTCAAAGGCATGGTTTGGCGGGGTTGATAACGAGGGCGAGGCATGGTCTGTGACATGGTTAGAGCCTGACGTGACACCCATGTCACTTATTAGTTCTGACTGGGCCAAACCATGTCATTGACAATCCATGCCAACCAGTTTTTCCATTGAAATCTATGAAATGTGGCAGGTACTGGTGACAGGGTCTATGACATGCCCTGACGTGGGTGAAAACTTCTGAGCGGGGTGCCCAGGTCAAGCCCTGCTTAACTAACCACTGCCTGACCATGTCTGGACATCGGATACAAACCATTGACACTCTGGTTTGACAACCATGTCAGGGGTGTTCATGGGTGATCACCCGTTTCACCCCTGATCAAGGTGAACAACCCTGTCTTTGCGGTGACGCCCCTGGCAACACCATGTTTTTTCGTCAGATTCTTTGTAAGGGCAATCACGAGCCGATTACCCTCGCAACACTCAATATAGAATTTTTTGGTGACCCTCCAGTGACAACAATACTCCTTTTTGCAGTGCTTATGTGCATTCTTACATGATGCTTCCTCAAAGATGTTACCACCAGTTCCAGATATGCAAAGGATGCAACGGTCAATGAAAAGATTCGGGAGACAGCGAGGCCTTGTGAACCTGATGAATATCGACGAGGATGAAATCACTATTTCTAACTATCTGTTCCTGTCGGCCTTGTCCGTTGTACTTGATTAACGCGAATGGGCACAAAACTTTTCTTCGCGTGTTCGATTCTCGCCTCTCGGTAGAGGCCCTTTTTCTTTTTTCTTTGTCTTTCATTTTGTCCTAGTGGACAGTAACCGGGCTATATCTTTTAACCGCATACTTTAACGATGACGGAGCTGAATAAGGGTGTCGGTTCACTATTTTCTTTGTGCTGGTCTACATCTTTATGTTGGTCCTAGAACGTGAATGTTTTTCATCACGTTGTGTTCATCAATATTATGTAATGAACTGTTTCTGATTTTGTTCTAGACCTATTTCTGAGAAATTATTAACATCGTTTGCAAAGTTTCCAGAGGTGATTTGAATAACTCACATTTTACTGGTATGGCTCCATTCTATCCATAGGGCAGCCCGCCCCGCTAGCCGACTTGATATGAGTGTAAACGTTTTTTAAAAAATACAAATTGTAAATTGGTAAAATACTAAAATGTTTTTTTTAAAACGGTACAGAACCGGTTTTGGAGAGACGAACGGGCAGCCACTTTGAGCTTCGGGTGAAGGTGTCAGGGGGGGGGGGGGTCGGATATGGCGGTTGCGAACCCCTAACTCGGAATTCCCCCCAAGTTTTAATTTTTTTCCACACCTTAGTTTTTACCTCTCACGGCTATAAGCGCCCTCCCCATTGCTCTTGACCCCAACTTTCAGATGTCCGGCTGTGCAACCTGATGTTCAGGTGTGTCTGGCCCCTAGCTTCCCGTTTCCCGGCCATGCTCCCCTAACATTTCAATCCACACTGCAACCAGCATTATTTTCCTCATCTAATTCTTTGGCTCTTGTTTGGCTGAAGCTGAACAATGTTGTATTGCCCTTACATGTAACCTAGTTGCAATGCCCTTGACCTTGCCGGCGTGTGCAGGGACGTCGGGAGTCTATCCTACCAGGTAGAATCAATATTATTTTGACGGGGGCTATACTAAGGGTGTGACGTCTATAGGAGCGCCGCATATTAATTTGACGGGGATAACTTAGGTATGACCGTCTAGTAGGATTGCCCGCAATATGTTGTTGCGAAGCGAATTTTTTGGAGAACTAGTAGGGCTTTCAATTAATGGGAAAAGGCCTTTCCCTGCTGCAAACGCGGTAATACCATCTTTTGTGAATCATTCCGCAATTTTGAAGCCCCTCCAGACTTCTGCAGAACCGCGAATCCATGCCCAGTACCGACTAGTGCCTTGGTCCTTTCCGCCAGGGTCCAACAGCAATGTGGTGCAGTTCTGGCCCCCCAAATTTCCCCCTTTCCCCCTACGTAGACGGCAACGTTATACCCCGCTTCCCGCTCCTTGTTGTTGATCCAAATACACGATAGTTGAAATTTACATCTTGCCGTGGCACCCAATACTAACTGGCCATGTTTATTACCAACCGCCATTAAACGGCTTCGGCTATTAGTTTTATCCATGATTGATGGATGCCCTGAAGCCTCACAACTCGAAACAATGGCGGCTGCAACCAATCGTATTTTTTTTTTTCAACAACTGTTCAGTCGTCTATTTACGAATGATCGGGGGGGGGAGCACCAGCCATTTAGTGTTCGTACTTTGTAGCCCCCCATGTCATTCTCTCAGAGTGGTAACCTATAAATTCTTCGTTCAATTTCACCTGCACATGTTCCATCCAGCAGAGGGGCGTTCGCTTATCTCGCAAAAGGGGGAAGGAGCCGCTTGTTAGATATCAACAATTGGGCAGACCTAAAACAGGCTGCGAGGGATACACGCGGACTATACTGCTATTAAAATTGAAGCCTTAATGTTCACTGGCGTTCACGAGGGTAAGTTTGTAGGGGGGTCAGGAGATCCGATCTGTGCCCCCCCCCCTCAGATTCTTCCTTGATCCAACTGGCGTATCGGAAGTAAGGTAGGGGAGGGTTCCACTGACAGCTACAGAAACTTGCTATGAAAACAAAAAAAAAAAACATTATCTTATATTCTATATTCATCATCTCGCGTTTACTTTTATGCTCTCCGTTTTGGGGAGGCTTTATAGTATACGCGGTTTTAATCTTCATTGACACCAACAAACCCTTGTGAAGCCATGGTCTACTCAAGTCATACAGGCGGCCCCAAAGTTCCAGGTCTTGCCCTCCAGACTTGTCAACCTCTGTCCATTTCAGCTCTCTAGAATTTTCACGTTCATACTTATGATGGCCAGTTGTTAATTCGATCCTGGAACTTGTTGCCGAAGGACATTTTTAATAAGCTTTAGTTTGGTGGAATGACCGCAGCTCGCATGATGCTGTTATTACGCTCACTGCAAGTAATATGCATACAACCCTTTGCAAATTGGGCAAACATGGTCCCCATAAAACACAATAAAAAATGGAATAGCTTGTGTCTCGGTGTTTTATGTCACTGTCAATAACCCGTCTTGTCCTCAGCAGCATTTTGCAGTTCCACAATTTCATGACAAATTCGCTTAATCGAAATCACCGTGTAAATTTGTGCAACTGTTTCACATTCATGATTGAGAGGTTCTAATTCCAAGGTCGAGGAGAGGATTCAAATCGCTCTTTTATAATCAACGCCAAAATCAAGTTAAAACTATGTTCATAGATAATTGTATTTGTACTAGTAAAAAATCATGGGGCGCGCTGACCAATGACCGCCGTTGGTAATCTCAAATAATAGGTGCCCCAGGGTGGAGTAGACTGTAGCAGCTTGGCAATAATTGTGACTTACGCGTCAAGCCTGTATCGTACAACAGGGTTTCAGCCTTTCAGGGGAGCGTAGCTGAAATAGCTGAAAGGGTGGGGGTTTTATAGTGAATTTGATTTGTGTTTTTCCGTGGGACAAAATCTCTTTTGCTGCTGACATTTCAAACTTATTTCTGTTGTTGTTTTTTTACAAAAAAAAACCTCTTGGCCGGGCCTACCTTCGTTTGGGCCGCCCTCTATTTTGCAGAGAAGGGCGGCTGCCCCACCTGACCCACCTTTTTTTTCCCCCCCTTTTGTTGACGCCACTTGCCCTAAGTCGATGAACAGTTGACATGAATGGCATGGGCGTACGTGCTTCCCTCTGTAGAATCAGTCATTCGTGCGATTGTCAAATGTCAAGTTAAAGACTTGTCAAAGTATGGTATCCTGGAAATGTTGTATATTATCCAATGGTCCGTTACCAAACCCCTACCCTCACCATTGTCCCATCCACTTTATATTCAGACCCCGTCTCTTATAGCATCAATGACCTAGCTGTAGGTAATTTTTCTTCTGGCCGAAGGCAACAGGAATCTATGCGTATGCACCGTGCGTATGTGTGTGTGTGTGGGTCTGTGTGTGGCTGTGTGTGACACCCCTTGCAGCACGCTATCTAACGTACGCAAAATGGATCAAGTTCAAATAGGTATGTGGGTGCACATATGGGGAGGATGACCCCTATTGTTTGGTGCCGTTTCAAGTTCATTCAGGTCAACGAGAGTGCAAAAGTTCAAAAGAGCTTGTCAGCACGATTTCTGACGAACGGGAGTATCTATCGAGTTCAAATTGGGATGTGGTACCATGTATGGTGAGGATGATGAAACTATGTTTTTGGTGGTCAGGTCAAGGTCACAATAGGGAATCCGTCATATATCTCGGAAACGAAACATTTTTGAGGACTGTCGTAATGGAAGTTTCGTTCTTCGTCTGGGTGTGAAATACATCTGGTGACGACTTTGACCTCATTTGAACTCTTGATCCTCATTTCGAACCTTTTGAACTCATTTGAACTTTTGACCCCATGGTGATTTTGCCTGTTTTTGTGTTGGCAGATGCGTCTGTTAAGTCACAAACAATTATAAAGTCAATGAACTACCATACTACGATACAATTATCACAAGCTATCTCAATGGAAATGTGGAAGGGTCAAGACAAGCTTCTTAATAAAACACTGAAATGCGGATTAATTTGGATTTGAACATCTGCTCATCCAGCCATGAATCTAATGAATGCAAGTATGTTCTAAAGTTCAAATACAGTGTGTGGATTGGAACATGATGAAAGATTAAGCTAGTGTTTATGAGGTTTATCAGGTCAAGGTCTTCCAGGTCAACCATAGGACAATCCTGATATCTGCAACGATTCATGTAAAGATGAGAAACAAGCATATAGCAAACCACAAACAAATCATTTCCCCAGTGAAGACAACGTACAAAATTCGTTGAATTTTCATTTTATTATTATTCTGATATCTGAAGGTTTGATATTGGACTAGCACCGCTGACCAGCCTAATATGTGTCCTCCTGATCAGTAGTGGTGATGCTACGGGTGGGGGTGGGGACAATTTTGGTTCTTGCATGTGCATACCCCCCCCTCTTCCCCAGGTTTCATAGGCAGCTATGAAAATTGAAGAATGTAGCCCTATTTGAAAGCCGCATCACTGACATTTTGAAAATTCCTAATTGCAAGGCCGAAGAGGAAACGCTCCTTCTTGCGTATACTTCCTCTCTATTAGTGTTATATTTTACATTTGATCCCGTGAACTGTCTCACGGAAGGTCAAAATTGGGATTAGTAACCATGGATAATCAATGGAGGATGGGGGGGGGGGGGCAACTGGCAATTTTTTCCATAGGCCTTATATTATAGTTACTCGATCGAGGGGGGAATGCCAAGTTTGTGCCCGTGGCCACTAATTGAAAACGGTGAGATTGATCTTCAAATTTTACCATTCGACCACGTTATTCACAGCAGGATGCACACCAGGAAATGTCATGAATCAGATAGAACACCTATGGCTGGGGCCACAATCCTCTTCAGCAAGACCACTGCTTTGTGTATGTATACGTATAATAAGCCCATTGGTTTGGCATGGAGTCAACATTGGTCAGGCCCAAATCCCCAAAAGATTAATCTCGTAAATTGGTGTGTGGACTGTGAGCTGGTAAACATACAATAACCTTTTGACTGCCTGTCAGGATTCATTCAGGAATATTACCTATGTGTGTCATAGACAAGCCCTAATGAAGGGGATCAACTTGTGGTGTGTTGTAGAGGCAGCAGTGAGAGGGTAGTAAGTTGGGAGGAAAGGAGGGGAAGAAAGGAAGAGGAAAGCAAGGGTCAGGAAGCAGCTTCTGAAAGTGGGAAGGGCCACAAACATTTGTGGCATTTTTCGCTTATATCGAGCAAAAAGTGAGGGCCATTACCCTGTTACCCCAGGCCAGAGAAAGAGAAATGGGTAGGGGTTGAGTCTATAAATATCTCTCTTTTTTCCCCAGTGCCTATCTATCTGGTGTTGACAGTCAATATGATGTGGACATTTGGGAAAGTGGTTGCCGGGATCATCACATTTTGAACAATTCGCCAGAAGTCTTACTGGATCGACATCAAATGAGCCAACATTAATTCATAAATTGTCTCAACAGGGGATATATATATAATATATATATATATATATATATATACATTATATAATATCTATATAAATTATATATATATATATATATATATATATATAATATATAATATATATATTATATATATATATATATAATATGACATGGACGGTTTCCTGACAGCAAGGAGAAGTTGCTCAATGCGATAGTGCTATAAACCAGAGCGGAAATAGTAAAGATACGTATTGCGTCACAACGGTTCCTGCCGTTACCGAGTTTTTCAACGCTATGCAATTATGCGACCTCAGCGTAAGAGGGAGAGTTTTCATTAAGTGGCAGATCATCAAACAGTCCAACACCCGCATGCGCATATCGGGTCAGTGCAACCTGTGTATCGAAGCAAAAATATGTATCTCTTGCAGATAAGCCGCCGTTGATCAATAACAGATCGGAGAGACCCTTTCCAAGTGTAGACAAACCAAATAAACCAAAACCACCCCCAACCGTGCACGTAAAAGATGAAGCCAAGGGATCCTATAGGGTAATAGCTGGTGGTTGTATCAACCGGTTCAGTCGTTGCGATCGCATAGCGTGGAAACCTTAGGTAACGGCCAGAACCGTGTGACCAATAAACGTTCTTTAAATGTATAATATAGGATATTATAATATATATATATAGAGATATCTATATATATATAATATATATATATATAAAAAAACGAAAAAAATATTATTATATATATATATATATAATATATATATATATAATATATAATATATAATATATATATATATAACAATAGTAATAATTGCGAAAAATCTTGTCTGTTCTATGATCTATTTGTATTATATATGCAGCCAGAAAATTGTTATGGGAGGTGCTGAGGGGGTGGGCCATATACCCAACCAATGTAGGAGGGAATATGTGGTTTGAAAGGCCTCTTGTGAAAAACGTTTGACCTTAAAAATGGCAATAAGAAATTTGATGGGACAGGTAAAATGGCTATGATACGAGTATTCCAAAAGTTTAGGCCACTTTCAATGCTGTCCACCCTTGTACCCATACAAGGTGAGTTCATTCAACTTAGGCGGGTCAACAAAATGATGCACCCCTCAGTCGGGGCGGGAGATATAGTAGAGCCGGCTTCAGTGTCGCTTGCATGAAAACAGGTCCGGGTTCGAATTCCAGCCGATCAACACCGGGGCGTTTTTTCCCAGAAGGGCTTGTTGTACTTGCAGTTCGACTGGCGTGTCCAAGTCTTAGTTCCTGGTCCTGCTGTTGGAGCAGTGGGCTTGGTAATTTTCGGGGGGTTCTTGTTTCGGGGGCACTGCCAATAGGTCTAGTCGGTCGGCTTTGAGCAGTCGCGTCGAACATCTTCCGCTCCTCCAGCGTCTGAGAAAGTGTCAGGTCCGGGAGTTCACTGATAGTCGTCGATGGGGACGTACTAAAAATTGCGGTCCCGGGAGCAGGAGTGGTGTCCACTCCTTGCCTCGGATATCATCTGAGCACTAGTCGAGAGGAAGGCGAGGGTCGCCGGTGCTCATCCACGATCAAAAATCTGGTGAGGGTTCACGATGAGTCAAATGGGTTCCTGAACCCTGTAGCAATCAACTCAAATCAATCAAATCAGTCAGTTTGTGCCTGAAAAATAATTTTTTTTTTTTTTGTTTTTTTTTTTTTTGAAAATTGTACACCCAGAGTCACTTTAAAAGACCAGAGACTACTCTGCTGTACCAAATTGAAAACCATTGCTGGCAATGACTTACCCTCAGTCACGTAGTCAATTTAACGACATAATGTACAATGACCAAATGTAGGACACCATGCTATTGGACACTGAATGACCTACAATGACTCACCTTGTCCAGGGTAGTGGAGGATTGAGGGATGCAATTGACAAATAAGGACTGTATGCAGAATGCCATTCTCGTTCCCCACACATATACCCCAAAAGGAGAAGATTTTTTTGTTTATACAATTGTTGATGATGTGATGGGTTGGTCGTCCGATCAAAGAACTTGCCCACTTCATTCAATCTATCTGTTGACCACAACAGTTACTTATGAGTGTTATTTCGGCTAACGTGTACCTCATCATTTAGCCTTGTCTGCAGTCTGCGACTCCGTGTTACGCGTCGTAGTACTTCCCACATGAATGGACAAAACGTTGGACCTCATGGTTATGAAGCGTAACTTCACTTTCTCTTCAAGATACACTTACTACCAGGTTTATTCTTCGTTATTTTACTTCAATTGCCCCGCTCAGAATGATTTTGATCTGGTCAAAAGCAACAAGCAATCTCTTGCGGTTAGTTAAATATTGCAGGTGATGAGTCGTTTTGTTTCAAGTTGTGGTTTGAGTTGCAAACACACATCTTGCAGGGTTTGATATAGATGACATAATGGTGATCCACAACCGTTGTGTAAGGGGAACATGTCGGAGGAAAAAAAAGGGCAAAATCATACCCCCGAGTTGCGTTATTGTATATTCTTATAGGCTTTCAATGCCAAGATACTAATTTGCTTATAGTACAAACTTTGTAGTCGTTATCGCAATAGTAGACATTGACACCCACCTACCACCCCATTCCGGGCCTGTTTTCAATATAGGCCTACATTACCCCTCCTCTATAGGTAGACTGTTTTGTATAGGACTTCGGAGGTAATTATGGAGTTTTGGTGCTAAGGTTAAAATTTTCGCGTTATCACACAAACAAAACTGCACAGTTAAATTTTTAATCCGTCAAACCCCCATTTAAAAGAGCCCTATAAACGCCCCCCATGCGCTCTGATACCAGGGTGGCTTAGTGAACTTTAGTAGGTTGTTCCTGAGATCATCAGCTTTCATTTTCATACCAACTGTTTAGCCCCTTTTAGGGGGTCACATAACCAAAATTTCGAGCTAATTCAAGGCTTCGGCCCACAGCCTATAGAGTGTCTGTTATTTGAGAAACATGATTAGGACAAGTTTTGTCGGGTTGTTTCAGATGCGTATCTATCAGATCCAAGTGCACACGAGGCTCCACGAACAATTCCCGAGTTATCAGTTGAAGTAATAAAATAAATTAAAATGATGGATCCCTGCATTTGAAAACTGTCTTGCGCCTAGTCGGGTTTTTCTCATTTTTCGTGAACACCGCGTTTGTATATCTATTTGTGAGAGGAGTATGTTGGGTGAACGTGGGTGATCATAGGGTTAGTGGTATTGACAACGAAGCACTTCATATATCAAACTGAATTGTGTGTTTTCGCCTGCCACGCATTCCGTTAATGAACGTTGAGAATATCAGGGGGAACCTTCCTACACCTTTATGTTCGACATGAGGGGGGTTTGTTAAGGAGAGTGGCCAGAGAACAACGTCCGGGTTAAGAGCAATCAGCGATTAACGAGGTCAAACCTTACACTGAAGCACCTGATAAATCCAAAGTATATACATTCCATGTACATTCCGGGAAGAATGAAGGGACATGCGACGAATTTCATAATGTTTCAATTCAATATATCATTATGTTTGTCATAGGTTTAGACATAATTGTGGTATCAATCCCAATTAGAATTTAGTGTTTAGTTGTTCTGGTGCTTGTCAAATTGGTTATCTCAAAAAGAACACATTCTTCAATCGGTGATTCTTCCTAACAGTTTCCTGGGACCTGACGGAAAGTCAGCGAGAAGCTTACGGTCTGGTAAATGGAGGGAATATTTCCGATCGCTGTTTTATTTACCTAGTTTGCTGTAAGCGCTGATTTTTTATTATAAAAACGGTGGAATTGGAAAGTCTTTTCATCGTGTGAGTTCTTGTTAGCCATCATGGGTATGTTTGGTACATGAAAAAATGATGTTTGTTCCCGAATAATGCCGCTCCATGTTGACGCTATATATACCCGGGTGACTTTTGGCCTGACCCGAACATGGGTTGGGCTATGTGTCAGTATGGGGAGCACACATAAAAAGTATGAACTCGATTCAATCAGGTGGGTTCAAGTCCGAGTTTTTTTCAAGCCAACGATTGGCCCGACGAAAATATCTGCTGGCAATTTTACCATCAATTTTAACTGAAATATCATGATCTATTCCACCCGAAATGAAAAACCGGGATACTTCATGTATTAACAATGGGAAGCTGCACCGAATAAACAAATTTGATTCGAACCAAAAACATTATAGACTCATCGTTTCCACAACTTGTTTTAGGAATGCTCATCTGTTGACGTCTGATGACCTTGACCTGATCCCCAAAATAGAGGGTCCAGTACACCATTATGTGCAAAGTTCATATACCACATGCGTGGGTTAGGACAATACAATGCAGGTTTTCGGGTACAGGTTATCGGGGGGGGTGGGGGGGGGTCTTCATAGCGTACTCGCTCTTTGGGATGATGTGGCTTCATGGTCTTTCATGGGAGGATCATCTCCTGACCCTTTTCACTGAACCTAAACTGAAGTCCAGTAACGTGTGGAATCTTGACTTTTCAGAATCAGAATCCGGAAGTACTGTTATCACCGAATACCCCGCAATGTGAAACATCAGCAACAGGAAAGTTGCGTCTCATATTCATGCCAGTTCTTTCGAGGAACTGGGTATGGTGTTGTAGTTTAAATTACAGTGGATTACTCGATGTCCACATACACAAGCAAACGCGCCTCCTAACAGGAATCTCGTTTGGGTTTTTGCATGCGTAGGGTCAGTCTACATCTTACCCACATTTCATTTCGGGTTGTAAAACGAATTAGGTTATGTCCAGTGAGGTTGAAGGTATTTCAAGATATTACAATTGGAAGATCCCACTCTCAATCTCCCGCTTGTGAATAATTTCTTTTTTATATTACAGAGCAGAAGCAAAACTAACAGATCAGGTCTGGGCAGGAGCAATGCTGATTGTAAGCAGATCAAGCATCACAATAATGCACTGAAGCTAGCATCTGCTGAGAAGGTAAGAAGAACAGGTAACTGTAATCTGAGAATAGTTAGAAGGGAAGGAATGAAGAAGAAAGAAAAGGAAGCGATCTGAACAAGTGTTGAACCGACCTCATCACCACCACTCATTCACTCACTCACTCATGGGGAGCACATGTTCTCTTGTGTAGTTAAATTCGCCCTATCGATTGCAATGCTTTATTTTCTTCACACCGAACAAGGTATATTCTCCTCATTTACATGAGCAAAGAGAGAACTATGAATGTTGTTGAACTAGTTAGCGAACATTTTAGCCCGCGTATCAGCACTAAGCACACGGGTAAGCTACCTTACCGAGATCGGGATGCTTTTCGTAAAAATCATTATCTCAGTATCTAACAATGGGACATTCTAGTACTAAAATGAAGCTACTACACAAGTGTTTTCAAAAGCACTCCGTGGCACCGGTATAGTGCATGTATAGAGGTCAAAGGTCTAGGTCAAAGGTCAAAAGTCAAAACAATTGCAAAAGGATCACAAAGGAGCTCACAAAATTCTACACAAAAAAGAAGTCAGACGCCTGTTAGACGCTGTTGCAATTTTAGAAAGGACTTACATTGGTTGGGAACGTTCCTGAGCTCTTTTTAGCGCAAAATCAATGGTAGGGACAATCCTATAAAAATTTCGATACATCTAAAGGAAAAATCCCCTAACTTGAGCCCAATCATTCAAATCCGTCCATTTATTTACGGGAATTATGGTTGCCCATACATACCTCCCATTCGGGTTTGAAGTTGGCCGTCGGTAGAACGATCACGAAATTCTGCATGGGGATGTTGTAGAGTGCGCCCCATTTTGACAAAAACAACTGCCATAGCGATTACGAAGAACAAACTTACCAGGCTTGGACACAGAGTGCAAAATGGTGACCTGCATCAACGTTATGGAGGGGGACAATGTTGTCCACTGAAAGATTGTTATAGAAGTATTGGGATTATTGGCCTGACCAGAAGAAGCAGATCCTGTGCTGCTTCGAGTGAGGAAGAGTAAAAGAGTAGGTCAAAGCCTGAGCATTAGCTCAGGGCTGGCCAGCATGTCTACGCCTACTAAAACCTCATGCTATACTGATTGTAAATCCAAAAGTGACCGAGAGAGAAACAACAAATGACGACCTAATTTGCCATAATATGGTATTAAAACAGGTGTCCTTTCGCCCTGATTTCAAATTTCTTTACCGATCAATGGACACAATTTCTGAAAAAAAAACTTATTTCCCAAGTGTTCAAAAATAGCTTCAACTGAGGAGCACTCGCAGATCTGTGTGATCGTACATATGGGCAATTGCCACTGTTGACCTCCATATATATTAAAAACATCAATACAAGGGTAAAATGAGTATACCATAGCAATTTATGCAAGCGAACGTAAATGCCACTTATGTCATTCTGTCACAACGATTAGCTAAACATTCCGAGCAAACGGATTTGATCCAGATGTTGATTAGTTCAGTTGGATCTAATAAACAGTAACAGTATCTATTGTATCATTGTCGGAGCTAAAATAAATGACTGAGGTGAAGTCTGCGCAACGAAATTCGTTGTTGTATGTTTCTGCCGCCTGTGAGTTCCTGCTGAGAGTGGATCTATGCAGGTCCATGCATGCTTAAGACTCAGCTTGCATTCTCACGAGTTAACCCGTCGTAAGTATAAGGATATATAACCAACTACAAATCATCGGCTTCAGTCGATTATTTTTTCACAGAGTATTTTTTATTATTTTCATTTTGTGCGTTGTGGCCTGGCAGAGTACACCTTAGGTGGTTTCTATATTGACTGTCAGTTGGATTATATTTGGTCTTAATACTATTTTGACCGTCTTCTGTTGAGGCAAATGGTAATTTCAGGGCAGAGGCTGAAACCGACAACGAGGGTGGTGAGTATGAGGTTGTTCAACCCAGAAATAAACGCCTACGTCAGTCTCCCTCAACGAGTCCCCCCCCACCCCCCACCCCCCCCCCCCCCGGTAGAACCCCAAAACAAATAACCAACGGCAACCATCGTTCAAGGAGCATTCCGCCAGGGAATCTCCATGATAATGACGCCTTGCCAAGTACTTCAACTTACAGTCACTGGGGAGGGAATCCACCAAAGGGCCCCCAGAAAATGAGACAACCCCGCCCCCTAAACTTAGGAATGATTTAGTTAAAGACCCGCTGCAACTTTAAGACCGTAACTTTAAGCATCCTAACATAAACAGATAGTCACAGAAACAAATTAATCCTTCTCAAGGTGTAATCCCATACTTCAAGCCCGACTTTTCTCCTTAACGAAACAAAACTAGAAGCTAACATCAATTCGACTTCCAAATCTCCAAATCTGCCAATAATTTTCCGTCTTGACGGACAGTTGCGATAGTTGCAATAGGGATCCCCATAAGACCTTCTAGCATTCAGGAGTCTTGGATACCGAGGCGGAGCAATTCTGTCAACTAAAATTTTCAATTAGCAAAAAACAACTATTGAATTGCATCGTTATTGTAACCCTCCTGCAAGTTGTCAACGAAAACCTCTTCAAATCTTGGTCAAAAAGGTCGATTATCATTTGGTGATCTAAATTCCCCAACAAAAAAGTCGGCTGCATCAGGATCACGACCCCTGGTAGACCCTCTTGGATATTGTCAAAATACTAACTTACATATACTAAACGAAAACACAAACTCGACGTTATAAAAGACAACCCTGAGGAACTAACCACCCGAATTAGTGTTAGCCTCAGGCGCCATTGCCCCCCCCCCCCTTCATAAAACCAATCGAGTTTTTACGAGGATGATCAGCGATCACTATATCCTCCTCTCAAACTGTCAACTTCCCCTTAAATCTTGATAAAACTGAGCACAGGTTCTACAACTAAAACAACTATCGCAAAACACAACTGACTCTTTTCCAAAAATTACCCTATATGACCTCTAAACCTCATTCGCAAATCTACCTGGGATTGAGCCTTCAACTTGCAGACTTTGCAGAAGAAGTACCAGGCGATTTCGGAAAATTTCAAAATGGTGCTGCCCTACGTTATTCGGCACGCAACGCCCTGGGGATTAAAAATGACAAAATCACTCTTTAAAAAAAGGCTAAGAGAAGGCACTATATTAGGTTAGGTGTCACAAGACAAAACATCAAATGACCAGACAACAAGTAAATTATGAAAAAGAAATCAGGAACCAAATAACACACCTGTAATTCCCATCTGAACGACATCAATTCAGGGCCACACCCCGTAAATTCCTGAAAATTTGCATCCGAACAATCATACACACAAAACCGGTCTAACCATCACCTAAATCTAAAGACGGTAATCTTGTTTCGCATCATGTGAAGCAAGTCGAACTTCTGGCCTCTACCTTCGAAAATATCACTCAGACCCCCCTCTCACCCTAAGCGTCGTCAGCCAGTGGCTGAGAGGGTCGATGAGTATGTCTTCAAAAATACATCGATATCCCTAATTCAATGGGGAGAAGTCTTCCGACACCAATGCCTTCATGACTGACCGAGTTTATCAATGCTCTTCAGATTCCCTAGAACAAACAACACATATCCGGGGCTCATGAAGGTCATTACGGTCAACGCCACACTCTTTAATCCATCCTACTTAACTTCTCATTCTGTAGGGCTAGTTCCTAGCCCCTGGCAAAAACGACAACATTCTCATCCCAGCCCTGATGACAGCCTCATTTAAAACCTCCACCAACTACAGGCCAATTAGCCTCCTCTCCTGTTTAGGCAAACTCTTGGAAATAATTATCAGCTAAAACATCTCAGGCCTTTTCTGAGCTTCAACTCGATTCTCCGCATGAACCAGCAGGCTCCCTAAAAACATGGACCTCTATTGCCCTCTTCAGACTTACTGAAAATATTGAAACAGGTTTCCAACGCAGGAAAACTTCGTATCTTCTGGGATGCTGGAAAGCCTTGAACCAGACTTTTTTGCCAACTTAGTCTCCTTGGACTCCAAACATTATAACTGCCATTATTTCCTCCTTTCTCCACCACCGCACATGACCGTTTGTACAGGAATCAACTGTCACGTTTTTTTCACCTAAGGTTCCTCTGCTTAGCCCCCCTAATATATACTCATCAATGTTAAACGGTTCTTCGTAGCTGGTGAAATGTTGAATTTTCTCAGTTTGCTGATGACATTGCAGGTGGGATTTCACCTCCATAGCCCCCCATCAACGTTTAGAATTTCAAAAGCCATAACTATATCAAACAGTGGTGTTGCCGTGGCGAATAACAATAAATCCCAATAAATTCCAATCTTCTCGCTTCAAAGAAAAAAGCAAAAAAAACCACCACCCACGCCTGCATGTAAGCATCAAGGGGTTCAACATTCCCATCCCTCAAGTAGAAGTTGCCAAATTTCAAGGGATTACGCATGACACGAATTGAACTTGAAACCTCATACCATAATAACATTAATTGCTCGAGTAAATCTTCAGTCTTTCACTCAATATTGTAGAAATAAGTAACATTCAAATCAAGAACTGGATTACGAATTTACCAAACTCTACGTCCTATTCCAAGTAATAGTGCATTAGTTTTATTTCCACTAGTTAACCCATATTAGAAAAATTGGAACGCATTCCACCCTAGAACATTTTTTTAAAAATCAGTTTCCCAGCATACACCCTAACTATCAAGGTCTTAGAGTTGCAAAGCTGCTCTTCCTTTGATAGATGACTAGTATCAAGACAATAGGTCATCTACGTGGAAATTATCAAAAATAGTCCCTATATCCGTGACCTGGTCCCAAAAAAGATCCTAAACAATCCCTTTGAATAGGACCCTACCACCCTTCCACTCTGTTTTCGGAATGGGTGAGTCGCGGAGGGGGCTGCTGTTGCGATGGTGGTGATGGAGTAGAAAAGTCGTTGGACCCTCTCTCGGGTATTTGAAAGTCCGGGTCACCAGGGCTGCCTCTCCACCCTTTTTATCCTGGGATGGTTAACTCTTGCTCATGTTTATATATATATACCACGAAAAAAACGACCCGAAAGGGTGCCTAACCCCCAAAAAGTACTTGGTATATATACACTTTTCTTCAGGAGACGGGGGGGGGGGGACTCCCTGAGCCAGCGGCAACTAACGCGGGCCCAGCGTCTCTCATGCTTGGGACTTGCCACTGGACTCCTCTCTTGCTGTGTTCCTACTGCCACCCTAACGGAAAAAATTAAATGTTGAGCCATGAACTTCGCCATCAATGAAGAGGGCGCTCAAGACCCTGAACTCCCTTTCATCAGCAATACACAACACTTGTGCGTTATGGTTTCACACAACACTGTCTTATCTCAGCACAACGCGTGTGATTAGGGCAGCTGAGTAGTACTAGGGTATAGGTGCACAGTTCGTTTTTTTCCTCTCAAGGTGGGGGATTTTTTTAACTATTATTCGCACTGAAAGGCCGGACCGGACTATTTCTCCAGAAGGAGTGCGCCAGTTGGAAGACTCTTAATATTCTGGAACATTCCCGAATGGCGAAAAATTGAACACATGATTCTAGAAAATGGCTGATTTCTCAGTCTAGCGAAGTCACGGCCTCGGCCAAAATTCCGGGATTTGATGTCGCAAAATAGCCCCATCTGGGCAGTTATAGCAGCTACTGATAATGGGGACTTCATTCGCCAGTGTGGGTAGGGAGAGCAATGGGAAATGTCTCCCATCCCGATCACCTTTGTTGATTCCTTGACTTCCGTCAGCGACATCTGTGGCCAGTCATGGCAGTATGTATGTATGTATGATGTATGTATGTATTAGTATGTATGTATGTATTGTATGTAAGTGTGTGTATGCATTGTGTGTGTGTGCTGTGTGACGCCTGGCTGTGAAGAGCATGACTTGACCCCACCGAGTGGGTTGAAGCTCATATGGTATGTGGGTTCTCATCAATGAGTACATGATCTATTGTTTTGGGGTCAGGGTCAAAGGTCATCTGAGGTCATTAGAGGTCAAAGCTTGAAAAATCTTGTGAAAGCATAAGTACGACACTTGGTTCCCGATCAGGTTGAATTTGATGTATGTGTCTTATGAGTAACTGCACAGCCCTATGTTTTGGTGCAAAAAAATTGAAAATGTAGAAAAATCGATTATGGGAAAATTTCAGCTCTGAAGAGCAAACTGCCCTCCTGAAGGAATAAAGAACAGAGTTCATTAGAGTCGAAGTATATAATTTGTGAATAGCCCATAGGTCGGGAATGCTTGGTCAAATCAAGGTAAAATTCGGTGTTGTTGTAGCTTCTTAATGGGGAGTGAGTACAAGCACCCTATTGTTTTTTGGTGCAGACAGGTGTCATTTGGGCGGAAATAAAATGTGAATTGTGAAAAATTTTTGATTTCAGGCCCACTTATAGCTTGTGAAGCGCAAATCAGGACCCCCACCTGGATGGATGAGTCTTATACTTGGTATGTGGGTTTCCATACTATTACATGATCCTTTTATTTTTGGGGTTAGGTCAAAGGTCATTTCAGGTCATCAAAGGCCAACATCGAACATCTTTACAATACGATGAATCCCGAATGCCTGCTCTGATCAGGTTGAAATTTGGTATGCAGCTCAATTTTAGTGTAGACGGGGAGACCTATTTGTGGAGAGATTAGGATTGTGAAAAATGATTTTTCATACCCTGTACCAATTGTGGCTTGGTAACACATTAGTCAGCTTGATGTGTGGTTCATCTGAAAGTATCATGGTCCCCTTGAGTGTGGGTTTCCGGTCACAGTTATTCTGGCCTCATGGAGGTCAAAGTTCTGAAGCATGCTATTCCTGCTTAAAAGGTATAAGTATTTTCCCACTGGATAACGTGTCCCAATCTCGAATGACAATATTGTTTTACAATTTGTGAAATACCTGCGTATCTGGGTCCTTACTCTTCAACTTTCCCAATACTCATTCACAGACAGTGTTCACCTTTTTGGTTTTCGAAAAAAATATTGGGTAACCGGGAGAGGTGCAAACACTCCCTCACCTCTGCTTCTCATCTCCACACATTTCGCAACCTCCCGATCATGTTAAGTTTTTTTTTTTTTCCTGATGATTCTGCGTGTCTGGGGGTTTTATTAATACACTTGCCTAACTCAAACTCTTCGAAGGCCAGGCAAAGTTTTGGACCTTCATTTTTTGTTGTCAGCTCTATCTCTCGATAGGCACAAGCCATGTCTCACTGGCGGTGCCTTTAATATGTAGAGGCTATTCACAGATGATCACACACTGCCTCTAAATACCGGAGCGTCAGTAGGCAGGGTAGTTACTATTGTTTCAACAAAATGACAGATACTGGCTCCTGTTTGCTTATGAAAAAAAAAACCTGTGCACGGAAACGCGGTCTATCTTGGGACAACCTTTTATCTTCCAATGATTAGTGACATGGGCGTCACTGTGTGTGAACAACCGACCCGAGATGGCGACAGACGACTCTGACATTGCTCTCAAGATTGATCAGCGCAGGGCAGAGATGACCAATCCAGAAAGAGACAGAGAACGTCCGCAGTTTGAACCTACGCAGCTTTTTAATATTTTGTTTTTTGGTCATCTTGTTATTTGTATTCTGTGTTCATCTAACATTCTTGGTTTGTTGCCCGGGACACTGGCGTATATAATATTCTATATATATATATATATATATATATATATATATATATAATATATATATATTATATATATTATATATTTATATTTAATCTTGCCATTACACTGTAACAACACTGCTACGTAGATATAGGGGATCTCAATGATATGCAATAGCGATTGAGCTCGAAAAAATGGTAGTAAACATGCCGATATGTTTTGGATTCAGAGCTTTCGACACTACTAGTCCTTCTCGGTTTTTGTCAGTGGACCACAGAAGTGATAACTCAAGAGAAGACGGCTGAAGACTTGATAGGCCTAAGAACAATGGTGGGGTGAGGCTAATTAGTGTTTTCTCTGATTGACAGGGGATAATCCTTGTGTGGATTATACTGGGGGAGGCCATTATTTTGCGCCTCAGTGATTGACAGGGGGAGATATCCTCAACAGTATTATACTAATAATGGCCAATGCTCCGCCTTGGTGATTGACATAGGCACAATCGGGAAGGGGGTGCCGAGTAGTTACCATTATCTCTTTTGTGAGGGTCGGCTGTCGTTTCGAATGTTAAGACCGAATGGTGTCGTCGTTTCAGGTTCAATTCCCAGTATTTTTCTTTCGCTTTTGCGGGATTTAGTGGACCAATTTGGGTCATGGTCGTTGCAATCACTCGCTCGTTCTCAATTGGAGTGACACTGACCATGTGCAGCTTAGCAAAAACCGGCTGCCAATTTTGTGGGTCTTGAATGTCTACCGTTGTTGGTCATTCGCTCCTAGGGTGTTTTTTGCTTTCCCCCCCTGATACTTTCACTCAGCCAGAGGTCCAGTAAATTAGGTTAGAAACAGTTTTCTTCGAGCACGCAATCAATATCCTGTTGAATCGGAAATAAGCGGGATGTCTGGAAAACTTTTGAACAAGTTGTGCGATCGACAGTTTGCACGTTTTTTGCAGTTTGGATGGGCAGGGCGGGCTGCCGCGGTGTTTTGTTTGTGGCTCGGCTTGGCTCCGAAAATTTGGCGTTACTAAATGTCCACGCAGATTCCAGGTCCTGCTTAGGCAACACTGGGGATTCCTGGAACACACGATTTTGGGCGTTCCTGACTTTGAAGTATGGGCAAATGCTTGTGACTGAGAGTGGCTTGATGGTGGAGGGCCGGATTTATTCACCAGACGAGTGGTACTCCTGGAGTTGCTTGACGAGTTTTGTATCAGAGTTTCAATTCGCTGGAGTCTTTCTAGCCTTTTCAATGGCATCTTTCATGAACTCCGGAAATCTACTGCCTCTTTTGGAGTGTTTTGGAAGTGCGTTGGCACGAGACCTCGAAATCAGCACAGAGGAGCAAATGCGTTTCAGTTTCAGACGATAGACTTGACAGTAGGGAATGTTCTTCGTGCAGAAAATGGGGTGGTGACACTGCTAGGAGTAGTAATTTGTGCTTGTCCGTTGGTTTTGTGAACCAGTCTGTTTTGAGTGACCCGTTTTCAAACGTCACAGTGGTGTCAAGGAAGTGACTCTGTCCGTTGAAAATTCTGCAGTGAATTTGATAGATGGGTTGGAATGTCTTTGATTTGGCCTCATGGTCCTGTCAGAGAGGAATTTCTCTTCAAGTTTCCCATGAAGAGGTTGGGGGCGACGAGGAGGCGCACTTAGTGCCCTGTGCTGTGCCGTGGACCTGCAGGTAAAGTTGAGCACCAAACACAATTCTTGCCAGTAGTAATGAGGGCATTAGTTGCGGGCGGGCAAGATTGGATTTTGGTTGTTGCTGGCCAGTGATTGGTTTGAAAGCCGAAGTACAGGCTTCTATACCTCCCGTTTGAGGGATATTGGTATGCAGAGAAGAAACGCGCATGGTTGCCATCCAATGTGGCCGGGGATATATATATATATATATATATAATCTTATTATATATATATATATATGATTATATATATATATATTATATATATATATATATATATAATATATATATATATATATATATATATATATATAATGATAGGAGCCCTTTTTCCCTTTTCTTGTTTTTCCTCTTTCTCGTTTTAATCCATTAAATAAGATGGATAAACCATGTTTGATTAAGGCGACTGGATAACCGCTTTGTTTTCAATTAAGAGTTTGCAACTCTTTTTTGATTAAGAGCCCAATGTTGGAGTGACCTTATTATGGCAATGACTTTTGAGTTTTGTTAGTTTGGCGTTCCTGCTGCTAGGGCAGGATCAACTCATAACAGATATCTCCGCAAAACTCACTTTGGTTCCTTTCTCGGACTACTTCACAAAAGCAAGTCAACCTCATAAGATCGATTAGTAATCACTAAGGAGATGTGGACTACGGGCACGCGAGAGACTAAAATCCTCACCTACTCTTCAGTATTTATGTCAATCTGGCGGAACACAGATACCAAATGGATCACGGAATGACTGTCGGCGTTTGCAAATACAATTTAACGGTTAATACATAATAAATGACAACCCTCCAACCTGACCAATGTAAATTGAGGTATGAATATATTTAGCGTTGAGCTATTCTTTGAAGATGTTTGTTGTAGAATCACACAACCCTTTGTAACTAGCACACCTATTTCCAGTGTTGTGTAAGAAGGTACACAACATTATGTAAATTGTTGTGTGAACGATACACAACTCTATGCAGAGTATACGGAATGGTAGTGTATTTCTTTAACCCAACACCGAGATCCATTACCATTGGGGGATAGATTAGAAACATGCGTGACAGAGTGAAATGCTTCCCTACTAATATAACAATATGTCGTATCTAGGCCTGTCTTGTATTACTATTGGTATTGATCTTCTGAATTGACTGTTTCTGTCTCGATGGAGTTAAGCAGGTTCGTCGCAATTACTTTCCGAGGACATTTACCAAATGAACTATGGGCCCAAGATTACTAACTTACCCAGAATTTTCCATTGTGCTCGCATATTTTCCTTCAGCCACAACGGATTCACGGCATGGGCTCTGATCGAACTAAGGTTGTTTTCAAGAGAATGGGCTGAATGTTTTGTAGAGATTATTTTCCGTATTGATGTCATTGAACCCATAATCTTGGGTTCAACGAACACTGCATACTCCTCATAAATCACTAGCCTCATCAGACCCGCAAACGTTTCCACCCCAAAATCAGGCATATCTCCGATCAAGGATTCGGACATCTGTATGATGTATATGTACTGTATAAAGTTACATCAGAGAACGTTAATGCAGGAACATAGCTGTACGTCTTCAAATGCCTCTATTTACTAGTCAGTGTACCTGGACAAGCTGGTGTGGTGTGAATTAGGGCCACAGTCTCACGATGCCCTCACTTGGAATCAAGACTGAAAGTAATAATCAAATGGGGCTGCACAACATTTCAGCACAATTCTTCTTTACCAATGTGGCCGATGAATCATCAGTTACAGCTCACAACATTAATTATGATAGTTCCTGAAAATGTATCATACCATCACGGCGATTGTTTATACTTGCTGCAAACCCTGATTCATTATTAGTTTAATTCTGCCCCCGTCTTTGCGTATGACTACAACAAGAGCAGGCTATTTAGGACCAGAATCCTAGCTATATATATACTCCGATAACTATGACGTAATACTACTGCTGTTTCAACTATATTCAGCGGCATATTGTACCGTGGTGTCATCTATAAATTAAAACAATGAATAAAACGCAGCCGTTCCACACACCCACAACCTGATATTTATTTCCCTGAATACTGCTGTTTATCAGGTCACACTAGTTTTTCACATGAAAACATAAATTACCAGTACAGATAAACTAGGTAATTCAATACTATTAACAGGGAATGGCAGATGGACATCACTCATAGATTCTGAATAATTTAATATACAAAATGCATTTAATATGTTCGCAGAAAATAAAAGGAAGGGCAAAGCCGTGAGGTTCAGATATACCCATCTAACGGAGAGACAAACCATCATCTCACTCGCCATTGAGATGCAATCATATCTTTAAAATCTGTACGCAAAAGAGATTTCACGATCACCTCACAATTCGATTTTATTCTGAGCGGCAAGTAGCAGCTAATTAACTTCCCTCACACTAACACGTCGGATTGTGGGTTCCGGTTTAGTTTCAAGTAACACACAAACTCCTTATAGTCATTAACTACATGCAGAGTACTTTGTGCCTATAATCACTACCCTCGCAAAGTGGTAGGGGTTCCTATCTGCTATGCCTGGTGAATCCCAATCCATTCCTTATTGATATATATGTATTATTCATAACTAGTTCACTAGCGTTGGGGGAAGATATGACGAAAGTTCTGATGTCAATGACCAATACCCAGCCATATGATGAGTAGGTACTATAAGTTTGGGTCCGGTGCTAGCCAGACCTACGAACAGAACTTTCCTTTACTCTATATTCCTCTGGGATACTAATCAGTGCCAGGAGTCAGTGTCGAACATGACATTTCTCAGTGTTTTGAAGCTGTTTCACTCACCCTTTTACAGAGAACATATCGGGAGAATAGCGTTGATAGCAGTGGTTGTCAGTACATCAGTGCATTGCCTATTTTTTGTTGCAACGAGACGAATCGTTCGTCAGAAAGTCATTGTTCATATCAGGTCAAAAAGTCCAAAGGTAAACATATGGAGTTCCTTAGACGAACGAACTTTCCATTACGACATCGCTCTGAACTGTTTCGTTGCCAGCTATAGAAGATTGTCCTATGGTTACCTTCCAATTACTTGACCTGGCAACCGAAAACCAAGAGGGTTAATCCGCACTAATATGTGCACCCACAATCTAATATGAACGAATAGCATTCATTAGTATGTCGTGCTGTCAAGGTATTTGGACTGTGCCCTTCCGTGACCATCAATGACCTTGAACTGATGGCACCAAAAGCAATGGAGTTACACCCCGCACTATATGTGCAAACACAAACCTTATATGAACAAAGGAAAAGTCCAGACAGATTAATACTGCTCTGGTGTTATATGATAAAGAGAAAATTCAAATATCACTTTGTTCAAGAGTTATACCATGTTTCGGTTGGGAAGCTGTGGCGTCTCAAATTTCATATGGATTTGTTGATTTTGGCAATGGCAACTTGTTATTATTGTCTATCTACCAATGTGAGAGGGAAGTTGAGACATATTTCTTCACTTTCTTTTAAATGCGTAATATGACGTCATCAAATGTTGCAAATTTGCTAAATGCCAACTTCGCAGTGATTATTATTAATCTGTAAAAAATCGGGACTTTATAACCGAACATGCTATGAAAGGAACAAAGTTTGATGGCATGATTTCCAATGCACTATTATATGCTATTAAAATATTTTTGGCTCTTGCCCCCATAATAGATACATGCATTCATAGATATGGTACTCACAGGTTTTCGGACTTCGCCCCTGTCGTTACTGTCGAATGACCTTGAACTGGCGCCTAAAATCCAATAGGGTTCATCATCTCTACGCATGGAACACACGTGCCTAATTGAACGTCATACATGGCTTGCGTCTGTAGATATCGGCTGAAAGGGGTGTCCACACACGCACACGCCACACGGCACAAGGACGCATACACACGCATATACGCATGCACACATCACACTACAGACACACAAGGCACACAAACGCGCGCACGAACATGGACTGCATAGATTCATTTGTCTTCCGCAAGGAATCAAAAAGGGCAAGCCACTGGGCGTTGCGGTGGTCGGCCTCAACTGTTGATCTCCGCCTGTCAACTGGTATGAGGACCTCCATAACGTATCATCTCCATCTTATGTGATTCAGTGAGCCCTGTTACGACAAGCGTCACTCATTAAAACCACATTGCACATAAACACAAACACGCATACATGCACAAACAAAAACAACGGACTACGTTAGTGCATTGGCTTAAGCATCAAACGAGTGCATATGTCGCATAGCGGATAAATCCTGGACCCGTCATCAATCAAAGGCGCAGAAGGAACCATGCAACTGCGTATAACCATTTCTCTCATCCCGGGCAATGCGCAAAGGAACATGATAAACCTATGATTCAGTACGGCTCAAAATTAAATTCAGATGTGCTTGTTGAATGAATAGTTTTGTCAAAAACATAAAGTCATGATTCCGTTCAAGAAATCCTGATAATTTGGTCTTCTTCATGAAGCGATGTTCGCTTTCGAAACGAAACAATCTTTGTTGTTACCCACTTTCAAAACTGACCTAGGATTGCACCCAACGCTGCCAAGATTGCTCAGAATAAGGTTAAATAGGGCAAAAAAATCGTAGTTCTGGTATTTCGTATTTGAGACACAAACACATACCCTGTGCTGGGCTCTGGGCGTTCAGCCTACACCAAACTGCCCCAAATGGACAGTTCAGAATTTACCCTTACATCTAAACATGGACAGTGAGTGGGTATCACTATGGGTCAAAGTTCTAAATCAATGCATATACGGTGAGGAAAGAAATTAATCCCCACAACGGAAATAAGGTCCTAGCCGATCTACGTCAGCTGAAAAGTGTTAATTCCTGATTCTGACTGGAAAACTGTTCAGGTTCTTAACAGTGTTTCATTGTCGTAGAGTGGACATTGGCTAATATAACAAGGTTATTCATTTTCTTGGGATAAGACCAACTAATTGGTGCAATTCGCACATTGCTGAAACGACATTAAGGTTATCTCATCGGTGTTCCTTTGCAGACGGCCGAATGATCTATGCAGTCATTTTATTGTCTGGTGGGGGTGTGTATCTGTGAAAGTTTGTTCTAAAAGAACAATATCTGAAGAAAACGCAAGCATTCATGAGTTGAAGTTTTACCGTTGTCCAGTTATAAAGAGGAAGACCCATACTGTATTTTACTTTGTGTGAGGTGATGTAGGCAGCAGAAGTCGAAGTCCGAAAAACTTCTAATGCCGGTAACTCTTGCAACGAACAATCTGTATAGACCATGTCATGACGGGGTACTATCAGGGGATGAATATGAGGGTGCCGAGGTCTTGTGTTGCATTTAAAGATCGATCAAGTCACTTCTGTGTGCGGGCGGGTACAGGGACCCATGGTTGCTCACCAGCTAAAATTATCAGTTCCAGATATACTAAAATTCTCCCGATAATTCATTATGGAAACTAGAGAGAATTCGAGAATGGCTGTTCGAAACAGCGTCTCGAGTGTCTTCTCAGAGACAGAAGGGGTTGACATTTGGTTTATATACCCTGACGGTCTTAGTCAGAGTTCCAAGGTCACCTGAGGTCAACAGAAATGAGAGCCGATACTTGGCAAGTGTTCGGGCGGAGTTCCAATGCCTCGAAGGTCAACAGAGGTGCAGTATGAAAAGTGGGGAGAACAGTGAGGTGTTAACGTTAATGATGTAGAGAATTCATAATTCATTACTGGCACGAGGGGTTGCCATTTGGAATGGAGAGTCCCTACTGAGTTTGGAGTTTCAGGTCTGAGTTCAGTTAGGTTCAACAGAGAATAGTGTATAAACCTTGTGAGCATGAGAACTTGCAACCAAAGGATGTTAGACTTGGCACGAAGTGGGTTCCATGTGTTGTAGGGGATTCAATATTAAATTTATGAGCCAAGGGAATCCGAAGGTTAGCAGAAGGCTGAAAAGTCTGTGAGCATGATAGCTCTGCAATGAAATGAGTACGGAATTCACAGTGGCACGAAGGGTTGCAATTTGGCTCCTAATCGTTCCAGGTTCAGGTCGAGACACGCAAATGTACAGTCAATTGTGAAGGACATGAACAGAAAAATCCCTTTAGTCGTTCCGCCCTGGGATCTCTTGTTCTTTTCTAGGGCAAACTTATGAACAACAATTCCTCAATACCTACGCTAGAGTCGAACCAGATTACTCTATTTTGCATTTGCCATGTGGAGTTAGGACATATGAAAACATGGCCATGGTCCGTTTGTTACAGTTCCTAGGGTCGTATTAGGGCAATTATGGTATATACACATCTGCCAAACTGGCCAATTGTTCCTTCTTGTTACTCGCGTACTATCGACTCCACGCCGTCAGAAGGTCGGGACTAGCGCTATTTCCCTGTCGAGAAACCGACACAGTGTATGTCCATTGAACACGTCAGCAGTTGACTCGAACTGCGCTTATTATTGCCACGAGGCTGTCGAGGCCTCACTTTCTAGACACCGTGATAAAGTTGTTTAGAAGGGCAATCCAATTCTTAATTTTGAGTATTGGAAGAAATGCGTCCTAGCCGGCAATAATATTAATTTTTGATAGTCCTCCTTGCCCAATTTAAATGGCTGATGATGTTCTCTCAAATGAATACAGTTATATGGACTACAAACTTCTCTTAGTCAGTGGGAAGTTTATTCTGGAATATGTGTTCTCGTACTAACTCTTCACAGCTGATAAAGGATAATGGAAGAAAAAAAAAACATTACCAGCTAAAAACTATCGGAGAAGCAACAGTACGAAATCTCGCTTCCGATCTCACTCATTATCAATTCATACAAAGAACAGATTGTCTGCTTTGAATAACAAAGCTGACATGAGTAGAAACCAGTTAATATCGGTTTATATTATTGACGGCTCTGTTCACACTTGTGCGCTACGATACGGTAATTTTATCGGACGTCGAGTTGAAAAGTGTTATTTTCGATAGGCGTGTTCACACCTGTGCGAACACCACACGATACGATAAATTTATCGAACGTCAAGTTGGAAATATTTAAGTTTATCGTACGATGAATTTTTCGGATGCCAGACGTTGCGCAGTGAAAACTTTTGCAAACAATCGGCCAGATGTATGGAACGCAAAACAGGCTATTGGGCGGGGTTTGCGGAAGAGTGGGTTCCTAGTGATAAAATATCAGAGATTTTGATGATTGTATGGTGTGATCGTATCCGGGAAGACATTAGCCTCTGATGGAGCTTCTCGGCCCTTATAACCTGCCATGCATGAAGACCTACGAAACCATATTTCAGTTCGAATTCATAATGGGGTCCCATGTTGCGTCGGCGTTCACCGAGTTCATGTAAATGCAAAGGACATGGGATATGCGGTGGTAGTGAGTGGCCGGGACAAAGGGTTTTGTGGCTGTTTGAGAGGGACAGGGTAGGAGGGAGTTTCCCAGAGGGGTTAGAATCCACAGCATGACAGGCTTGACAGAAACTGGTGGAGAAGGAACGAAGAAGGCAACAAAAATAAGCTGTTTGGGGGCGGCTATGATGACGATTTTACGCAAGTTAAAGGCTTGTAGGTCAGTGAGGAAAGTAGTAGGTACACAGGTGGAGCCGTAGGCTTATTTTTACATTAGTTTCAATATAACCAAGCTCAAGTTCAGCTAAATTGATTGAATTGACTCAATTGACAGAATGCTTTAATGCTAAAAAGGACTGGTGTCCAAACAGAAGGTAGGAAGGGGATGGTGAAGTCAATGCCTAATTTCTGAACGTCGATTGCGCTTGGGCATATACCCACGCTACGGTGGACGATCCCGTCTTCCGCGTTCTGTCTCCACAATACTTCTTGGGTTAGGGCCGCTCCGCCGGGCGGCCAGTAGCTCATAGTTGGCGCAGCTGCGCGGGTACCTCGGGGGGGGGGAGAAGGCGACAGGGCTCAGCTGGTCACTTGCTAGAGGAGGCTGGGTGATTGGAAGGGCGGGTGGATGCAGCTAAGTGCCTTCCAGGCATGCGCTCCATGATTGATTGTGATTTGGCGATGAGTCGTGAGAACATTTATGATAGAATGAAGTTCAGGAAGGTCCAGAAAACGTAAATCAGGTGTTGTTGTTGCTTTAACAAAATGGGTCGATATTACACTATTTACGTCTCCTACAAGTACTGCGAAAGACACAGCTTCGAATTGCTTCGAATTTGTAATTCTTGGTATTCAGAAATTCTGGCGACCAGGCTCTTCCACCGCATGAAAGCGACAAAAAGGGAAACTTTCCTCGGCTGATGAAATCCCATCACTTTCCCCGTTATGTTAGTCGAGGATGAAATTATCGTTAACATTTTGATCGCACAAGTGTGACCAATGTATCGATAAATTGTATCGTATCGTATCGTTATCGCACAAGTGTGAACACGCTTTACTGAAGATATATTTTCGTATGGATATAGAGTGGAGGGGGGGGGGGGGGGGAGTGCTTACTAAAATAACAGAAAAATGTACCATTAGTCCAGAGGAGGGAGATAGGCCAGTTATATAGCTTCAATGAATGGCTCGTGTGCTTGGTATGAAAATATTGATGAAGTGCTTTCCAATACCAAAGTGAACAATTCAAAGATAGGTCAGCCTTGAAGTATCCGAGATTGGCCGACTGCCTATGATGACAAAGAGATCGTGATCCAAACAGCTATACGCGTGGCGGTGGGATGTTGGCCGATCAACATGCAAAGTTTCTTTCAAGGAAGAGGACAAACAGAGGCACGGGGAACAATATTTAGCTCCATGGTTAATCACCTGAATCTCAAAATAAAACAAATGGGGGTTTCAACAAAGGCGGGAATGTCCATTGTTCGGTCTCTTTCAACCCCAATTGCCCACTTTTTCAGCATCACCCTGTTTTCTGCGTATTTGTCAACGTATAGAAGAACGTGCTCATTGTGCAACCAACAGACTGCCATATGAGATAATAAGATATATCGATCAGATGTAACTGGAACAGTGGTATTTGATGCCCTTTCAAGATCCTGTTGAGGTGGTGCGGATGAATCGTTTCTCTAGTATGATCCTGACGGTCTGTCTCTGGTGCTGCCGTCTAGGCCTCTGTTTACGCACCTCTCACATATGAAGCAGTACCACGTATTCACTGAGAACGGCAAAGAAGTAACAGTGGATGAATGGACTGGCGTTACTGAACTACGCTAAACGCTCCGGTGTAACATGAATTCCAGTGATATTGGTATCATTGATTTCTCATCTTCATAATCATTAATCAGTTTGGCTTGTTATCAAAAAGAAACGCAACCTAGGCGTATTATCTTCGACAAGTGCTGGCTAATATGTCAAGGTATAAATTTTAATACCTTCACCCCATGCAAGCAATTGGGGTGACATTTACACACGATATATATATTATATATATATATATATTAATATATATAATATATATATATATATATATATATATATATATATATATCTATATATATATATTATATATAATATATAGATATATATTATATATATATCTGTATAACTATGACGAGCGTCACAGTAACATTCCAGTCACCATTCGCACAGTCAACAAAGACTGTAATTACTGAATGTCACCCGTTACATGCGCGATGCAATATTGGCCAGTTCAGTTGTTATTCTCTTCAATAACAGCACTAAAACATACGTTCGTACATCTTAAATGTACTGCTAGATGCAATACATGAAGGTCACATTCAAAGTGGCACATTGAAAATTTACAATGCCAGTATTCCACTCTCCTGGACGTGAGCAAGTTTTCTTTACATTAGTATTGAAAAATTTCTGCGGAATTAGCAGTTACCTAGATAAATGGGCTGGGTTATGATTACGCTACACATGCCGATGAATTCTTTTACAAGATGCTGCGTAAGATTTATATCGCCTAAGTCCGGAATTCTCCCTCGCCTCCGCTACTTAAATATTCTTGGTAGTCGGAAATTAGAGAAGATTTTCAATGTATTTGAATAACAAATATGCTACTAGTTTGGCTATTTTTGAAACAAACTTTGAATGCAGTAGTTGGTGATAGTGAGCGCTACAGCACAGTACACTTTGGTTGGCAAGAGATGCAGAGTGACAGCAGGGTGTGTTAGTGACTAGGCATGTGATAACCCCATAAAACCAAGTATACGACTTCAAGTTGTGTGTACTAATGTTCGCACATTGTGTGAGGTTACCATTGTGGTAGCGTCATTAAATTCACATGCTTGTTCAATTTTCAGAACCTCACATCTTTTGCTGGGTAGTATCGCAGAAGTAGTGACACTCTATGGGGGGGATTTGGTAATCTAAATTCCTCCTTGATTTCCTCCAACTCAAAGAGTCAATTGAGTTCTGTTTAAAGTTATGCAAAACATCATTGGGAAATCAGATGAGCGGGTGATTGCCGCGCAGTGTTCATAAGTTCAAATAATGCCTCTCTAAATCCTAGGCCAACTTATGCTTTTGCTTCCCGAGTATACTTGATGTGTGAAGAACTTATCATGCTATGGAACTCCGTACTACATCATAATAGGCGCACAATATGAAACCTACAAATAGTCACTTGTCAATAGGAATAGACTCTCAGGAGGCGGTAGGGTGGGTTGGTGTGGGAAAAAAAACACCGGTGCCGCGCCCATGTCCCCCCTCAGTGCCCGTACCCAATTCCTATCAATGGCCGATGTACCCGATACTTTTTGACAATTCCCCCACATATTATACAAAGTTGTTTGAGCTGTTTTAAGCTCCCTTAACAACTGTGGGTGTTGTTTTTGATCGCCACCAAACGTGATTAAATTGCGACCCATAAGCTTGATCTTGACACTAACTGTGAGCTGTTTTTATTGTCTCCTACAAACCCACATGTGACGTAACCTTTGCGTGCATCCGAATTGATGACCTGCAAACCGGTATTCAGATTCCCACAAATCCATATGCCTGACCTTAACTTCACTGATGCCACGGACCATCGATGTGTTAATCTCCAACGGTGAATTTAGCCACTTGTTGGCTTGAACACGCCATTTTGGTTCTAAAACCGATGAATGTCTGCATTTCACATTCAGGTTGCGGCTCCTAGTGAGCTGACGTGCTAATTTTTCTGCTGATCATCAGTCCTATTATACATTATTATTACTAACTACGGTTTGGCGTAACGGAGTTTCTCAAATAACATTCATAATACTCAGTGATAACAGCGTTGCTTGAAACTGGAATAGAGACGATTTTGAAGAGACAATCATCAATAAAGTTTTTGTCAATCCTTCGCTATACCCCCGACTGATACATAGGCCCTTTTTTAGGCCTTCACCTACGTCTGTGAATATCATCTGGGATCGAGTACACATCAGCCACATGACTACTGGATACAGACACAGTACGACGCTGATACTTTGAAGCAAATTAGATCATGCATGACGGATTATACGATCAGTGCACAGCTCTGTCAACTATATGAAAGACCTCGGTATTGTTCGAGGCGGAGAGGTGAAGCGGGCTGTATCCATCCAGAATTCCTCACCAAAAACGGTCAAAATTCAGCTATCCTTGCGGTTGTATCGACGAATAATTAAACGGAGTATCCAAGGAAATTCGTATATCTGACCAGTTTCATCACGATCAACCGAAATTTGTGCTTTGGAGTCTAACGGAAACCAAAATCCAACGTCACGAACAGGGTATGGGGCTAATGACGGCCCCCTCACACCTAATGGGCTGATGAGTCGTACAACAATTGACTAATTACTTCATGTTTCGCCATATAGACATTTTCACAGCTGATGGGGGTGGGTTAATGACTTCATATCAAAGAATGGGCGGGTAACCTCATCCTAGAATTGACATACCATCTCCACGGCCAGAATTGAGCTACTTGCCGTTGAGCGTTAGGCCACGCTTCCCTCCCAGTTTCGTTCGAAGATACACATTCTAAATGTGTATACCCGTCCGACTTCAAACTTTTGTTCAATAGCTTGCTGGACAATGAACTGAAAAAAGTACGCACAACGTATATCATGTGGTTTGAAAAACTCTCGATCACACATCATAATGGAGATTTTAACAAGGACACGCGCATTTATTCTTGAAACTATGAACCACAAAAAACCTTGTAAACTTTATTACCTATCCATCGCACTCAGTTCATCATTGATGGCGTTATGTGAAGGATGAGACTGTTTTACATCTCCGAGCAATTTCATTCAGGCAATTTTGGCTACTTCGGACCATTACGCCATCGGTATAACACTGCCCAATACAAAAACCGAAAAACACCGGATCGGGTACACAGCTAACTAAACGGAAGAAACGTGGAAGCCAACTACAAGAGTATGCTGGGATCTACTGACTGGGCGGTGTTTTACAGAGACACGTGGTACCTGCAGGAAATGACTGAGGTAGTCAGTGAGTATGTTTACAATTTTGCTGGCCTTGATGTCTGCATACCGACACATCCACACCATTACCGGGGAATTAATGAAGAGGACTGCCCGCAGATAACACGTTTAAATCAAACGTCTGAAAGGGAAAAGAAGATTGCTATCAACAAGGAAATCGGGAACAGAGAAACAAACCTACAAACGCGACATCAACCGACATTGCGAAGAACAGAAGTGAACCTTTGAGGAGGTCACTTAACGTCTGGGCCCTTTGGGGAGCTACTGAAGTCGACCATAAACCCTGGAAAACCCCAGAGTATCCAGAGACTTTGGGTGCTGAACTTAACGAGAACTTTGGACGCTTCAACTCTGGCTAAACAAAGATATTGATCTATCCCTTTCCAGAAATGAATATTCGAATCCGCCAAAAATTAACGAAACGCCTAATGCGGTCTTTTCAACAGTAAGGAGGGGGGTTTCCTCTGGCTTTGATAAAATACCATGGTGGGTTTTCAAGTCTAATGAATTGTCTGGTATTTTCAACACACACTAAAATTTTCAATGGAAGTATTAACCGGGGTACAATCCCTCTTGCTTGGAAGCATGCAATAACTGCAACTATACCCACTGTACCTAAACCCACTGTTAGCAAGTACTACAGGCCAATTGATCTTGCCAGCATCGCCGTTTAATTGTCATGCAAAAGGTTCTATTAACCAAATATCAGTGAAGCGCTTAGCAAGTATGGAGACACTCGTCAGTTTGCGTATCAAGAAAGGGGGTTTCTGAAGACGCTATCTTAGTACTTGTCCATGAACAACATCCCTTTTTTTTTTGGTGTTTTTTTTTTGTTTTTAGGTTTGAATTGTAATGACAAAACCACCTTGCCAAGTTTTATTTTTCGATTTCCGCAGTGCTTTTACTCTACTGTCTTGCCAAATATTTAATCAATGATCTTTCGAATTTCAGTATCGAACCATGGCTTGTTCACTGGATTGCCAATTCTCTACAGAGATGGTCAAGACAAGTCCAAGATTGAGAAAGGTCTGCTGATACCTCCAATATTAAAATCGGTGTTCCACAAGGTGGCCCACTATCAGCATTGCTTTTAATAATGTATACGAATGAAATCCAGTCTAGTTCAAATGCTCTGTGATAAGTACGCTGACGATAAACCGCTATTGTTTATTAGAGATTAAACCACACACACAATAGAGATAATGTCTGTATATCCTTTTATTTTTCATGATATTCTAAAGTGTGTGAGCAAAAAATCTTATTTCCTGAATCCAACGAAATAAGAAAAATGTTGTTTGAAAATATTAACAACATCAAGAGCATTAGCCGGTCTCATCGAAACTAAAACATCTGAAAAACTTAACAATTAAACATCCTCAAGTCGAACGTGTGTCAGATACTATGTATTTTGGCGTGCGTATTGATAACAAAATAGATTTACTGTCCCAGTTTTCAAATATACTAACGAAGCGTATCTTACATAGTATCTACATTAATGTATCTGTTCCCTATTAAAATTAGATTGAGTAAATTTACTACTACATCAATTGTTTTGCCTCATATATTATAACCCGTGCCGGTTTGTATCCCTTCCTACTCACCCCGTGTAAAACATAAAATTAGAGCATTCCTGAAATATGTGCTAGAATTTTTCAAGTTAGACTATGGAGAGTATTGGTTGAACCAGGTCAAATAGTGTTTTGCACACCAAAGCGTGAATTATTAGAACTTGCTGAAATTGTTCCACCGAGAGGGAAATCACCCACTTCACGCAGATTTGAAATCTCTGTCGTTTTTACTGAAATATAATCTAAGGCAATCGTGCAATAACCTCCAAATCGAGTGCCAAGCTTTCAGAAACTAATTTATATATACACAGAGCATCTATTTGTGTCTTCAACATGATACTTCGAACGACTTTCATTTAATTGCTACATATTTCCACAAATTCTCTTCACTTCTTTCAATCGAATGCTAACTCTGCTTTCTAACATTCTAAAGTTTCAATAATTGTATATATTCTTTGTATTTTTTAATCATTTCCTTTATGAGTGTAAATTTTGGCAATTTGTAACTCCCGGACATAAAAACAAACTAAACTGAACTGAAATCAGATATCGTACTACTCAAACTCAAACTCTCTGCCGTTACCATGATTAATCATGCTCTGGCCTGAACGATTGCTATTTTTTGCTGGTGTCCAGTCTGATTGTTCCTCTTGAGTGAATCTATGCATCACGACAGAGTTGGGGGTGGTGTTGTTATGTATGTATGTATGTATGTATGTATGTATTTACTGTATGTATGTAGTTATGTATGTATGTAATGTATGTAATGTACTGTAATGTATGTCATTATGTAGGTATGTAACGCTGGCTTGTGACACGATAACTCCGCCCCACCTAGTTGGATGAAGTTCATACTGATATGTGTGTTTTCCGTCCCCCATGATGAGTACATGAACCCTATTGTGTTGGGGTCAGGTCAGAGGTCATCTGAGGTCACCAGAGGTCAAGTCTGAAAAAGTTGGTGAACCGAAAGGTAGTATGATTGTTGATCGGGTTTCAAAATGTGGGGTGTAGCTTCTTATGGGGAGTACAGGAAACCTATTGTTTGTGGTATGGGTGGGGGGATTTCATTTTATGTCAAGATAGGAAATTGTAAAGACAATAATTTGGCCAACTTTGGCTTGTGAAAACGAGAAATCGACCCATTTGGTGGATTGAGCTCATAAATGTATGTGTGTTATCCATGATGAGGTACATGAACCCTATTGTTTCGGGGTCGAGGTCAAGAGGTCATCTGATTTTTTGGGGGGGGGGTCACCAGAGGTCAAAGTCTGAGAACCTTTGTGACCACGATAAGTCTAGTATGATTGGTCTGATCGGGTTCGAATTCGGTGTGTAGCGTCTTATGGGGAGTACAGGAACCCTATTGTTGTATGGGTCGGGGGGTTTTTTGTCAAGAATAAGAAATTTTGAAAAGTCAATAGTTTGGGCAACTTTGGCTTGTGTACGACGAGAACTGACCCATTTGGATGGATGAAGAATACATGGTATGTGGTATCCAAGATGAGTACATGAACTCTATTGTTTTGGGGGTTCAGGTCAGAGGGTAATCTGAGGTCACAAGAGGTTCTTGAAAAACCTTGGGAACACCATAAGTCAGTTATGATTGGTCGTGATCGATTGAAATTTGGCGGTGTAGCTTTCTTATGGGGAGTACAGGAACCCTATTGTTTGTTGTATAGGTAGGGGAAGTTTGGTTCAGCATAGAAAAAATTTGTGAAAGTCAATTAGATGGCCATTTTTGGTTTTGAACACGATAACTCGACCCCACCTGATGGATGCGCTCGTACTTGGTATGTGTGTTTCCCTGATAAGACCCGAACCCGCTTGTTTTACGGGTCAGATCGAGTCATTCTGAGTCACCAGAGGTCCAAGTCTGAAACCAACTTTGTTGACCATATATCAGGATGTTGGTCTGATCAGGTTCAATTCAGTGTGTAGCCTTCTTATGGGGGGGTGGTTACAGGGACCCTCTTGTTTTTTGTAATCGGTCAGGGCTGAATTTATGCGAAAATAGAAAATTCGTGAAAATTCAATATTTTGCCAAATATGGCTTGTTTAACCGATAACTCGACCGCCCACCTGAATGGATGAAGCTCATAACCTTGTATGTGTTCTCCCTAATGATTACCTGGAACCCATATTGTTTTGAGTCACGCACCAGAGGCTAAAGGTCTGAAATCCTTGCATTAGTGTGTAGCTAGTTCTTTCAGAGTATTCGGAACCCTGTTGGTTTGTTGGGTAAAGATGGGAGAATTTGTCAGACGTTCTAGTCTCCTACACTCCTACATGAGCTGGTGCAATCATCCGCATTCGGCCTTGTGTCTGGTTGTCTATATTTGTCAGAAGAGTCCGAGGAATCACTAAGCCTTTTGGCTTTTCTGGGATTGCCGTTGGCAACCTGCATTTCATAATACTTGCATGTGCCTAAAGTTGTTGCATATCCGCGAACATCCAGGCGTGGTCACGGCAAGAGCCATGAAACTGTTTGGCGCTGCCATATTCATAATCAAAGGCAGGGGCTCCCGCCAATCTCTCCCTTGACATCCTGAAGGTCCTTCTTTTTCTTTTTTTTCACGTTTGTATATACAGGCTACCCCAAGATTGTAGATCCTTAATCGAAACATGTATATTTTGTTGCGCCCCGTACTGTTAATTTTATGAATCATTATTATTACACATTATTATTATTATAGAACGATGATTATATGTAGTGTTTATATCGTGCTTTCCAACGTCGTTAGACATCCTCGAAGCGGTCCACATACATTGATGACTATACTGGGAAGCTCGCCGGCAATCCGGGGTATTAAGTAGGCGGCAGGTTGTACTCAAATTCCCACTGGTCGCAAATTATTACCTGCGTAGGGTGCACATTGTCCCAACCGTGACAGGTGATTGTATTTGGGATTAGTTGGTCATTAGCTTGTCATTGGAAGCGCAGTTGTACTCAGATTCCTCACTGGTCGCAAATTATTACCCCCGATTAGGGTTGCAACAATGGTCACACCAAATAGCTGATTGTATTTGGGATTCGAACTCATCAATCTTCGATCTGCATTCGGATGCTCTAATCTGGACTGGACAATAATCTACTGGCCTCATGGTCAGATCTGGATATGCGAAAAATGACGTTTGAAGAAGAAAAAAATGGTTCGTTTCGAAAACTTTACCCCACTGACATGGACCTTCCTTATTTGAAAGAGAAAGGACAAGCTCTCACTTGATGAGAGCTATAACTCGAAGGGTTTGGAAGTTAGGGCCCCCCCCCAAATCCCTAAAATTCCCGAATTTGAGCCAATTACCGGAAATAAGGGATTCTCCAACGAAAATCCGATGGGTCCATAGCCTCGCTTGAAATTCACGGTTCTTGGCTCTCCAGAAGCTTGCGACAGTCTTTTAACTAAATTCCTCCCCACGGAACGCAAACGCACCATCATTCAGACAACCATATAGTCATATTGACGGCCTTCATCTTGTTATGGTACGGGGCTTTTCCCCATTTCTCTACACTTGGAGATGGCAGCCCCCCAACGCCCGAAGCTTCGGATACTTATCTCTTGGTAAATACAAGCCGTAAGTAATCGAAAGAAAACTGGTGATGTCAGGAAAATGTTCACATTTCATATAAACTGACTTGCCCATGAATACTTGATGAATTATGCCCAGTTAGTGGAGCGAGAATTTAGGCTTTTTTTCTTTTCTCACCAAACAGAGATATACATCAAGGTTTGATATTGTAGAACATTCTAGCTCCATTCTCATTCTAGAGTCCTTTGTTTAGATGTGATGACGGGTTTGGAAAAAAAAAAAAACATAGTGCAGATCACGAAGAGTCCGTGGTCGCATTAGACATGGTTAATCCGTAGTGGCTACAACACCACGGTACGTCAACCATACACAGGCATCACTTGTAGGTTTACATAAATGTGTATTAACCATCATTCGACATGGTAGATCACGGGCATGGAAGCTTCCTAATAAATGAAGCTTCCTTACTAAAACTATTCGCCATGCGAATACCCAAGTTGTCCTCGAACACCACATCCACAAATTGTATTAATGAAAACACACCTAATATTAAGCTTCAGGTATAAACTATAAAATAAAAAAACTTGATGGCCCACAGAATTAATGTAAATTAGTGAGGGCATACGGCCGCTGGACATTTGTCAGGAGTTGTCTGTCGGCGCCACTACTTTCTAAGTGAATTGCAACCACTGATTTGCTCGTAGCTTCCGATTTCCGTTTTCTCTGCCTGGAGGATTTTCAGAATACCAGAAAAACCACATCCTTGCCTATATTTGTCTATGACGAGACCAATTCACAATAAGAGAGCCATTAGTCAGGAATGTTCATTCCGTGAATGTTCTATCATATAGTTTCCGTACTTCCACGAGAAAAAAACATATTGGTGATGACAAGTAGCGAGCGCCACATGAAACAACACTTCTATCGAAGGCAAGAAATTGGCAAAATGAAAACAAGAAAACAGTGGGAAAAAGTTTTCAATGTCAAAAGGCTGTCACCACCCTGGGTCCTGTTTTTTTAAGGTCTGGAATTACAGTAGAAATAGTTGAGCTAACCGACCTAAGCGGGCAAGCAGCAGGCAAACCACATATTTTGTAAGCGCTCTACTGTCTGCCAGAAAACTCGACTGAATGGACACTATTTTATTGATTTTGAGTTCACAGTGTTTTATCACCCACTTTGTTCTGCAGAGTATTAGGCGTTGCAGTTCTAGCCACATACATTTTGCTTATCCGTTATCCCATGGCCCCATGCCCCGGGTAGGCCCTCAGATCACAAATGCGTAGCGTCACGCCATCACAACAGTGGTAACTCTAAACCGCTACCACTTAAATTTCTGTGAGCGTCTATTATGGTAATTCCATAGTTATAGACATGTAGGTAAGTATTACGATGTATTCTTCCGCAAATATCGTCGGTGAACACATCAATTTATATAATTCGAGTGTGCCATATACTGTGCTGATATAATTTATCTGATGATATATTATATATTGGTGTCTGGATTAATTTAAACCATCGTTTATTGCTTACAAGTACAATGTCTGTTTTTTTTTTTTTTTCTTTTTTCGAAAGGATCCGACTCTGGTTACTGCCTTGGTTGATAGGTTCCTCAGTCAGCTTGGACAAACGTTGAGGTAAGGGTCTGGATAGGGACCCCTATGCCTTTAAAGCATGACAGTATTTTGTTACCCGTCACTTAATATTTGCCTGTTGCTTACAATTGGTAACCTCCCCCTCTCAGCCTGGACAATAATTGAATGTGAGTGCTGTTTGAATGAAGTATATCAACCACCCCTCAGGAGTATGGCAACTTCCCCTACCCTGGAATATGGAGTAGTCATATCCCACCCATAGAATATCCAAATAGGTCCTATAACACAATGTTCCAGTTTCTGGCACGCATGCTCACACCCATGGAATATGTTTGGTATAAAAAAGAAAACGTGCCTAATAGCGGAGTATATTAAAATAGTTTTTACCACTCTTTAAGCATTAATTTCGTTACCTCCCATGTTTCTCATGTCCTTGTACTTGTGGGGGAATTCTGGCAACATATCTTGAGATATTTGTTTGTACTAAACTTTCATTTATGACGTTAAAAGAAAGCAGGAAATGGAATAGATTCCGTCATCATGACCACACCGTACATTAACATGTGTGATCAAATACGCACAGAATCGTTGTGTGTGACCAGCTCATGGGGAAAGGGACCCTACCACTTCCATGAAATGCTAATTCCCTTTGGTCATATATGACAGATTGTATGTTTATGTATACGGCTCATTCATGCCATGGGCCTCACCGGTTTACGTTTAGATATGCCCAAACTTGTTTCAATATTTCGACCAAGATCAAGAAGAAGTACTTGCTTCAAGCAGAAAAAAAAAAAGTTAAGACACTGTTGAGAAATTCGGGCAAATAATCGGAAGGGGATGCAGGTACCTGTAATATACAACCTCATAAGCTGGTGAAACCAAATTCAATCAATATGTCTATTCCACGTTAGGCTGTGCCAACATTTTTGTTAGGGTTGCTGATTATTGCCTAACTTATTTGGATACGAAGGATATCCACTCAACCCAACAGTCGTTAAAGGTTACTGTTCCCATTAGCTCACATAAAATCCGTTGATGGATACCTTACAGACTGAATAGATAGCCTATCATAGCGAAACGTTTGTTGGCTGTACCGATTAGGCTAGAATCACACACCAAGCCGAGGTACAGGCGGCACGCCTTCTCTGAGCGTTCGAACTGGATAGAGGGGGAAACAGATGGATAAAACACTACAATGTAGAGAAACACATAGTTTGGTGTTTTGCATGCCCATAATGACTGTTGTGGCGAGAGAAAAAACCATCGAGGTTGAGTATTTTAGGACCTCGAGTCCGAACGATTGACTGTGCTTAGTTGGTCGGAAATACTTCGAACCGCCGTCGAACCGCGATTCGAACAGAGAATATAACTCCCGGTCAACGTAGGGTTTTTGCGCGGACAAATCAATTGACTTTAACTACATTAACATTAACTCCAAGTGATTCCAAAGACGTGTGCTGTGTCGAAATGAACTTAACGATAAATGTTCATGGCATGAATGGGGAGTCCTGGTGTCTGTACCACAGCTACCAGTCTGGCAGGTGCAGGTGAGTGTCGTGAAAGTAATTGAATAGAATGCGATGACCTAGATTTTTCGGAAGAAGACAAGAATACATTACTTTACATTCAAATTGTCGCCGATCCTTTGTAGTCCCACGTCCCGGTATATTCACTGAATTTCTGGGTTTGGGTGATGGCCATTTCCCGCCGAGTTACGACTTGGTTTAACTAGCTACATTAAGCCCGCATCTTGTCTATTCTAAATTTACTACACTTTAACCTCAACATACGACGCCGATATATGATAGCCGGGTGCGATAACCAGGTCTGGGTGTACGTATGGCACATGGGGTGAGGGTGGGGAGGGAGGGCCTCTATTTACATTATTGGCTTCGTGAACAATGTTACAATGCTTATTCAGTATAATTACTATGCAACACTAGGCATATTTAGGTTTGGTTATCATAACAAACTAAGATATTCATTGTGGAATTAGCAACTTTTGTACCGACGTTGCGAGTTACGCTTTTTAGCTGTGGGTTAGCTTTGTTATAGATATACCACATTCTAGTAGTGAACATGCCCCTGCAGAACGTACCGTTTGGCGAGGCAAAGAAAAGAGGATTGTCAGTTTCGAAAGCTGGTAATGATTGCATCGTGATCGAATTATTATTTATGTGTGGCTAAAATCAAACTGATACATTACGACTGCTGGATCAAAAGAGGATTTTTTTTAGGCAGCCTTCTAGATCAGTCGCGAAAATAACTGCATATCTCGAACGTTTTCTGGAATCGGGCAAACCGAAATGCCAACTACACTAGATTTCATCAAAATAGTCCAAACTTTACAATAATGAAAGTGTTACGTTCGAGAGAAATGAACATCAATCTGAACTGTGTAAACACTCCTAAGTATCATAACAATACGACTGTTCAGAATACCCAGCAATCGTAAACACATATAGATAAACCAGCAGACTGAAAGACAGGTAAAAGACAGATAGACCGATTGTTTTTGTAGTTATAATGAAGATTAAAGTATAGTATTCTTCAGTGAATATAGGCCACATTTCACCTAAGGAACGATCGCGAACAGCGATTGTGTGAAAAATATACATGATAACAAGTACGTAGCCTGTACATGGAACAGTGTTCCACTGTCTTATGTGATTACTGAAGTCCAGAAACAACTGTTTGCTGCACGTTAAAATAATATAACAATAACGATAAAAATGGAACCAAGGATAAAACAGCGGTCGGGCGCCGCTGGCAGATGAAAAGACTGTGTGACGTCGCATGCGAACATCCGCCTCATCAGTTAACATTTTTCTCTTCAAATTCATTCCAGTAGTTTATCGCTCACGGTTCGCTCTCATTTTGTCATTATCGTTCGTGTGTGGCCGGCGCTGTTGGTTTTGGGAGTGGTGATATTTTTTTTTTTACGTTCTCGTTAATGCTGATTGCTGGCCGTTACCGGAAAAGACAGGCCTTCTTTTGGTTCCTTGGCGAAGTCAAGGATCTATGCAGTCATGAACAGTGTGTGTGTGGCTTGTTGTGTGTGTGATTGGGTGGTGTATGAGGTATCTGACGATGGCTTGCAAACACGGATAACTCGGAAGGTCATACTTGGATGTGTGTTCCCCATGATAAGTACATGGACTCTATTGTTTTGGGTCAGGCCAGAGGTCACCTGAAGGTCACCAGAGGTCAAGTCCAAGTCCTCCAGTCCAGAGTGGTTGATCTTGATCAAGTTGGAATTTGGTGTATAGCTTCTTATGGGGAGTACAGAATCTATTGTGTTTGCCGTCATAAAATAGAAAATTTGTCAATAATTTTGGCCAATTTGGCTTGTAAAACATGATAACTCGACTCCACCTGGATGTGATGACTATACTTGGTATGTGTGTTTCCCATGATGAGACATGTATCCCTAAAACGTTTTTAGGGTCAGGGCAGCGTCATAGACGGTCACCAAGATCGAAACCCCCAAACGTCTGAAAACCTTGAAATTAGCGTATAGCTTCCTTATCAAGAAGACAAGAACCCTATTGGTTAGTTAGGAAAATTTGGCAGCCGTTCTGTTGCCCATACTGAGCTGGTGCAATATCTCACTTTGTCCTGTGTCTGGCTAAAGGTGTCAAAGAAAGTCAAAGGAATCACTAAGACTTTAGGCTTTCTGGTATAACCGAGTTACACCTACGTCGTCTCCACTTGTCTCGAATGAATCTCAATTCAATAGAGCGACATATTCCGGTGCCGTGGTCGCATTAATTAGTCTGCGAATCCCCACAATCATCTAGTCATCCTCTGTGTGACGAACCACAGAGTGGTTAGTTTCAGCCACAATTAGACCAGGAAAGTTATAGTTATTAAATGGAGGTAGAACCGAAATATTATCCAGAAGCAAAATTCTATCAAGGAAAGATATCGTTCGTATGACTAGTATACATCTCATTCTATAACTGAGGCCACGGTCTGTGAGAATTGGAGGTACAAGAGATCATGACGATGATGGAGGCAAAGAAATATTAAATTATGAAAAGGCAGGTGTTATATGAAGAGTTCGTGACGGTTGAGGACCGATACTTGTATGTATAATTCATCAGTATTCATCGCATTGAATTATATAAACCAAACAGTGGAAAGTCAAGGTATAAAAGGGCATTTTAATTAACGATAAGTTGTGATGACTTGGGGCTACCTAAAGAATTGGAGAATGACCTTGCACGGTTATATGGACATACAGGGACTTTCTAATTTAGTCGCGAATAATCTATCGATCTTCAACATCTTATAATCAATCCACAACAATGGGTTTAACCGTACCGGTAATAAACGCAGTTGCTAGAGCGACGTCCTTACTATCTGGGAGATGTTCATATGCCGCCGCCTCTGTCGTAATTGAGACTCAGGGAATGGAACAGTAACGAACGAGCGTAGGCAATAGCGTATCCCCCCCCAAAGATGGCTGTCCTATTCCAATACCCTGAAACATTACAGCTGAAACCCTATAACATCCAGGTCTGCGCCCCTGAATGGTGTAAAGTGAACGTAGAACGTAGAAAATTAGTTTACGTCTCAATATTGGAAGGGAAAAATAGTCTGAAACGGGCCTCGGGCCACTACTAAATCTCTGTGAAAGGATGTGATCTGTAGTATAGTTTGTGTTTCGACATCACTGCTTTAGGAAGTAAAGTAAGTCAGGATGGATATTTATTGGAAGATGACAATTGAAACAAATCTGCACTTTTCGTTTTCCCATTAATATGAAGTAGCCTCAAAAAGTCAAATTAACAACACTTTTGCAAGCTAATATTCTTTATTTGTTGCATATTGTTTGGAGAATGATTGTGTAACATAATTCTAAAACGTAGGGGCTTGTTCTTTGGGAATAAAGGACTAATTGTCCTAATTTGACATCCTACGTGACATTCCTTTTTGATTTCTTGCTGAAGGCAAGAGGAATCTTGCAGTCACGCACACGTGCGTATGTGTGTATGTTTGCGTTGGTTGTGTATGTGTGTGCGTGTGTGTGTGTTTGTGTGTGTGTGTGTTTGTGTGTGTGTGTGTGTGTGTGTGTGTGTGTGTGTGTGTTTGTGTGTGTGTGTGTGTGTGTGTGTGTGTGTGTGTGTGTGTGTGTGTGTGTGTGTGTGTGGCTGTGTGTGACACCCCTTGTCAGCACGATATCTAAAGAACGCAAGCATCTATGAAGTTCAAATTAAGGTCACAAGAGGGCAAACTTCAGAAATCTTTCAGCATGATACCAAGGAACGCAAGCATGTGTTATGTCAAGGTCATTTCGGGCCACCATGGGCAATCCCTTCTATTTCTTGGCAACGAAAACATTTTAGCGGGATGTCGTCATGGAAATTTTGTTCGTCTGGGCGAACTACAAATCTGGTGATCTTACTTTGACCTCATTTGACCTTTCGAACTCATTTGACCTTTCGACCTTGTGATTGAGAGCTATTTTGTGATGACCAGATTCGTGTTGTTGGACAAAACCTAAGTGACCTGGACTGATTAATACCACACTTCAGATCACACGCTTCTACAAGAACTACATGTGTGTAAAGTTCAAGACAAAAGCTAAACAGAGAATGTTGTAAATTTGACGTTTGGATTGACATCGTTTGGCAACGAAACATTTTAGATGGATTTGTAAGGAAATAATTTTTGTTCGCCTAGCAACTGCATGAAGTTTTCCCTCCTATGCGTGGGAGCCTACATGTCTTTCAACTATGATATATATATTATATTTTTGCCCAGTGCCTTCGAATATCTAAAATATATCTATATATATATATATCTATATATATATTATATATATATATATATATTATATATATATAAAAAATATATATATACATATATATATATATATATAAATGTTATATTAATATATAAATATAGATATATATATAATATGTGTGTGGTGTGTGATACCCATTTGAGGCAGGGCCTTCACCTCCAGATGCCAACCCAAGTAATAGTGTGTAGATAGTACTGTCATAAACACCTTATGACTCCCTATTGTCCCCCTTCACATTATACACACTATTTCGCTGGACATACTGATCTTGTCTTGTGCAACCGCAGTAATGACCACAATACCTTCACCATGTTTGTCCTATAGTCACGTGGTTTTGTGTTATCACTCTGGTCCAGTCTCGAGACACACCAATCTCACTTGCAATGTGTAGTTGTGTATGAAGCTCTCAGTGTACTATGCATACACTAACTCCCTGGCCTATGACAAATTTTGATGATTTATCTATGAGCATTCTCAACAGTAGGCCAATCTTAAGTTAGTTTCAAGAGTACTACCCGTAGTGTATATGGCAGAGGGAGGGTGGAGTGCCCCTGAACAGGTTGTCCACGGGGAAGAGAAGCCTGAAACCATGAGGTAGGTGCAGGCAACATCCTGTTTTGAATTAACTGTTTCAAACACTAACGGTACATGTAGACCCCCTCACCGCGGTGACCCCAGAACCCCAATCGAACCATGCACAAACCGGTAACAGGGGGTACCGAAAAACCTACGACCTATCTCTAGCACACAATTGCAAACATTGAGTTTGAGCTATTGGGCTAAACTAAAAGAAATCTTTCTAAAGGCCAGGCGCTCAGTGATATTAGCATTTTAGATGTCTCCAAAACCGGTTCTGTAAAGAAAGAATCAACATCATTACACAAGAGAACATATATCTTTTACACGTCGTGTCAATGACAGAATGACCCGTATTTCCTAGCCCTGCTCGAAAGAATGTGGTTGTCATCGTGAAACCTCTATCAGACAATACTGGTTATACTTGACACTGGACGGCTGCCGACCCCTATATTCCCCCCCCTCCCATCCCCCCCCGCTCTGTTGTTGTGTGGTCAGTCCAATGCTCATCTGAGGTCAACAGAGTGATATCGATGTCTGAAATAGCCTAATCAACCATAAACGCTTACCCAAACAAGGGGTCATTGGATCCTTCTACGATGCAATTTTGCCATATCCATTGGTTGACCCCAAGCTTTGTAAGTACTTGCTACATTCCCGCTAATTTGGCATAATTAACGCGAAAATGTGTCTAATGTGAACGAAACTTGCCGGATGACAACTTTGTCCCTACACAAGTCAGGGTCATTTTTGTATTCACCGGAGGGTCCCAATTTGCTCACTTTTTTGTGATTCCAAACTTTTCAAAATTGAATAACACTCCAGTTGGTGATTGGGGAGGTAGTTTGTTCTTCCTCCTCCACACAAATTAAGAAGGAATTGGAAGGACGTAGAGGGCAAGGATAATATTTGGAATTCAAAATGTGTCGATTACATAGAATTCTAAGTGAACTGACATATCTAATAAGGGGTAATACAAGTTTTCTGGTTTGGACGCATTAGCCATAGCCTGTCAGCGCTGGCAAGGATTCCGACACATTTTGTGTCTTGTTTGTATGTCACTATAAGATTTATATTATGGGAACCCTCTATTCAAGTTATAGTATTAAAACAGACATTACGTGAGAAACGTTTTTAATACTACTCGCAAGGGCATACTGTATTCAATATTTGTTCATTATTCGACTGATTTAATATTCATGGGATGCTGCAAGGATATACAATGTATTGCTTCTCCAGAATTGGGGTTTGTAATAGCACATGATAGAATGCATCATGCCGAATGTCCCGCGTGAGCACGGACGTAGCCTTCTTGTCTCTCTTTTTTTCTCATTTCTCTTTTTTTTCGAACGAATCCCTCGAACACACAACACGCACTGAAAAGTTTTCCGTGTATCTCCGTGGGCTAGAGCTTGCATAATAGGTCTACGGGTATTTCAGGGTAAACCACATGAGCCAAAAAAGGGTTTTTTTAACATATTTATTAATACTTTTCCCAAATAATCACGCATCCTCGAAGATGTCGAGCGGTCCCCTAAATACCGTTATCGTCCCAATCAGGCTCTCTAATTATACTGCTGTGGGGTTCATATTATGAATGAATGGGTACTTAAACAGCTGATACAGAAATTAAGGTTTTGTGAAATGCTTGTTGTTATACCACTGTACCTATATAGTACAGTGTCGAAAAAATGCCACAAAACTTGCCAAAACCTACATACAATCATTCAGGTCTGAAAATAGCGAACCCAGCATAGCAACTGTTTCGGAGCGGTCCCCAAGAAGAACTATGCCGTAGGATATTCGAGACTACAATTCGCTATTGAGATAAACCAACATGATGTGAGGAATGTTCAGTTACGATATCGTGGTTTTTCGTTCGTTCTTTTCTCAGGCACCTGGGCTGTCAGATACTACACATCAATGTTAGGAGAGTTGGTAGGTTTTAAGGACCTATTATGGGCAGTCTTCCCACAATACCCGTAGACAGTCTCCGATATAGAGATTCCACATGACGCGGCCCGCATCTACAGGTGCAATTAGTAACAATGTTCAAAACTATCTGCAATCATTCGTTGTATTGATTGTTCGATGCCATTGAGCCACGGTTATATTTTCACACGGATGCAAACCAGTATATTCTGTCATTATAGAAGGGAGCATATGTGCCAGGGTGACCGAAAAACATGAATGAAATCCTCCACCGGCCAAGAACATGTGTTTCTATGGACGACGATTAGAGATCATCGGCGGCTCATTCCCTCCGCAAAAACAATTTTTTATTCGATGTAATGTTAAACCTGCACATAATTGCATTTAGTAGCCCGAACATGGCTTTCGGGAAAGGTTAAAACCATCAAAGGTTTGGTTTATTAGAGAGGTAAAACACAAGTAATTGTATTCTGGATCGGACAACTAAAGCTTCGCAACATGGTGAAATCTGCGCCCAATGGGTGCCGTAATGTCCAAAATGTGTGTCACAGTCAAACTCAAGAAGGAACTCAACCACCTTCAACATTACTCGAATATACAAATCAACATTACGAGTTTCCATGCACGAGGGCAATGACAAAAAACTTTGCAAAAAACAGGAAACCCAGCATAACACTACGTTAACAAATATATTCAAATATGGGAAAAGTTTACTTTATATCATATTGGACACCTCTACAGTGGAGCTGTGATGCAGTGGCCGAATTTCTCCGTCACTTTGACTGGGGATGAGCAGGACTATAGTTGATTCGAATATACCTAGATTATCCCTGAGATAAAGCAACATCGGCACGGCCTCCCATTTACACGTTTGGTGAATTTATCAGTGGATCCTTGCTGCAATATGGAGTATGTCAATGCTAATTACTGTTGGGCGCAGTCTGAATACTGGTTTGCTTGATCCGGTGGAACTACTATCGATCTGTGACTTAGACCTATGACGGATAGTCTATACAACAGCCAGGGGATTTCATCCGGTGGATATTCCTCGGGATGTTGAGACCTCGGGTTGACTATTTTCTTCCTATAGAAGTTGATGCAATAATAATAATAATAATTAAACAACAACAACGACGACGGACGACAGACAACTTAATAAATGAACTAAAGCTTCCTCGAATTGCCCTTCCGCGATTTCGCGACCTGTTATACGTTAACGCTGCTGTTTTCCCATGATGGAGGTAGACGAATCGCTAATTCCAGCAAACCCGTCAACACCAGAACCCGAAAAGGACGCAAGTTCGGACGAATCTGAAATCGACAGGGCTAAAAGTATCCGGCTTTAGGAATCTAGTCTTAGTCTCGAATCTTTCATACAAAAGATCCGGGAACCAGACACCTGACACTTAACATCTGTCCAGGAGAAGACTAGTCTTCTAATCAAGGAGTGGAGAACCGCGACCACCAATTCTCGGAAGGCTACGTAGCGACCCACCTACGAGTCAACGAAAATCTACCAAGACTACCTGTTCAGTAACTGCCACCGGCGAGGGCTCCCCCATGACCTGGAAATCGTCAGTCCGTCGTGCAGCGTAGCAAAACAGAGCAAGAATTGACGCGCCGAACTCTCCCGACAGGCCAAATGTCACAGAGTCGATTTCAAGAGAAGCACACACAGGGGCCTTCAAGAGATCGGCCACTTTCACTGATTGTGTCGAATCGAAGAGGACTACTGGATTATAAAAGGCGGCACCACCCTTACGGGCAAGCGCAGATAGGCTCCGCCCATTCTGTTGTAGCCCCTTTGGGGCTTCCGGCTATTCAACCCGGCTTCTCATGAGGGCCACCAATTACCAGAGAGGGTGCACACTGCATCCTCACAAAGCACCTGCCTGTGTCTATTTTACTTACCATCGTACTGAAATTATACGATTCCCATATGTTAGTCTTACACAGGCGCGTAAGTGTAACAGGATTGCAAAAAACTAGGATAAAAAAAAAAAAAAACGGAGTATCTACGGACCTCTCAGGGACCGGTGCGCGGTTATACGTAGCCTATTTATAACCCGGCAACCTACAATTCTGAGGCAAAATAAACAGAAAGAGTACGTCAAGAACATATCAGACCGCCCTCTATCAAGTATAAGCTGGGCTCGCCCTGGGGTTAAGGGGTTAAAGTTCAATCATGATGCCGAGGTAAACCAAGCCGGTCGGGTCCTACGCAAAGGCCTGACCACAAAAAATGCGCCTTCGGCTCATCATGCAGCAAATAAGGAGCGAACATCCATTTTTCGCCTTCAATCAAACCTGACACCCCCTCCCTCCCTCCTCCAACTTAACCTACCCTAATCCACAAAGGGGTTAGCGACTACTCTCTATATACCGAAATTTTACTCGTTGCAATGTAGAATAACAGTCGAAGTTATTCAACACATGAGGACACCCGAAATTAAACGTCATACATTACTGATGACGGAAAAACTGCACAGTTCTAGCTCCAGCTAAAAACAAAAGGCTGCACAAACCCAGTCAACACAGTCCGATTGTAAGCCCACCATGAACCATCACCAAACCTAAACAATCGACCCTCAAACATTTTGGAGCGGAGCTCTTCATGCACTGGACTCTGTAAATCTGTCGATACGGAAAACGGCAGGACTAACCAAGTCACACATTAAGACTTACTCTCAAGTCTTCAAACGGCCCGGCACACCAAGTCCACCCAAACCGTGTATGGCCCATTGCACCGAATACTCAAGTCGACCATTATATAAATGGAAAGTCAGGCAACGCACTCCGAGTCACTGGCACCCAAATCACAATCCTGAATTTATTGTAACAGCATCGGATACAAGACTTGCTTCAAGTCCACCATTACAAAATGGGCAGGACACCTAAGTTCGTGTCAACCCCTATTAGTCACAACAACTTGAGTAGCAGTACCCTATATTCCAGGCACAATAAGTCATTGCAGAGAACTTATTTTCATTGCCGTTCACCTCCATGAAGTCTGCCCCCCCCCACAGGCACGGACTGGGGATTTATGCACAGTTACTCCCGTCTTGCATTCAACTATGCACCCGCCACGAAATACTAAAGTGGTTTTTGCCTATAGTCCTTGCCCAGCAAATTCGAGGAATCGAATTTCAAGGCCCCGGACTGCCTCCCATAACAATCAACTAACCTGCTCACCGGCTCCAGTGCAACACTAGATGGTGACCCAAGCGCCAAACCCTTCCTAATACCATACCCACAAGGGAAAGGCCTCATTAATATTGAGGGGACTACAACGCAAATTGGAAACATTATTCAGCTTGTTTCTAAGTGTTGATGTATGTTACCTTGATACCCTCACGCTTTACCTATCTTCAGTTTTTTTACCCAGGGGTTTTAAAACCCCAGGGATTTTCCGCCGCGAAAATGGTGGTAAGTGCAAAATAATTGTTCTTGAATGGGACTATGGTAACGACAAATGATACCTACCCATCAAACCATTTCATTATCAAATTAGGAAACAGTTCACTCCGCATTGGATACTACCGACAAACAACAACAATAACATAAGTGAACCGTGATTTACCGATGTGGTATCATTCCAGCGGACAAAGAGGAATACAACAAGAAGCCATTTTTCTCCGTAATCACTCAATACTGACAAGAGTTGGATTAAATCATGTTGATTGTTTACAAGCATTATTTCTTCCGCCAACCAGTTTCTGATACCCAACTCCTATTACAAAAAAAAATTCTGCTTACAACTGCTCACACCCGAGAAGTTGGTCACTCCCACGGTTATTGAAATAAGAAAAGGAACAGTTCTATCGATTCCTGGATGCCGATACTACGTAACACCTGTCTGTGTAGGTTGTTGAGACAATATGGTCTTAACACTTGCGAATTGATGTACATTCAAATGCAATCTTATCAGGTTCCGTAACCCTCCACAATGAATATTAATGACACTGCGTTTCAGAGGGGGGTCGTTGCCGCACTATCGGAATTATTCATGAAAAGAATACTTCCGAAGCCACTATAAACAATAGTTGGGATAGTTATTTGTTGGACTTAGCGCGGAGACCCCTACTCAACATAGGCACAATCCCTGGCTGTACGAATGTCGCAAGTATATCTACGGAAGCAGTTGTAGAGGGCCTGTAGAGGCTGTGTTTGTGGGGAATGTATGTGTCCGCTGTGGTGGAGGCTCAGGTTGAGTTCACCAACGAGTTGTAATATTGATGATGAAACCTGTATAGGTGGTCCTTCAAATGGAGCGTCCGTATCTTCGTAGCAGTGAGTCTTCAGTCAAAATCAGCTCAATTCCAGAAATGAATGTGATTCCCCGCCGCAATACTTGTTGCTCTTTGAATGCACCAAGTCAAGTAAAATACTGTGAACTGAAACAATGAAAGGGAAAAGATGTCCTAGGTTATTAGCTTGCCCAAGGGATAGGCCAAACAGTCAGGGAAAATGTACCCCGAGCATTGTTTTTCTTTTTCAAACACCTGGTGAATATCCTCATTATTATACTGCACATTATCAGAATCCTAAGCATGTTGATTCAATTAGCACCATATCGGAAATCTGAACACATTTCCAACCACAGACACAGACTGAAAAAAGCTATTTGCAAGTTCGTCCTGTATTAGCTTTGTTCACATCCACCCATATGGTTGGCCGGCCGGGAGGAAAACGTCTCGTCGAAAGCTTTTGGATCATACACGGCACATCAGTGACCAATGCACTGGGAGCTAGTTGATCAGTCGGATCAGTTGAAGTAGTTAATCTAAATGTTCTGGTTTCTGGTTATCGCGTAGGATTTTCATGACTGCTAAGTCTCTCTACTAGCCAAATGACTGTTTGAAATTTGTTCATGTCTTGACGGTTCACATTTATAGCATTTAATCCGACTGCCGCCGATAATTACGCTGTTCCGTCGGGGCGAGAAGAAAAAGTAAAACACACACACACACACACACACATACATGTAGCATATTAGATAAGGTGAATGCCACAATAGCGAGTTAAATTCTCTCAATATTCTAAAATGTCATTTTCGCATCCTCAGTTTATAATCCTCATTTCGCAAGCATGTGTGTGAGCATCATTGAAACGCTCACGCATTTTTATCACAATTGCAGTCACACGATTGGCAGAAGGCAAGAGTCGCCGAGGAAGGTGAATGAACAGAACGTAGCAGCGAAGAGTACACTGGTACACTGAAGCAGATGCACAACATGGCGAAACAACGTATCGTCTGGTTATTGACAGTACTTGTCAGGCGAAATTGGTTGTGGGTTGCTGGTCTGTTTGAGTATCACCTCCCAACAGCCGTTACAGATGAACACTTTTCGATACACCGTATCATCTGACCGGACCGTACATTAGTGCTCACACCGGTTTTCCCAACGTTCGGTTCATAAACAGGTGAAAACAAGGTTATGTTCTTGACTGTACTTTTCAAAGCGAAAGTGTCATTGGATTGTCTGTTTGAGGTATTCTCACCTCAACGATGGAGTTACCAAAAAGATACACGAGAAGGGGGGGGAAACGGGAAGGAGACTAACAAACGTTGTAAAAATTTGCATTGCATTCCATATGACGGAATACTGTAAAGTTAACTCCAGAGATCCCCACAGTTGTAATATTCAACTAGTGCGCTTAATGTCGTCTTGGTGTATTATTCTCGGAGATGTGAGAGGGTATTCCTACACTGCTAACGAAATGATTGTACATACATAATGTGTCTGAGAAAATACATAAAGCCTTTGATCACTATGGAGACTAGTCTTAACCTTACATGTTTTGACTATGTGCAGAACCTAGAGAGCAGAGTTGACGCGAGATTCACATGATATGAACCCGCCGCCGGGTTGATTCCCTAATGATGGGTGGGTCATCACGCATGCCTGACGAGCCGAACGAGTGTTAAATTTGGTAATAAGAATGTAAAAACAAATAACCAGCCGAAATAAATGAGGTGGGATGTGTTGTTTTCTTCTTTCTTCTTTCTTCTTTCTTTTGTTGACGCAATTCGACTGATATGCAGCAAGTGTATTTGTTCAATCAGATGACAGTTTGAAAAAACTGTGCAAATCATCGTGCTCGGCCAGAACACTGAGTACCCAATTAGATGTACCCGTAAACATTCTGAGCCCAGTGACGGTCATTGAGTGACTGTTTTAATAAACTATGATTAGGTGAAAATTTGAACGTTTTCTCTCACTTCAACCATTCAAGTAATATACATTGTTTGAGAAATCTATTCTCGCGTACATTTGATAGCCAATATTGGATCTAATCGTCGTCATATATCACTGCGTGGTGGTACGATAGTAATATAGGCTATACGGATTGGTTGAAAATGGATGCGGGATAGCCTAAAATGCCAGATCATACTATTCCCTTATACCTTCACATGTTCGTACCAGTGAAGGGGTTTTAGGGAACATATTGCTAAAAATCAATGTAAATGTGGAATATCGACTATTCGGGATATCGGTTTGCGATTTAAAACGCGAAATATAATGGCAGTGTACAGTGTGGACTGTTCTTATGACTTTTTATATATACTGTTGCTCACTACTTTCTTAAAGCTCAATTATTTACCTTTTCCGTTGCAAAATGAATTGCCGTTTTGTTTTCGAAAATGAGGGCTTAGAATCGAACTATATTATTGTAGATCTTGCTGTTCAATTTTAACGCATTGCGTCTTCCTGTAGTTAGTCTGTGATCACAATAACAGTAGCAGACGTTATGTTTACCATTTATATGACGAAACGTACGGACTCGTTTACAAAATGAATTCGTCGAAATTTGCAGATATTTTTGCGGCAAGCTGTGTCAAGGATCAGTGGTCACCCCCCCCCCCCCCCCCCCCCCCCCCCCCCCCCCCCGGCCCTCTTTTGAAGGTTATATTTATAGACAAGAAACACATCCAAACAAATCATATTGAAGAATGTTTTAAATAGGCTATTGGAATGGCTTTTATATCAAAGCAAGGTCAGCGACCAATCCGGTAAGCCAAGCCTGGCATGTAGTACTGAAGCGGCTGACCCCAGACGTGAAGACAGTGTGAAGCAGAATTGATGTGCAGCGTCTCACTGAAACAGTGTTGTAGTTGCTTGCTTAACATTGTAACTTCTGCGTGGCAGTCCGGTATGCAGGATGGTGCGGTGGTCCGCAGCGCCGGGTGGGGGAGTACGGATGTCTTTGTAGAGCCCTGCTGTGGCGGATTGTTTTATTCACTCATTAGATCACACGTATCGGTTTAGTTTTATCGCCAAGTCTGCCATCAAACCATTGTTAAAGCCAAGAGTAGTTTTTTAAAGATAACTGTTCTATTGTCACCGTATAAGAGGAAAACTAACAAATTACTCACGTGACTTTTTTTTTACGTGAATGTTTGGCCACAGACTTTGTTGTTAATTTGGTCCCTCTCCCCGTGGTGGTGGGGTCAGTCTTGTAATGACGTAGCGAGGGGTACCTTTCCGTGAACATATATTTACCTACAAATATTTCCTATGACAGCGACGTTATATCAAAGGCCATGATTAATATAAATACAAGTTTCGTAAGATTCAAAGATCATAGTGCTCGGCCAAGTGCAATACGTTTAGCTCCGTTGTATATGATGTCAGTAGTAACGTAAAGCAAAAGCAATAAAGGGAGAAGCATTAGTATTTCCTTCGTACAATTTTCCGTGTGTGTGTGTTGTTGTAATTGACCTATCAAATATTTGCTGTTCCTCATGTACCTCTCAATATTCTGACTTGGATGGCACTTTTATCATATGGTTCCCTAAAACACAGACTGAGTTTTTTCAAGCAGAGCACAACTTAGCGCAGTACAGCAGGGGAAACAACAAGCTAAATGCGTGTAATTGTGCAGAATATGGTATATTGCGATACAATTAGTTACCATGGTACAATCAACTCCAGAGACTCTCCAGTAGGGCTGCAACATCCCTGCCACATACGGCGTCCGTTTATATTCACAAGGACACCTCACAAAGTCCCCAATTTCACATGCACACGTGAATAGCGTTGTCTTGGTCAAAGGGGTTTCGGACTCGCGAGAATCTACATCCACTCACGCTTGACTGACTGACAAAAACTGGCATTCAATGGGAATTGTTTTTTCAAACTCCATTTACTCAATTAAACGCCATATAACCACCAGAGGAATATAAAATCGCACTCCACACACATAACTACCGGTAAGTTCAAATTATGTTCCCCACCATAACATACCGGAGGGGCTTCCGGAAAGTAGTTCCCCTAACATTGTCATATTCGAACTGGCATTGACGAAGGAAAGAAAGAAAGAAGGAAAAAGAAAACTTGCAAATAGGACGGGCCGCGTGTTGAATGGCAAATCGCGGCATATATGCATGGTGAGTTGTTTGATTTGAATTCTAGGGTTTCAGGAAGAAAGTTAAGGTTCATCTAGGACCCTGGCCGTATTGATCGTGGATGAGCACCGGCAATATAACTAGCCTTCTCTTCACGACTAGTGCACAGTGATAACGATGGCAGGGTTTGGTTTTAAACCAATACCAACCTACTCCAGGGATGCCATTTAACGTCCCCCATCCGAAGGAATATCAGTGAACTCCAGGACCCGACCACTTTCTGGGAGTGAAAGTTCAAGTTCAACGTGAAAGCTCACGTCCCGAAGACGAGACTTATTGCACATACCCTAACAAACCCCAGTAACCCAAGAAAACCACTGCATTACAGCGGAAACCAATGAATGAATACCAGATCTACAAGTACACAGCCATTAGAGGAACGTCCGGTGACTGCTGGATTTCGAACCCTGAAATATTTGCTTTGCAGTCACAAGTTAATTCTGCAAATATCTGGCGACAGAATGAACTGAATGGTCTTAACTTAAATGTGATCGGTGACGATCCCGTTTACTTCGCGGGCTATTGATACAAAGTAAGGAGTGCAAACGAAACGATGACTTCCACGAACCATATATTGTGATCCGTTAATTATTGTTGCTTTTTATGGTGTACTTTCCGAGCAGAGGAGCAATGCAGACCTGATAACACAGCCTAGTGTCAGCTGCGAATCCCTCCCCAGGTCACGAATTAAGCATGCCTCTTTGGCGGTACCTTCCTACTGTGGGGGTGGGGTAATCCAACCGAATTGCCTACCCTCTGATTGTCCCTGCTCCAAACCTTGTGCTGAGCGTCCAGAGCGAGAAGTCGACGATACACAGTTCAGGTAAATATGCTGGACATTTTGGTGTCTTCTAGCTATTACAAATGACAGCCCAGGTGAATTTTCACCCGATTCGAGTGGACTGATGTAAGCAATATCAGCTTTTTTTGGCGAAATGTGCATTGTGACATCGTAGGGAGGAGGGGGTGGGGGGGGGGGGGGGCTCTCAGAATCTCGTATGTACAATTCATGTAAAATATGTATTTGAGAGTCTTGTACGCGACATGAGTAGATGGGATTCGAATGATTACCTACAAAATCAATCACAAAATTTCAAAAAAAAATCCCACTCATCCTAAATGATTACATTTTGCGCCTTCCTGTCATGACACACATGACGCCCGAATGCAGCCATTCACTCGTAGGGTTTGTAGGCGGCCTTCGTGCCATTTCTTCGTGAGGGCAGAAATTCATCAATATTCTCAAGTAAATTAAAATATCTAACAACGCAACTAACTAGAGCTCATGAATGCTGTTGCCTGCTGTAGCAGACGAAATGAGGGAGCCACTCCTAAGAATAGAGGGTAAACTCGCTCTTTGGTCGGATATCACCAACATATCGTCGGCAGGACTTCTTCTGACCAATTAAAAAAATTTGATTCTGCTCTGTAGATGTCACCATCAATAGCACACGGGCGGTGATATGGACGGGAGCTGCCCTGAATGGATTCCGCCGAAAATTGCCTTAAATTTTGGTCATGAATAGTCACAATGACTTTAAAAAAAAACACGAAAGTGATCATTTTTCCAAGAATAAGCATCTGAAGCCTTAAATGAACCGTAGCCACTGTTTTCGCTCTGCGTAGGCCTATTGCGGTTTGTTAGTACCGCCGCACGAGTTCAGAGAAATCGGAATCGTTCAAATTGGGGATTTTTTAAAACAAGATATTCATTCAACGTACGCCAAAACTAGGTGAGGTTGTTCAAACAAGTCCAGATCAGATCCGAAGAGTAATTCTCCAGCAGGCCATAGCTGTCTTGGGATTGTAAAAGAGAAAATGTTCGATTGCGCAATCAACGTTGACTTCGAACTGCCCAGTAGTCCCGCCCATAATTCAGTTCGACAGTGAGCGAAACGAAGTCTCACAGGCGCTTGTTCAGGAACTCACCGCTGGTTAATACGTAATCCTGCACATTATGAGTGAATGAGGCTTATACGAGGTAAACAAAGTGACTTTGACCTCTCCTGACGCTAGATGACCGCTGACCTGACCTCAAAACAATAGGGACAATGGACTCTTTAAGATGAACCTACATACCAGGCATGAGTTATTGTGTTACCAAGCCGAGATTAGTACAGTGTATACAATATCAATTTTTCACATTTTCCTAATCTTCTCCCAAAAATGACTCCCGGTCCACATTATCATTAATTGGGTTATTGTACTCCCCATAAGAAAGCTGCGTACCAAATTTCAACCTGATCAGACCCAGCATTCGGGACTTATCGTGTTAAAGATTTCCAAACTTAGACCTGGTCTGCCCTGGTCTGTACTCCCCAAAAGAAAAGCTACACACCGATATTCAGCTCGATTGGACCGAGCATTCTAGGCTTAGCCTCTTCACAATATTTTCGTACTTCTAATGACCTCCAGATAACCTTTTTGACTGACCCCCAAAAACAATATGCTCGTTGCAACTCATATGGGGAGCCCACATATCGAGAATGAGCTTCATCCATCCAGGTGGGGTCAAGTTAGGCTCTTCAAAAGCCAGGCTCAACACAAAATCCACACAGACACTTACGCATGCACACATACACGCACACACCAGAACTGTCATGACTGCTTGGATCCCCTGACTTCAGTCAATGAGTAAAAAAAGCATGCATAAAATAAAGTGGCATTTCCATGGCGCTCACTTCTACAGAAGCTGCAATCAGTGGCGCTTCACAACACCAATGACAAACTGAATGGAATGCAACCTAATGAAATGCTTTGCGAAAAAGATAAGTCTTGAGTTTCCCCCTGAAAGTAGTGGGAGTAGTAAAGGCCTTAATATCTAATGGAAGTGTTTTCCATTCACGTAGACCAGTCACTAAGAAGGCACGATCGCCATACCTTTTCGTTCTCTTTCTAGGCACTGCAAAAGTTGGGTCCAGACCTAAGATCATACCCAGTAGTACTGCTAATGAAGTACTTACACAAATGATTTGGGGCGTGCCATTGACGCATTTAAAAGCTAGACAAAGCAATCTATACCGGATTCTGTATCTTATGGTTAACCAATGCAGTTCGTTCAAGCATTGCGGTGCGCTTTCAAACCACTTCTGTTAAGGATGAGCCTGGAAGCAAATTCTGAACTCGTTGCATCCTAGAAAGAGAACAATCGGTAGGCCGTATTAAAAGTAATGTACAACAATAATCCAGATGAGACATGAAAAGAGAGTGAACTAACTGTTGAAAGGGTTTCCTATCCAAATGGGAACGAGGGGCCCTGACACGATGTAGGTTGATGTGCCTGTCAATGGAACAACAGTGTGTCATTAATATTAATGCCATCTACAACGCATTTGCGAAGCGGAGTCTGGATGCCAATTTGATGTATTCTGTTTTAGTACTGCTCAGTGTTAAAGTTGTCCTAGTACATCCAGTCAGTAGTGACTTCAGCGAAGTTTTCAAGAGCCCTGATACACTGCCATCTTCTGGTTTGCCAGGTTTGAAGGAGCTGTAGTACGAGTGGTCATTCGGGCATATTCCGATCAAGTGGAGGTTGTTTTACTTCATAAGATGCTGCCAGTCATGAAACTGCTCAGAATACTGGCGTACAGGTTGAATAAGCACTGGGCCTGCGCAGCTCTTTGTGCGTACCGAAAAGGGAAGATCACATTCTTCTGAAAATTATCCGGCAACAGCGACCTTCATTTTCCTCCCATGCAGGTAACTACTGAACCAGAGCGATTTACGGTTATTCCAAAATGGTTTTGGAGGACGTTAATCAACACTGACAGTTGTCGAAGGCCGGCCGAGAGAGGCGAGAAAACCAATTGACTGGACTGTTGTTTGTCAATTTGAGGAGCAAGTCATTGGTCAGTTTAACAGAGCGGTTTATGTACTATACGATGCTCTGTGAGCACTGATGTATCAGACAGTAAATCTCCTTGGGTGATGTGATCAGTCAGTTGATCATGCCTTGCTTTCTCCGCGATTTTAGACAGGAAAGGTAAGTTGCTCACAAGTCTGTAACTCGCCGGGGCAAGATCAAGGCCGTGTTTCTTCAGGAGTGGGTGGACAATTGAAGTTTTTCATATGGATGGAAAGGGTCCAGTGGTCAGTGAATCGTTCACAACCCTCGTCAGGACAGGAATTAGGACATCGAGATGAGGTAAAAGTAGACTGTAGGGAAGGATCAGGGTGGAGCAGTAGGTTGGTTCCGACTTAATTGACTCACTTCGATTCACGTGACTTATATGCACCAAGGGACCCCTCTTCGTCCCCTCACCCTCCCAGACGTTCGCCACGGAGTAGCGTACAGCAGTTTCGGGCCCTCCCGCTTCTGTTGTGGCAATCGGGAGCCCCGTGTCCTCACGCACTTGATAAGCCCATCTCTTCGACGTTCTGGGTTTGTTGATTCTCTTTGTAGGCTGAGCCAGGTAGTTGTTTGCAGGACTTCTTTACCACATGGCCAAACCACCTTTTTTCTGATTATGTATGTGATTGTGTTAGGGATCTTCAATCTGTTGCGGACATGCGATTGATAACCGGTCTCTGCGTGTTACCCCCAGAATGGCAGTTCATCTCAAAAACCTCTAGTCGTCGAGTATCTCGGCTTTAAGCGTACAAGTCTCAGGACCGCATATAGCGATCATATATCAAACGGAGTAGTATTTCAGTGGGTACTGATGGACCCGGCTTTACTCCAAATATTGTTTTTCAGGTGGCCGAAGGCCCTTGATGCTAGGGCGATTCCCCTGCAGACATCTGCTGAGGGTCAGGGACGACACTTCCCAAAAAAATAAAGCCTCCACCTGGTCAAAAAAAATCCGTCCATCGAATGCTAAGTCTGATTGAATGGGGAAAGTATTTTGCACTTTTAGACAATGATTTCATTCCCCATTTCTTGCCGATTCTCTGGGAGATCAACAGGAGAGGAAGGCTTAACGTAATTTTGAGATGGTATTTTGGCAGCATGTGGGCGCCACCCTCTTAGGGGACGGCAACAGAAACTTCTCACTTGCAACTTGATAACAACATGATGGGGGCTGTGCATTCATATGGCACACTTTCCTTGGCGTGATGTCCTCACCTATCCACTATTGTATACTCATTGTATACTTTTGAGATTGTGAGAACTCAATCAACTTCCCCCTGACTAAAATGATCCCCGTAACACAGTGCACGATTTCCCAAATTCCCTAGTGTCTTGCCACAAATACCCCAATTTAATGCAAGTTATCCTTATTCACACAATCTGGCCTAGAGGTTGGGGGCAACTGGTATGGATAACGCTCAGTGTGGTGCCTCGCCACAGAATACCAAATTTAGGCCCAAAACCCCTGAGAGACAGCATGTGATAGACGTGTTTTGTAGGTAGTACATCAGCCATTTGACTCTATTGGTTTTGTTGCAACAAAGTGTCTGGTGATCAGGAGAAAAAACTGATCCAGAAGGCACAAGGTCATTAGTCAAACGAGGTCAAAAGACAACGGAAGTCAAATATATGTCACCAGATGTAGTTTGCACAGACGGAACAAATCTCCGTTATGCCAACCCCTAAACTGTTCCGTTGCCGAGAATTATACAAGATTACTTCTCCAGTATTCCATTCATATATGCAACAGACAAAACAACAATACAACTATACCTGCTTTCGTTAACCAGTGATAGTGGAGGAAAGTCCATTGCAAAAGATTACATGGTTTGGATTATCTGTTTCAGTGTGTATCGCCCTTTAACCCAGAGACATAACTGGACTAGCGTGTGATAGAAGTATTTTAGTGTGGTCAGTCACCGCCACACGACACACACACAGACAAACACACCAAACCACTGTTATAGATAAGATTCCTTTGAATGAAGTCAAGGGGAATTATAAAAAACCTCATTCGGTAAAGAGGATCTGTTCGAATTCGGATAAACAGAGAGAGTTTAATCAACACGAAGCATGGTTATAGCTGTACATTCAAGTTGAACTTTCCGTAAACATGACCCAACGGGACTGAACTTAGTCAAAAAAAACGATTATTGAATCTTGTTCTAGTCCCGTGAAGTCCCAGTATAGTAGGCAGGGTTAAGTAGTAGGGTAGGTGGGTAGGTAGGTAGGATATGGTGCGTAGGGACTAGGTATAGTAGGTTTGATAGGTATGTCAGGTAAAGTAGGACAGGTGACATAAGGGGGTTGGTTCGACTAGGATTCATATGGTATGGGTTAAGCAGGGTTAGTATGGTAGGTGAGTAGGGAAGGTATGGTGGGGTAGGGTAGATAACTGATAGGGGGTCTTAGGGTAGGTAGTGCAGTAGGATAGGTAGACAAATTATAAACATATCAACACATGCGTGTTATAATCGGTTCACGGTTCTGTCTTGCTATTCCCAAGGACGGGGATTATCATGCATATTCCACAACCCGGGCCTTGAGAGGCCTCAGTAATCTGTGAGGAAAGTGGTCTATATGGCACTGCAGATTTGAATTATAAACCGCCTTTAAAGCCCTAACCTGATTCAATACAATAGCTGGTTTCGATTACTAAGGGAGTAGGCCCCTACTTGTCTTTTGGAACAATTCGAAGACATGTATTATATAAATATCCTGATAGCTCATCCCCAAATCTATCCCACTCCATATCCGATAAAATCAATCAATTTATTGAGGAGGCGGATTAGCTCAGAGCTCCGGATCAATAGATTGCGAAATTCGAATCCAATTTGGAGGCCCGAGAGCGAGGGCGGCGATCATGGGGGTGCCCCCTCCCAATATTTGGTTGGGGGACCGCAATGCTTCCCCACCCCCCCCCTTCCAACATTTGAGCCCGAATGCTGAATCTCGCTGACATGTATTTCAACATATCAGCAGTAACCGTGTTTAATCAAAATGAACTGAAGATCAGGTTGAGGAACTAGGCTGCGCGCGCGCGGATTTCATTTAACTAGTGTTCAGACATGTTATGTGCCTTGTGCAGAATATGGGGTTCCTTAACAAAAAATGCATTGAAATTTACTCTGGGTTGTTGCTTAACTATCAATGAATGAAAGAAGGGTTTCTCCTTCAATCCCTATATATCGTTTTGCAACAAGACGGCTTTACAGCTTGGTGTATTCTTCTTCGTGGACGTTGTTCGCTTCCGCTAGGGCTACAGTTAGTAAATAAAACAGACGACCTACATTACAAATCGTTATCTTGAAGTGAGGGCTTGAGGGCGACGGGGTAGGTCTACACAGGGCGGAATCTGTGATTTTTTTTTTACTCATGGGTGCGACCACGTGTGGAAAGTTGGGTGCACGTGACAACTCAACTATGGTGCACATGGTGCGGCATCGACAAGTAAGCCAGTACGCCACAAATTAACGTTGTCGAAAGACGCGATTTAAAAATTCAAGTGAATAGAAGGCTAAGTTCAAACTATTTGCCTGAATTCCAATTGCTGCACAAGTGTTAACATTGTTGATTTTTAAGGGAAGGAGGTTGGGGCGAACGGGGTAGTTTGAAACCAACTGGCGGGCCTTGATTTTTGGCATGTATGGTCTGTTTGCAAATAATCATTTATCAATCAATTAATCAATAAATTTGTGGGTCAACATGTTTCTCAAGTTGGGTGCTTTCACGGTCACATATTAAGGCGGGGCACACGGTGCGGTGGAAACCCTTAAAATAGCCATCGAAGATCTGGCCAGCAATGCTACGAATTCCGTGCAAGACGCTGATTCATATCCCAATTGCACTGACCGTTCGAACGGAATTTCCTAAAGTGTGAAATTTTTGCGAGCGCTTCGCGCGCCAATTGTGCGGTTTTTAGGGTATTCTGTGTTATAACGAATTGGCACCTGTATACCCCAATAGAAGTGTCTCTTGCCATGTGCGCCTGTGGGTCCGCAAATGAACGAAAATGGGAGCCGTAAACTCGAGTAAACAAACTACGACGGCCCTATCTGAGTGAAATTGATAGGTCAGAGAGGGTTCTGTGCAATGTCGTTAGTCAACTTGGATCCTGCCTGCACTTCGCGCTTCTTTGCGAACGTAGTGTTTGTTGCCTTTGCCCATATCCATTTCTTCTCTCATTACCGTACCCTCACTGCATCGTTTTTTAGAAGTCACAACAGCACTAACGCACACCTTGAAAGTGAATCCCTAAGGCGATAAGTTCTCTCTGAGAGCCTTTCCTAAAACTTGAATGTTGTTATCCAAATATAGGAATTGCTGCTTATTGTCCCAGAAGGCACGGGAAGTGCCGTTTCCCTCCTTCCTCCTGCAATCAGGGTCTGGTCAAACGGACAAGTTTCTTGTACGTTCCTCGCCAACCAATTGTGGCGATCCGCTTAGGTAGTTTTCATCTTGTCCGTCCCCCCCGAGCCGATAGCCTCTCCACAGTGCTGTGTGACCGATGCATGTCTTCTACTAATACCCACGTGTAATCGGTATCTTCGAGGTAACTCGAAGTAGTAAGTCATTGATGCTTATTTTTAAAACTGAAAAATGTATTCAGGAATAATTTTTTTACATCCAGGTGAGAACACGTATAAAAACGTTTAACGTAACAATTATATTGTCTTAACACCCCCACGCGTGACACGTTTTGCCGTCTTATCCACGAGCAACGGTAGACGTATGCCGATGGGACAGTGCTAATGGAAGATGCCCTCTTCCAAGCATCCGTCGGATCATTTAACGATAGTAGGTCTTTATAGGTCAGGTAAACGGTAACGTGTCGAGAAATTCCTACTTTTCTATATCTAGACCGAACATACGTATTCCTATTTGCAGTGTTTCCACCTTTGGGGATAACCACAACGGAACTGATTCAACCACTGAGAGGAGAGAAAGAACGATGATATCATCGAACTGCAATGTACGTAGTTAGTGATTCGGATAGCATCCCCTCTACACACTTTCGAGGGCCCGTAGGCAACTGACATGGCGATCGTATTCGTGGCGGTGTTAGTGGTATATATCATGAAACCCTGATGAAAACATCCAGGGAACTTCTTTCTGCTGCCAACACAGTTACGCAAGTGTTCAGAAATCAATGGTATACCACCAGGTCCCGGTTTAATACCGCTGACTCGGTATCGTGAGGGCAAGAATGTCTTGCTTCGAAAATGGAACACATGCAAGCTCACTCTGCTCAAAGATATTTGTACATTATGGATAAGGAATCTTTGCATGCAGTCCAACTTTCATCTTGTCTAGGTATAAAGAGGTATGAACTATGGTACCAATACGTTTACTAGGACTAATTTACTTATTACGGAAAGTTTGAACGGATATAGCAGACTTCCCGCAGAGAGAATATGTACCGGTACCTCTTAGAAGAATTTGGTGACCACTCAAAAACCAATCATATCGAAATTGGAGTGAATATAACGTAAGGTATGAAGGGTCCGTGTATACCGTGTCCCCTATAACAATTTATTTACGAAATAATTTTCAATCTATTTGTGTGTTTTTGTTCAATTATGTCGAAAATGAGTCATGAACATTTCCTGTCGACAATATGAACGATCCCCCTGGGGCCCGCGCGGCAAACTCAGCAATGGCTTCACAGTGAATGCCCACCCCTTAAATAATTCTCACACCATCTCAGACTCGAAATGAATATACGGTTGATGTTCTACCCGCTATCTCTAAAAATAATGAGTCCCACCACTGAAATCAAATTCATCATATTCACCTTTTTGTCATTCGTCTATACTCGCGTGGGAGAATGGCAGCGTGGTATCCGTGATGCTTTGCTAGCAGACATTCCGGGTCGAATGCAGCAGTCACACGTTTCTTCCTAGGTGGTTGTACTTGCGTTACGATGAGCCGGGTCGTGGTCTCCACTAATCCTGTCATGGTTGTGTCCGCTGTAATGCAGTGGATCTACGACTCGGGTTTCGGGGGGTTGTTCCGGGATTTCACTAGTCTTGTCGGTCGACTGTACGTTGGACATGAACTTCCGCTTACTCTCCCAGGTTTCCAAAGAATTTTTCGGAAACTGTTCATGATCTTCCTCGCTGTATGAGGACGTGGAATGCGTTCCCGGGAGCAGGGACGGAATTGTGTCACCATGCTTCGATTATTATCTGACCCAAAATGGAATAGAGCCGAGTTATCGCCGGTTGCTTACCATTTGCTTTTTCTTCAGGAAACGAACCTTCCACAGCTTTGTGGACCAATTGATATTTCAGTACGTCTGGTGGAAACCACCTATTAAACCCTCTCCCATTGTCGGTATCAGATAGTGTTACCGTCGACACTCAAAGCGGAGCTCTCGCCAAAATAGGGGGGCGTTTGCTTCAGTTTTCCCGAACCGTATTTCAATTGTGTTAGAGAGCACCTTCTCGTCGTGAGCCGCGATCTCTATGACACGTGACCTGCCATCTGTCACTCAAACCATAGACATATATACGTCTGTGCACTCAAACAACACGGTTTGGGGATAGTATTTACGCGTACTTCCGCCGTGGTTTAAGGCATGTTCACTACGCTGTGCCACGTATAATTACATACTAAGTAATGTATTTGACACAAACGCCAACGCGGACTGGATCGACGTATACGCAGTGATACAAGTTCAGTCGCCCCAAGGCCAAAGTCGGCCTAAATCACGGGCTGGAAACTGGGGTTGTGTGGAAATGGATTTTAATCCCAAAATGTATTCCATCCAGTCAAAAATGGCTTAAAATAGACATTGGCCACTCAGTTCTCAATTTTTAGACTAAATTAATGAGGGAAATTTGCCATTCCCCTGTCCCAGAAGGGTGTAACGATTGAGTTTTCGGCCAACCGGTGGGAGGACCCAAACTAGAAAATTATGTAAAATAAAACAGAACAATTGCTCCAAGGGAGTTTGTTTTCCACCAAAATTTCTCCCAAATTGGCAATTGTGGGAACTTACATTAGGGATTATATTAGGCATTTTATATTTCAAAGACCAAAATGACATTTGTGAGGGCCTAAAATCCATGTTACATGAAAAACTAGATCAGTTCTCGGTGGGCAGATTGTTGGACTGGACAAATATGTTCAGTTTTTAGCTACATCATCAAAACCAATTTTTCATGAAATAATAATTGTGGGGATGTTGTGACTGTGTTTTACATGGTTTATAGGCCTTGATAGGTTGGCTGTTGTTCAGTTAAAATATAATAATCCAGGTCTGACAATGCAACTTTCCAGTCACATATTGAACCTGAAGATCTCATTTTGCCATTGGTTTGTCACAGTTGCATTCAGTTAAAAATATGCGAAAATGCATTTATGGGGGGGGAAAAAAATGAATATGAAAAATAAAAATGCATTTTCTTTGCAAACTGCTTCTATGTATGTGAATAGGGTGTGACAGGCTCCAATCCACGAAGAATCCAATCAAATGTCCTACTCCAGAATTGTCAGTTCAGGTGCATATAGCAGTTTTGCTTGTCGTAGGACTACTTACAAGTTGACCTTGTAATACGGACATCACCAAATGTTATGGCAAATAGTCAGAACAGTAAAAAAGTGAATACAATTTGCAGGAAGATGACACACAGTGAAACTTGCCTTTTCCTGTGGACAAAACAGTACTGGGAATCCCAATTGGGTCTAAACTGATGTCCCTTTCAGGGTGGCACACGAATTGATATTTTGGGGGGGAATCCTTCGGGAAAATTTTCGAGGGGGGGGGGGGGGGGAAAACTGGACAAAAAAGTCGTTTTTGTTTTTGTTTTAATATGCCAGCTGACAACATAAAACCCAGTTTTGATGTACAATTGTATGCATGTCTTTTTTCAGAATTATTAAACAGCACTACAGCAGAACTTGATGCATTGTATGTTTGATTAAAAAATAATGGGCCCTATTATGGGACTTTCCACTCCTACCCCCACCCCTGCTTTCCTGAAATATCACCGCCACCTTATGCACCCCAACCATCCCCACTATATTGCCACCTCTCTCGGTGACGGCGATCATTTCAACTGACCCCAAAACAGATTTGAGGCTATTGGTCAGGGCTAGATTCGTGGAACAAATACTTGTAAAGGTCGAGGATTCTAGTTGCCATCGGCTCAAATGAGTTCCAAGTGCCATAGGGATCATCACTTCATCCGAAGCGATGATCCAATCTCTCAAAAAACAGGCCAAACCCCTGAAAAATCGGTTATCGCCGCCCCCAGCAAGTTTAGCATGTAATCCAACACATATAAAATTACAGTTTGAATACTTTTAAATTTAGCTGGACCTGAGCCTGGTGCAAATAGTAACAATCCACCACAAAAACCAAACCTACACATGTGGCCGAGCCTTGCCTAGGCCCTGGCAGTGTACTCAACACAATATAGTACAACCCTTACCCTCTTCTGAATTATGGAGTGACAAGCGCCGGTTGTACCAGAAATCTTACAGGTCCCCAATTTAGCACAATGGTAGAGAGCTGCATGGGGAGATGGAAGTCTGAAATAGTTCTTTCAGGAGGATTGATAAACTCGGGATTTGAAAAAACTCACAATCTTCCGAAACAGTAGTTCAGAGCATACTGACTGAGCTAATCTGAATTTCATCTACAACCAGAAAACCAAAAGGGATCGGATTCCCGTGGACTCTTTCGGACAACTTAGAGCCAGACCCACCAAGGGGAACAGATGGAGATTGTACCAGCTCATTGTTGGGAAACATTAACGGTCGAAAAATTTTCCATTTTCTTACACCAATAGGCATGGGGCGCCGAAATCAGGGGGCCGGAGGGACAGTCCCCACCCATATTCGAGGACTGCTACCATTGACTTTGTAGTTTTCCCACATATTTTTTGTGGAAAAAACTGGCAAGGTCCCCCCAAACATCGGAGACGGAATCGCGCCAATGCAATAAGTTCCTATACTCTTGTACGAGAGGCTTACACACTAATTTCAAAAAACGGTGACTCAAAACGATTATGGTTAGCCTCATCCATGGGGGGAAACATACATAACCAAGTATGAGGCTTCATCCATCCAGTTGGGGATTTTTTCTACCGATCACCCAAACCATTTGGGACTTTCATGCACCAAAGTTGTCAGGACTGACCTCTGACCTGACCCCAAAAAAAACATAGGGTTATGTTACTTTTTCAGGGAAAAACACACATCCAAGTATGCAGCTCCACCCATCCAGGTGGGGTAGGAGTATCGTGTTCACAAGCAAAATTTGCCAAATTTGGACGTTTTCACAAATTTTCCAATTTTTGACCAAATTCACCCCCCGAACCTATAACAAAAAGATAGGGTCTGTACTCCCCATAAGGAAAAAGCCACACACCAATTTGAACCGATCCGACCAACCTCTGGACTTAATTCGGGTTTCAGGGTTTTTAGACTTTGACCTCTGTAACCTCAGATGACCTCGGGACTGGACCCCCAAAAACAATAGAGTTCATTGTACTCATCATTGGGAAAAACACATCACCAAGTATGAACTTCATTCAGCCAGGTGGGGTCGAGTATTGTGTTCCCAAGCAAGGAGTCACACAAAATTACACACACACACAATTTGGCAGGACGAATAATTCCTCCGAATTCGTCGAGGAATATCAGTCAGGGACACTTGTACACCAGGACAAACCTGGTTGATGAGTGGTCTTGTAGTGCAGCATGGGGGGGGGGGATCTTTGGCAAAACTTTGATTAGGAGGCTGTAGAACTATCCAAACGATCAAAAGGCCAACAAAACACCTGGCGTTGGTGAGTGTGCTGCAGTTTTTCTCTGCTGAAGAAGGACGCATCATATTGACAAGGTCCATCATTGGGTGGGACCGATCCATAGTGATTGTTCATCTGCAGGTGGCCCGTGAGTCATGAGTAAGGCTGCAATAAACAGCATTTGGTTCCAGGACTAAAAAAATATTGGATATAACATTGAATGTGATGTTCCCCAAAACAGAATAATTACACCTCCAATATACTGCCAGCATGGGCTTCATGATACCTATAGCCATAAAAAAAATAGTGAATGAATAGGAGTGAAGGATATGGATGCGTATAAATTATCTGATCACAGTGCCATTTCTAGACAGTCTGGAAACTTATCACAACCATTCAGGAGAGAAACGGTAAGAACCACGGTTTGATCTCAGAAAAAAAAACATGTTCATTATTCAAACGGTAAAAAACCACGGGCTGACCTCAGAAAACCATGTATATTTTAAAAACGGTATAAACCCGACTGATCTCAGAAAAACATGTTATTCCTCTTTTTGACGAAATCACAGAATCAAGTGACTCTGAAGTAGATGGGTCACCTCACACCTGTAGACTTCCAGTTGCAGCGGTCTCCCAAGTGGAGGATGGGATGGAACTGAGGCACTACAGGGGACACGAGGCCATTAGTTCAGTGGCAGGTGCAAACTTCATGGTGTTGAGGAACCTATGGAAGGGGGGAAGAAAGAGCGGATTGTAAACTGGTACAGTCGCAAAAAAAATACAATCTGGTCATTCAGGTTGTCGCATGGAAGAGTTTCTAGTATGGTATTGTACCTCCAACCATTCAACAGGTACTCCCATGTCCACCTTCTGCTTTCACCTGAAGCCATTCATAGAATGCCACAGAACAGCAAGGGGTCGTTGAATCTTCCAAACTATGATACGCACCAAATATAGAAAAACCTGCACCCCCACCCCTTGCACAAGCTGAGCTCTGACAACAAATCACTCAGGCACTGGACCAAAACCCATCCCACCTTTTCTTATGCCAGACTTAAAAGGTTTTTGGCTTCAGTTTCCAATCTGTCGGACAATAAGTATGGCGAGCGCGAATAGGCGAATACGCGATTCGCCCTGGCGAAGAGGAATCGCGGGTCGCGTGTCGCGGGGGTATTTATAGGCACGCGAATCGGGGACTCGCGAAATAAAAATTCGCAGGGGAACATGGAACCTAGAGAGCGGCTTTCAGGCTATTTAGCGCGAAAAGGGACAAGAAACATGGCGCTCGCAAAGTACATCAATTACGGCAAGATGTTCATTATTGCCCACAGGATATAACCTCCTCATTGAAAGAAAATACGAGGGACGCAGTTCACCCCAATTACGACTTCTGCAAAACGACGGTAGGCTATGTCCTATAGGGCCTAGAGGGCTCTGGGGCCTGATGTCCCTTCGAGAAATTCCAACGAGGATGGGCGACACACTCTTAAAAACCAAAAAGAGGAATGTTACACTCCCATGAAGTGGGCGGGGGGATCATATACTCCCCCCCTTTTCAACTCCATTTCACTGCCATTGTAGAAAAATCTTCGCCAATTTACATTATGGAGCATATTACTCTTATAGAGTGGAATGCGAAGTGTGCGCTGGACCACTCAATGTTTCCATAAAGCACGAGTACGGATCTTCGCCCATTATAAGTGTTACTTCACTCGATTAGAGTGAAAATTTCACTCGACATTCGAGGTTATGAAGTGACTACTTCAGAGAGGTGAATTCACTCTTTTGTTTTAGTGAGGATCATGAATGAGTGACCATGGGTTAAATAGACATGGCATGACATTTTCGGGATGACGTTGTCAGTAGTTTTGGTTATTTCAGGCCTGGGTGGGTCAAAAGAGGGCTAAAATACATTTCCCGGGTTGGACGATTCCCCGAGTAGATAGATCTAAAACCCGATGCGGACGATTCCAGAGACCTTGGGAAGAATGCCCATCGATCAGGTTATAAAACGCTCCAACAATCCCTCCATGCGTGATATTAGAACATATCGCACAGTAGAATAATTGCAATAGACTAATTAGGGGACTATTTAAACAGGAGAAATAAAGGGAATTGAACGATGTATGTGACACGATATGCCTATTTTCAGCAAAATACTGAAAATCTCAGTATACGGTGTCCCATTGGGAGTTTCCATATCGGTTCATCAATCGCGAGCGTCGCTCGCGACACGCGATTTGAAGTTTCACCGGCAATTTGGTTTTGTCGAGACCCGCGCAAAAAAATCGCACATTCGCGGAATCGCGTGCCTAAGAATAGACCATATATAATAACACAGGGAGGGGGCGAAAATAGGTCCGTCGCGTATTCGAACATTCGCGTGGCCTAGTAAAAAGCACCTTTAGAGAGGGACAGAGCACAGGTGGTACGCCGAGCGAACAAATGGTGAGGGGGCGCCCTAGCACTCCGATTCCCAACCCGTGAGCACTCTCGGACCCTTCGCCGGTGAAGAGAGTAGACCGTGAGCGGAACTGCCAACATACTCAAGGGCTAAACAAATGTCTCGATCAGGCAGAATTACTCCCCATGTTTTTCCCCACGAACATACTATATAGATTCTGGTCATTTACCATCTGATGCTGGTTTTAGTTTAGAGACACTTCTATCAGAGCATGCATCCGTAATTATGCAAAATCAAATTGGCCTTCACTGGGATTCATTAAAGTGTTCTAGCTCTGATATCGCTCCAGATTTCACAGAGGCGAAATGTGGTTCAGACTAGTATTCAACATTTTAATACTTAGGTTCCGTGGAATAGAGGAAGGAGAACAATTTATTTCGATAATGTACGTTTTCTGAGTAGTCCCATTTCGGAGAACCATGGAATGAGTTTTAGACTAACCTTCCGGTTTGTCGTCTCACGCCATTTCTTCGGGAGTCTCAAAAAATTGTGCTATGATAAGATCATCCCACGTTCTCAGTGGGGCTAAGATTCCCAGGATTGCCTAGTAATACTTCATCAGAATATCCCCCTACTAACCACGGAAATACAACTCCACACTAATTATATAGCTATTGAGGACTTAGAACTACTTTTTTAAAGGTCGGTCATCTTTTTCTTTCGTTTCACCAATTCCTATTTTTTTTCTAACCAAACACATATGTTAACAACGTACGGCCGGGTACACCTCATACCTCAGCCAGTTACCTCTTGTAATTGGTATCCTGCATTGTCATATGACTGTCACTAACAGAAGGTATTGAAAGATACACATTGGAAGAGCGAAAATGAGAATAGTGGAAAAGAATGAATGGAAAGGGGAAATATAATATATTTACAAAATAACAATCATCGAACGGCTGACAAGAGCGGAGACGGTGCAGGCCTATTTGAAAATTGCTTGAAGATTACACTCCTTGCCGACTAATGGAGAGGTTGCGCTTTTCTTGTCGCTACTTAACAACCCCGATGGCATAGTCATAAGTTTTGTAATCCTTCAACCGCCACTAAGGATATTCGCATTAAATACACGTTTCCATTTATCTCTAGTCGTCCTCTTCTGTCTACTCTATCCACACATTTATCTGTAAATTAGGCCTGCATTAAAATTTGGCATTTTTAGTTCGAAACTGAAAAGCTTTCGTTTCAAATATTATATATCGTCAGTTGACAAGAACAATTCGTATCTATATATGTATAACATACTTATGGTGAGTTAAACAGTGGAATATTCAGGCAGCCAATGTGTTTTGGGAGCACATACAATGTTTGTTCTGCAACAAGATGGTGTCTTGCTGGTTCCATGTTTGGTGCCAAAGTACTAAATCGTAATTTGTCTTTGACATAACTCCAACAGAGCCTTCTCGTACTGTCTCCGTCCCTTGTCCCCCCTGCACCGGACAAAGGAACCCCTTCTACAAATTATTTCGCCATTTAGAATAGATGGTAGTTAGTTCGTTTGTGAAAAACAGTTGCCTTCGTGACTTCATTCAGCGTCACGTCGAATAGGTTTTCGGGGACTTGGCCACGGACCGTGGAATGTCCGCCGGCTTAGGCCCGACAGGAATATGCTACAAATTCCGTACTCACAATACACTGTTTGCATGATTGTTATTCTGTTTGTGTTGTTGTGAGTCAAACAGCTAATTAAAAGGATAGATTTCACATAGTTAAGCCACAATGAGATATTTGACGGGGCAAAATGGGATCCTTCTTTCGACAATGTAAATAGCACTAAGAGGGGACTGGTTTTTCTTCCTTCGGAGGCCATTGTCCGTTATCGGCAACGAGCTCCAAAAAATACAACAAATTATAAAAAAGTTGAAAGATAGAGAAGAAAACACGAGGAAAGACAAAAGAAAGTCGAGCGAACCTGTGTACAGACGGGCTTCCGGAACCCGCGGGCTTGCGCTTCACGTGCCACCGCCCTGCCTGTTGAGCTATCCCGCACTCCACCGGCAGGAGCAAGTCAACGATTGACGGATACCATCGTCGTCCACTTTCTTGAGGACAGCCGCCAATTGAAGACTGCCGCACACGATTAACACATTAATGGTTTGCATATATCGGCATATTGGATAAACTATACCTGACGTTTCACTTAGCCAGAGATTATTCGTTCGAGTTAGGCGGAGGGTTTGCAATTCTCAGTAAAGCACCTTCAGAGTTGCCTTTCGAATGATGAAAAGGCGTTGAGGATTCGGTCCCGACCTTGTATCATCTAATACGTGCACACCAGCTCCGACGGCTGAGCTAAAAACCGGCACTCCCTAGGCCGCAACAAGTTAACAGTGAAGGATCACCAGCTCGAACCAGCTCCCTCGAGGAATCCACCACGTACAAATACAGTTTTTTAATTGGTGTATCCAAAAAGAATGGCCGACATGCCTAGAGAAATGCCCCGCGTTAATACCCCGCGCTAAATGAACCTTAACCTCCCACAGTTTAAAGGGAAACAAATACAACACTTCTCATGAATCGTCTCTCGCCTGGTACTGAAAAAAAGATGAACCCCCCGCCCGCCCCCCCGTTACCCGCGCTATGAACCTTAACACCCGTTAAAGGGAAACAAATACACAGCTTTATCATGATATTCGTCTCCTTTCTGGTACTTCCTATCTTATCAGTCAGTGCATTCCATTTGCCGCATTATAGGATCCTGTAATACTCCGGTAGGTGCCTAATTCGTTAGGTCACACGATGTATGGAATGATCGCCGGAACTCAACCCGGCTTCCGTAATAGGGGCCATAGTCAACGGTCGATCTGAAGGCTAATTGATACTGCCGGGTTATTTCTGTTTTTGACCAGTTTCTTTTTGCTTCAATTTCAAATGCCTATCGAAGTGTTATAAACCCGGACCTGTTCAAGACTGATCAATATAGCTTTCCCCGTGCGTTTCGTAGAGTCGTACCAGTACGTAGCACGAGCACCCTTCCCGAGTTATCGAACCACTGGTTGGATGTTTGCTCTGACACAGTGGACACGCCGTAATAGTAGCACTGTGCCTACTATCCGTATTGACTCTCAGCTACCTTAGCCAGTGCAGCGGTAATATATCGTATTTATGAAGTACGGTGGGCGCGTATCAGTCGAATAGCCTACGTACTTGTGTATTCACTGGACAAGTCAATGTTCTTCGACTCCCGTATGTATGTATGTATGTAATGTATGTATGGGATTATGTATGTAGTATGTATGTATTTTGTCGCGTTTTATTATATATTATTGTAGATCGATTGTCATCCATGGCTCTATGAAACAATTATATGCTTCCATTAATGAATACACATTTCCATATGTTTTTTCTATAGGTTTGAATCTCCCCCTCCCCCCCCTCCTAAAAAAACTATAAGCCAGCGAAAAGATTACATCACGGGTACGCCAATTGCAAGAATCCTGTAACATATCTAGAATGCCAAATACGCGACTGCTTAATGTGTTTTGTAATGGATTAGGGCCATGTATGGTTCAATGGTGGTTTTTGTGTTGATCCGCTATCGTGTGACGCGCTTAGAGTGTGGAGTGGTAGAGCACAGGCAGCGGAGCCGTACGAAATTTATTAAAAAATTTTTAAATATAATGAATATCTAATGTGTGCGGCTAGCTGCGAGCTTGACAGAAGGGGGTTCCCACGAACGGAATGCAGGGCGAATAGAAGAGGTATTAGCGTGGAATTAACATTTGAACGTTTCCAGTGAATGGAACCCTGAACAATCAGGGCAATTATATACATTTCTGTAAATGTTCGATGGGTAATGTTATGAGTTTTATTGTTGGGTGTGCTGTTGAGTAGGGTTGGGAAGAAGGTGTGGGCGAACGGCAGAACGATAAATGTCTACTTCAAACAAAAGTGTTAATTTCTTTGTCTGGGTGAGACGGATCCTTGACACAACACAATGCGTGTTTGCCTTTTCCTTCATCGCCTCTCACGATGTAAGAAGAACCACACAGTCACACACGACCATGCAGCGTGTGTGGTACAGTGTTTCGTGTGTCACCTTTCGGTGCCGGAAAATGGCGTAATCGTTTCACCTAAGGTCTTTATTCTCAATTTGTTCATACCGAACACGATTAAGCAATACACAAGAGTTCTACAGCATCATCACTAATTGGGATCAGATACTTCCAGATTCCACGTTTGCAATCGTTCCATGGAATAATTACTGAAATGGAAGGCTCTGTTCCGTCTCAGTTCACAGCTCAGCAATTTAGCAGGTATTTTGAGTCGATTCACTGTGGTGCGGTGTGCAATTCGCTGCTGAACTGAAAATATTTCTGAATGAAACATGTTCTATTTCTATGGCATAGAATTGAAAAGTAATAGATAAGTGGAATAATTACTATCCGTCATTTGGCGGGCTGTTTAGAACCGTGGTGTTACCGCAGATTTACCCCACGTTTTGGGAAAAAAATAATTGGGGCATCTCTCAGTGAAAAGAAAACAAGCATTCGACAAATACACTCTGTTGTATTATTCCTTGGTAGCAACCCTGTTCACATTCAATTCAATGCGCGCTTGCCCCACTGCTACAATCCACTCTATATTCACCGATCGACTCATGATAACGTTATTATATGGAGTGATTGCTGCAATGCCTGCACGCCGCGGCCCGCGGAGTGCATACGCAATCAGAAGCCATCACACATCGATCCACGTTGACATCATGCCAACTTCACCAGCGTGGAGTGGACTACACATTTACGGCTAGCTACTGGGAAACCAAGTGATAAGAAGCCTGAACTAATATGTATAACCAGTAAATGACGTGAAGAAAACGGTATATTTACCAGACCAGACGATTTTGATAACATCTATTCCAGCGGTCTCGAAAACCACGATTGTTGCCGTTTTTCTTACCTTCCCAGAGAGTCAGATTCAGCAAACTTCTATTGGGTTGCCTCCGGGATGTTCAGTCGCAAATAAGAGGCTGATTAGTCTATGGGGAACACTCACAATGAAGAATAAAACGCGACTAGCACTAACAGGGGCTTCGCTGACAGCTGTTATTCTAATTGTTGTCCACCCCTGATCTTCGTTACGGGGCTCTAGTGTTACCCAGTCCAGAGGAGGAGAAAGAAACACCCGCACGGTTGCCGAGGACGCTATCCTTTGACACCGGGGGTCTGACTGATGACAACGTGAGAGAGTTGACGACATAAATGAAGGAATCAATAACAATATTTAATCCTCCATCCAAACCTTGCAGGTAACGTTTTCCGGGCATCTCCAAAATTGAGTATCAATATTGTTTAAGTATAAATTTTAAAAAATAATATAATAATAATTAGTAATATGATTATGACAGCCTATCGAGAGATTATACAGCGCTTTTCCACTTCGGTGACAACTCGAAGCACTTTACAGACATCGCCTCCTGATCATTAGTTACTTTCACACCCATACTATATAGTTCACACCTCTGGCCTTGTTCCATCCGTCACTTCCTTGTGGTCTTCCCAGTCCACCGAGAAATCCTCAATCGGGAGCTCCTCCTTTTCCTAAAACGGCGTGGTTGCACTATTTTTCAGCTCGTTTTTTCAATCTAGAAACATACTTTGCGAGTGTTACAACGCTGCTTATATATGTTTGCCGGCTTCAACTCACTCAGTGAATTGTCCATCAAATTGTACAGATAGTATTATTACACACACTGGACCACAGTACTGTCGTACATATACCAGAAAAAAAACCCGGCCAGAATTGCTAAACAGCGGCAAGTGCTGTGCTGATAGCTTCTATGCAGGTACGTTGAGTGTCGAGTCTCAAAATAGCCCTAACGTAGGCTACTGAAATAGTGTAGGCTCGGCCCATACGAATACTTTGCTATATCTCCATGAACGGCTTGAATAAATTGGGCCACTATGCACTAATTAGCCAATATGCCCACTTGTGCGTAAATTTTGGACTTTAGAGGATCAAGATGCCACACCTTGAGGCAAGAATAACACAAGAAAGTTCGTCACCGACGGAAGCTCAGCTGAAAACTAGATAACAAGCGAATCGAACGATGAAGAAGAAAGGTCATGGATTCGTAACGATGGCAAACTGTAGTGGTGTTCGTGTAGAGAGGGATGAACTGGATCGGATAAGAGCTGTCGGGACGGAGGACCTAATCTCTGCGTATATGCGGGACCATGGCACACAGACCCGTGACGAGTAACGGCTCCGGTGAGGTACCATTAGTGAGAGTGCTCTCGATACACCAAACAAAAAACGCCAATTCCCTCATCTAGCAACACCGCTTCCTTCCGATGAGCCCATCAGGCCACCTACCTGCTGCATCAAAATGTGGGGGTGCCTAGTGGCATTGGATAGGCCTCACATGTCCCCGTCCAATGTCGAGTTCCAGTCAAATCTCAATCCTTTCCATTCCACTGAAACTGGTCTCGGATGAGTCTCCTGTGGGAGAAGCATCGCCACGGCCTGGTCCCGCGAGCTCGGGACGATAGGAAGATGGATGCGCCGCTGAGCTTATAGTCAGAGATGTGGCTACAGATTCACGGGACGATGACGACAATGCAGAGAAAATTGTGGATTCAAAGGTGGTCTCTGGGAGGTAAAATGGAGAGGCTACTCAAGCGCAAAGAACAAATATTGTAAATATGTTATTTTTGGAACCTATTCCCCCAAATCGAACTGAATTTTGTATCTAATCAGAGTATTAATTGAGAATTCGCCACTGTCAGGGTACAGTCGAACACATCCTAATTAACATGGTAATCAGCTCACATTTAGGATTAATTTCGTATTCACTGTATATATTATGTGGAATTCAACATGTATCTATCGCATCAATATGTAATTACTTTCATTACCGTAACATGTATGTTCCAAACATTTCACAAGTTAATACAGTTTCACATCATTCATCTATTGTGGTGAAGTTTCGTACAGGAATCTGCATCTTGTAAAATGTATATTCGAAATTTACCGTGGCTGGGATCATCACAGGAATGCATGTAACACTCTACCCTCTGTTGGTTTGTGAATTTCATTATATCCCCCCAAAGTGTGTTCACTGTTTTTGCCGCCAACACCATCATAGTAAAAAAAAATCGAAAAAGGATGTTAATTGTGGAGGGAGAATGACTGACGCATGAAAACACACACAATAGCTCATCAATAGGGAACTGTATTTGGAAGGAACACCGGGGGGGGGGGGGGGGGGGCGGAGCATGAACTCCATGAACCTGTTCCACCACTGAATGTACCATTGGTTACTTTGACGATGTACTGTCGAGGTTTCAGACTGGCTGTGTGGATTCGACCTCTTGTTCCTCTTCAAGCTTGAAACACACAATCGCTACTAACTAAATGGAGAAACACAGCTGATGCATGCACCTTCTTGCAACCTGTTCCACTGAATGTACTATTGGTTACTTAGTACGATGAACTTGGAATTTTAAACTGATTCTAACGTAAGGACGATCTCACCATGTTTGCCTCATTTAGAGTTGCTGCTTTTGCATGGTTCCTGCATCTGACCATCAGACCCATTCACTCTCCGAGGTTTCGAGCTGCTGTGTAATCCGACCGTCTAATTCCCAATTCCTCTTTAAGCTTGTTGTAAAAAAAAGACATATTCCGACTTGTGGTGGCTCTGACTTTGACCAGCTCCTCTTCCAACAAGCCCCGCTCTCTCGCCTCTCTAGTTGCGTGAGTTTGTCCTCGATCCGTCTACTAATGACAAGCCTTGTTTGATTTGCCGTGGCATGAAACTCCTGTCGCTCTTGGGAGTGCAAAGATGGGACCAGGGATGCTGGCGTCCTCACGCAGATGGTTTTGCAACTGTGATCGAAGTGAGGTAGTTGAGCATCCCTTTCCATCAAGTGATGTTATAATGCTGCGTTTCCATTTACCTCGTGAATTTCGTGATCACGACTTTCCCACGCGTGAATTGCGTTCCAGTGAAACAAGTCGCGAAATGGGATACAAAGATGGCGGCCTACATGAGCGAAGTTAAAAACACCCCCGTCATTGTTCAAACTATTGGACTAAAGAAGATCTACTATTAGTGTTTTTCCCTCAGGTCCTAAATATTTCCTCATATCAACAGAATTGAAGGTTATATTGGAATTTGAGCAATTTAACGGCAACTTGCGAAAATCGAAAGTTCAACGATAAACTTACGGCACTGAGTCTTGGTGCGGCGGAAAAGCACTCAATCGCCGACGTTCGGCGAACTGCCTTTTGGTACGAAATTTCGCTTTTTATAGAATTGGTTTGCAAATAATTGCAGGGATTGTTTTCCGAATGTTTTCGCCATCTTCGACCATATTGACATGAAATCAGTCATTTGTACTGGGATAATTCTTATTTGGCTTTCGATTTTTTCAACTCAGTTGGTCGACTGTCCGCCATCTTGGCTTACAAGTCGTGGGAGAGGTCGAGTTGCTATTCGAAATTCCCCTTCAACACTGGTAATCACGACTTGTTTAACAATGGAACGTCGTGAATTCTTGTACACCGTGTTCACGAGGTAAAGAAACGCAGCATTATATCATCATTCATTGGATTTGGAAGGTAATCTTTTTTCCAAAATCTTGAATTCGTCCATGCTAAGATTTCGTGTTCTTTGTGCGAGTGTATCTGGAGAGTTTGCTTCATATTTCGGATTATCCGTGGTGACCGACATCAGACACGTTGCAGAGCCTTCTCTCTTATCTGTAGGGTGACAAGAATGACGGTCAGTGTTGCAAGGTGTGATATCCTGTGTTACTTATAGGCTCACCAAACCAATGTAGTTAGGTGGGGGGGGGGGTGGGTAGGCAGGGGTAAGGGTGGGGTGAGCATGGTATACCCTCATTGGATTGAAGTCAATGCACTTGTTCAGTTGTTATGACTCGTGAACCCAATTCTTATAACACTGAACAGGTGATCATGGCATGATGTTGGCCGTACAATCCACGTTCACTTTGGACACAGAACCACATTCTCTCAACTGCTGGATAATGGCAGCTCTGTGAATTTTTGCTAGGAATGATACACTCCAGAGTCTTCTCATCAAAAATAAGAGCGTGAAATGGAATCAGTATATATAATATTTATGAGACTTCTATATATTCTCGGAGAAACAATGTGCAAAACAAGCAGTATGGCTGGTCCCCACCCTATCTCTGCCCTGTACTCGAGCAATGTCAATAAAAAGACACACACATGTGCTATGGCCTGAGTTCTGTTACACCCAGCATCGGACTAGAGTCCGGTCCTAGATGACCTACTGTGGTCACTGGTGCATGATGACCTTTCCATTTGTTTTCAGTTGCCTACTCTCTTCTATGTGAGAAAGACAGCCACAGCAAATTCTCCCCTTGGTTCCTGGATTTGCATTTTTGCGGGTTGTACCAGCGTTGTGTAGAAGTTATGTTCAGTTATAAATAAATGGGCACTCATCGCCTAGTTGGTTTTGCCTGACATCATGTCTTATGCGGTGGATTCACGCAGGCTCCCAGAAATTTACCACCCTCCTTTTTCTCATGTTTTTTTGATTCTCAATATACCTGTGTCAAGAGCTACAACAAAACAACCACAAACACCCTCTCCCACTTGGAATTTAATATTGCTTCTTTTAACTTTAACCTTGAACTCCTGTCTACCAGGGCCAGTAAAAACTTTTTTCACTACACTGCAATGCCTGGAATTTGTATATAATAAACAAACCAGGTTACTAAGGTCAACGAAACCCCCCTTTTTACCGTCAGCAAAACTGCATACAATTTTGTTGTACACTATAGCCGATCGCGCGGATTGTGTGCAAAACTACGTGGGTATTTTCGCAGGCAGGGAGCACTTCAACCCAGTTGAAGCTTGGACCGATATAGCGCGTCGCGGATTCGGAACGTTCGATTGCGGCTAATACGAAGGACAAAGATCGTCCCAAAGTAGCGTTAACTTCTCTTATAGATTCACTCGAATATGCACGGTGAACGAAGGAATTACATGGTCAAACCCGCAATGTTTGCGTAAGTTTGAATGGTAGTGATTGTATTTGCCCCAGATACTGTACTCACCACATGTGAGCATTTGGATCCCCGATCGGGGGCCCGAACCGTCGTTCGGGGGCTATCGTCTCGCATCCCCCCGATCGGGGGTTTTCAGGGACTGTTTTCGGGGACTTCCCAATACGACTGCCACATACCGCTCGCTACCTGAACAGTCACATCACAAGTTGATGAGCATAAGGTCCGCCATAAAATACTTTCCTCTCACTTCTAGTTGTACCGCGAGTTAGGATAGCTTGTACGATAATGTTATGTAAGTACGAAACCGCTGTTCAAAGTGGCAATTCGAGGGAATTCGAGGTAATTCAAGTTCTGCCTTGTATAACTACTTCATTGAATGTTTTGATAAGTCACCTGGTAGCTGAGATCTATCTATCGACCTGTGCGGGACTTGAATATGGAAAGATGCCTGCGAGTAGCTGATGGAGTTCAATTTTGGTGAAGCCAGGGTTGACTTCGCAAATAATACTGCGTTTACTTTGACGAAGTGGTGGCTTTCTTGGTTGGGCACTTGGTCGGGATGCTAATCAGTCAGGAATCCAGTGGTATGAACTAAGACCCAGTGAGTGTTTAGACGCCTGCACTGGAGAATGAATACGGTGTGGTGGCGTCGCAATATCTGACAGGGATTCCAACACCATGCTTTTTACTCTACTATGGATCCCTCCCTGCCTATTTCAGGACGTGTCGCGGGTTCACTGTTCGGATGAACTACGACTGGATCGTTTCTACTACCTCATCCGATGCATCCTAGCTACTGCTAGCATGGCAGACGCGGCAGAAAGGTGAGCGTGAGTGCCTGATTATTTTATCTCCTTATTTGAGGGACATAGCTGGTGGTTCGGGTCAGTGCTGTGTATGGGGGAAAGATACATCAGAGATAGCAATGAGCACATTGTCCTATTTTCTATTTTGGTAAATCAATTTTTCCCGAAGAAACAACAGATTGTAGACACCAACCTCATCAGTAGCGAAGGAAACCACCGATACGTGATGAGGCAGTCTGTGACGTTAACAGAACAGAATCGGTTCACTTGAAAATGGTAAGTGCCTTGTTTCGAGTTTTCTCAATAAGGAATAAGTAGAGCATAAAACGACAAGTTCATATCGCTTTGAATATTTCCCTATCCAAGGTATTGCTGATGTTTCGTCTGTGATTGTAGAAGGTTACAACATAGATTTGTAAAGAAATGGGGTCATATCCAATGTTGCTGTGATTCGATCAGCCTCCTACCCCAGTTTAAGGCCACAAGGAATGGATTTCCTACGTTCCATGGTTTTTACATGTGGAATGCTCCGTTAAATGTATGAACATTTGTTTTAGTATCCAAATTATCACTCGTCACGTTCGGACCCGAAACCGAACGTCATCACCTCAACTTTGTTGACCTATTCTTACGAGTTGACAATAAGATAGCTACCGTTTTGAAAAAAGACTGCGCACAACCACTTTTTTCTCGCCTATCAAAACCACTGATTAAGCTGGTCCCACGAAGGATACCCAACACCTAAGACGAGGTGATTGGTTTCTGGCCAACTATTTCCCGTACCTGCCACAGATGTCCTACCAGTTATATAGTGCTGCGTATATGAATATATTTATACTTGTTTCGCCCTTCCTCCATCAAAGCGGTTGACACAAGTGATTTACTCTCTTTAGATGTGCTGCACTGCACTGTGGAACTCAACGATTGGATAACTTGAATAACTGAGAGATCTGACGGAACTTGCTGCCTGGAGACATTAAATTTAACCCAACTATTATTGTTATCAAAATAAGTCGGATATTAAACCTTTATTGCGTTGGTTTCGATAGTGGTATAGTTGTACACAGTCATCGAACTATTTTGCGAAGATCCTCTTATACATGCCGTCTATTGATTATATTAGGACTGATCATCTTGTATGCATTGCACTAACTATTACTGTCACGTTACCGTATACTCCGGCGAGTGATCACCACTTCCCTACTGCTAAAATGTCTCGTCCTCATTACGTCATTTTGTATGCATCTAGCCATCGTTATCTGCGGTGATAGGACGGAGGAAGCAGCGTAGCTGTCGTCTGCGACGATGGTTAAGCCAATCATGTTACGTCCATATGTTTGTCGAATATGGCCGGCACAGGGTTTCCTTACTGGTAAGTTTAGGGTATCCTTGAAGTAAACTGGTTTTCCGGGTTGTCAAAGTTGCCTTCAGAAAGTTCCCTAGACGGAACATGTTCTCCTTCTAAATATCCTTGCAATTATCTTATGTTTCCACATGAGAATTCCCAACGACAGAGATAGTTACTGCTGGGCTCACTATACAAACTCATTCCACCACAGTTTGGATGCAGCATATTTTGGGAGCCATTGGTAGTCCTGTGATATTATACAGGTTCCTTAGACGGAACAAGATCCTATATGTTTTGTTATGATTTAAAAATTCAAATGTCACTTCTTACAAACAGCTGATCGTCCTCGCGAGCGCATATAAAACCCCCCATATAGCTCCTGGATGTATCCTTCCTTTTTTCAGCTGAATTCGTGGCCTGCTCCATTCAGTATCCACTCCCATCCTAGCTATCCTATTCCCTTCCGGACAGCAACACATACTGATTGTAGGAAGGTGACTCGAGGCTTTGTTCTACACAGCGATTATTTTTGCCCGTGAGTTAACCTTTGCGAGATATGAAGAACTCATGCATGTATCAACACATATTACTAGATTTTCAACTGTACATGTTGATTCTACGGTGAATGTATCACGTTCTAGGTTCGAGAACCACCAGTTGGCCTCATAACTCAATTATTGGAGCACTTGTACGTGAAGAATAAAGTCACCGGCTTCGCAATCCCGTAGAGTAGAAGCCTTGAGCTCTTCACCACTTCATCTGAGTAGCAGGACCCAGGCGCGCGGCCAGGTACACGGAAGTATAACCCAGGGGCTGAAGGGTATGGAATTTGACCTCAGATCCCTCTATTGGCTCATGTTCAGTTGCTGCGTTCTTGTGCCACTCAGTAGTTTGTCCTTTAATTTGTTCAACTGTTTGTTCTTATTTATCGGAGTTACTTCCAAACGTGGATGCAGTTCCTCTATATCGAACGGACGTAATTCATCAATGCCCATTGACAGTATTGGCATCTGCCTCAGTAAATGTAACGCCTCTCAGGTAGCTCCTGACGCCAGAGTCTGAAGACCCTACCTCGAGTTGGTATACCCGCTTCGCATCCCACACCTACTACGGAAGAACGGGCATCAATTCTGGATCATGTTAAATGAATCTTACAGGATGAGTGAGACTTCGAATGTCTAAAACGCATCACTACACTACACACGCAACATAAAGGGACGTTCATGTGGAATGATCAAGATCTGTAACATCGTCTTTTCACTTAATCCAGGTGTGTGTATGTGCCGTTGTTGGGCCCAATTACGACAAACAATCAATGAATTGGGGATACGCCGCAAACTGAGGATACCTCTGTTCAACTGATTCTATAGGAAAAGTCCCGGGGGGTTCGGGAAACGGGGCAGTCTGTTCCTAAGTAGACCCTCATCCCTATGTATGACACGTGCCCATTGGAAGGATGCCTTCGCGTTAGTTCACTCTACGTGTGTTCCAGCCAGATGTACCAACATTGCTGGTTAAACGAACAGTGTCCGCTGTTCCGGTGCTGTTGTCCGTTTCTACCCCGTACACAATTATGTGGTGTTTTGTGAATGTGAGGGGTGTGGGGTGTGTGTGAGAGGTGTGTGTTTGTCCGTGCCGGGCTTATCAGCTATGTGTTCGTCCAAACCCAAATATGCTCGCTCATTACATACTGGTAAAGAAAAATCAAAGAACGTTCTGTTCAGAGCTGGAGATTGTCATATCGTTTCCAGGTACTGACATTTTCTCTTCACGGATTGAAATCCGCTTCGACAGCGAAAGAGATTTCGCTGGTGGTGTGGATGACTTGCCATAAAATTTTGCACAAAAAATGCTTGTCCCTATACCAAAATGTCTTTCATCTCACATACCAGCGACACTAAGGCCACACTCAGCCCCTCGGAGAAAATATAGTTTACGTGTCTATACACTGGCCCTCTTTCCAAGGATCCTACGTAAATGGAAACAAACACCCGTAAGCATTGAGCGACGAGGAACCATTCAAGGGGCAGCAAACATTGGGTTGCTGAACCAGTGATAGTCACATTTAACACTATCCAACTATCTCCTGCTAATGTCCAGATGAGCGCTTTTGAGATATTGAAGACAAAGAAGTTTTGTCAGTCCCCTAGTTTATATCTAAATGGCAATTTAAACCCGTGCCGAAAGTCCATAATTCAAATATGACCCTCTAAATGGAAAGGTAACTGTTTTACCAAGTTTTGGAAATGGGGACTAATTTGACATTTGCATTATTCATTAATAAATTTATACAAATTACTTATTCATAGCAACTTTTTTCTTACATTTGCATATTCCAGGAGTCTGAAGGTGGAAACTTTTGGAAACTGCTAATCTATGCATATTAGCACAATGAATGACCACCAGCAACCGAGTAGATGAAAGTAGACCACACTGACACTATAAGGGGGTTTCGTTACTTTGCTATCGTCCCCCTCATGTCAGCAAACACATGCATCCTATGATTGTCCGTAGTCTTAAAGGAGTCATAGAAGAGGTTATTACCATACTTAGTGACTTTCATACTAAAAATCAATCGAATCATTTCACCCAACCTCGATACCAACTTATAAAATTCCTTGAAATGTTTTATACGGTCTTGGCAATATATTGCAAATGGAAAGCTGTGCACACACGCACACGCATGAAATAAGTAACAGCCCCGTTCCTTTCTGACCTTCTCTTTGGCCGAAAAAACTGAACTTCACTTATATTTAATGTATAGGTGCAACGTCAGCTCCCAATGCCGTATGGGCCATTCTACATAGCGCACAATGCTGTATTCGGACATGTTGTTCGCTGCCTTCCAATCTTTCATAGATTCGAGATGAAAGCCATGTGAGTGAATACCAGACGACACCATTGTAGGAGGGGGAAACAACTGCCACCGTTATCGTGTCAGAAGTTAAGCCGTGTGTACACGGGACCTCGGACGTTCCATAAACGAAAGACAAGGACCTTTAGGCCATTGTATGAGACATACAGAGATGGGTAGTAATTAGTTTCTGGGCCAAAGTATCAATGGGCCCAAATGGGTTGCTTGGTTTCGATAACATAAAAAACGGAACGGAGCAGTTTTATGTACTGGTCACTTAGTTCAGTGTTAAACTACGATTCGGACAAACTAATGATAATTAGCCCTTATATCGCGCTGTACACACAGTCGTCAGAAGCGCCTAAAAACCTGAAAAACAGTACTCTTATACATTAAATGACAATTGGAAAGTAGGGTTTTCAATTGACACTGAAAAGTGGGAATGCTAGCAACATATCTCAAGTAGTAGAGAGCGCAGTCTCCAAAGGGGGCACCACCATGCTGGAGGCCACGTTGCCTCTAGGGAGTACTTGAGTTATCAACAAACAGTAGGCCCTGACTGGAGCTTCTGGTGGTCCGTACAATAACAGTAACGACCGAGCAGGTGGTAATGGATAGCACCACCTCCAATTCAACGATGAGTCGTTGAACTTTGAAACTCTAAATGCGGATAATTTGTTTTGACAGGGAGGCCAGTGCAATTCCTAGAGTATCGGGGGTAGCGATGTGATGATTATATAGGTTACATCCAGTAATCACATGGCAGCCAAGTTTGAGTTTTTTTAGGTATGCAAGTTGCAAGCTGGCTTACCAACAATTGGAAGGTCTAACTCCAACCTAAATGTTATGAAGGCCGGGAATAAGGTATAAGTTGCACACCGCCTATTCGGGTACGAGAGAACAGAAGTTACGTCAGATTAATGACACTTGAGCTGTGGAGTTCCAAAGCAAGGAAGAGTCGAAGAAAACTCCGCGAATCTCTAGCATTGTTTTGGCCACAAAAAACCAGTGATATGCAAGGCAAAGGATTTTGTATGGCTCAGGGGGATGACCAACAATTCAGTCTTGTCACTTTAGGGTATGTTATTGCCTGATCATTCCGTCTGATAACAGTGAAAACGGATTGTAGATGATTGGTTTGGTTCAGCTTAGGGGGACCGTCCAGATCTGCGGTAATCCAAATTGAGTTGTCTTCGGCATTAGACATGAAATCAACGGTCGGTGTGCTTTGTAGTAAGTCACGCAGATGTTCCGTAAATAAAAGTTAGAGCAAAGGACCCCAAACACTATTGGGAACACAAAACAACTCAGACTACAGCTATCACACATTTATTTGAAAAGAAGTTGAATTGCCTAGTGCGCATGTTATTCTAGTTCCCACGGGCCAACGCATAATTCCTTTCACGTTACCAACTGCCTTGGTCTGTCAGAATTGGTGCTGCACAATAGACACGGATACTCCCTCAGGAAAAGCATCCAGCAGGTAATTTGTTCGCCCACCAGCGACCAACCCACAACTCTCCTATACTGGATCAACCCATGACTATACACTACGGCGTCCTGTATCCTGGATGTTTTATAGCACATTTGTCTAAATATTTCAGCGAATCATTGGCTATGTTCCGAATCTGTTGATTTCAATCCTCGTGTCGCCGGCATGGTTTTTTCGTTCACTGGGTCATGGCTCTCACATATGGATTCTCCGCACGACTACCCCGATGACGAAAGGGGATGAGTGAGGGCCGACGTGAATAGGAAGAACTAAGAAATATAAAAGGGAGTGGAGGGGACCATGGTTTGTGCGAATAGTCCCTACAATTGTGCCAGACGGGTCCCTTGTAGCTCCGAAAGACCCAACCAACTCCCCTCCAACAATTTCTAACGAAAGGATTTTCACTGTTTTCCTAAATCCTGAGTTGTGATTCTGTAAACCGGAAAATAAATTGACTTCGTGAAAGTGGTTTGATGGAGGAATGCAAATTGCCGCCGAACCGCTCTAAATCCGTACAATATCACAAGCAATGAGACGATATCAATGTTGCAGGGCAGAAGCTTTCCTTGCACGCTTGCCATTCCCATTGTTCCACACCAAACTACAAATAGATAATATGAATCTTCCTCACTTTTGTTCGAATATCCCCCCAGCGTGTCGCATAGCGCGATTTGGTAGAATATTGGGGGCATCAACCTCTTTTTTGCAGAAAGTTCATTCTTGAGGACATAACTCTCCCTCCCCCTAGCATCTCTGCATGTGCTTGTCGCGACGTCTCTATCAGGGTTACTTTTTGTAACTGCACTGTAGTATACCGTCATTTTATGTCAACGGAAACTCCGTAGGTGCATAGTTAACTACAATATTTTTTAAAACTGCTCCCTGCACGTGGCGATATTTGTGAAATGTGATCATTCCTCTCTGATCAGTCTGATTCGTTTCGCTTTGAATAGCCCATATTCTGCAGTATTTCCTGGGCCACTTCTCACTTTCCAGAGCATTCTAATAGACTGCTAATTGTCATTGCGGCTTAGTGGGCCTACACTATTCACACGTTTGTTACGCCCCAGTATGCCTGTGTAGGCTATTTTGCTGAAACACGTATCAAAAATGGAAAATTGTTAAACTATGGGTCATCTATATTGGAGAGCTTGAGAGATTGAATGACATTTGCAAAAAAACATCTGAAATACTGGGCAGCAAGGTTGTCAGAGCGGATATCAAGAGCGATATCAAGAGCGATATCAAGAGCGATATGCAAAACCCCATGTCATCCGTTACTGATCACTACCCAATTAGAGGACGTTAAAACTTGCTTCTCCACCTAAAATTTCGTCCAGAGACACTGGGACAACTGTTAGACCACCATGTTTGTTGGAAAAATACAATCAACATAAAACAAACGCTTTGTATCGGCAAGCCATAGTGCAAGCAGAAACACAACGTTGCCATCATAGCACCTCAACAATTGGTCTTGGTGTACAGGTTCATCTTCTTTATGGGTTCTGAGTTTCCCCTTGTGCAATCACTGTCTAATTGATGGGGTATTGCTCGTCGACAGTGAAATGCTTTGAGGTTTGAGAAGAATCCGTAAGCTGTTCCACAACCGACTTGCCGAATTGATGGCATAGATCCATACTCGTCCCTGCAATTTTGCGGGGACAATCTCATCCTAGTACGGTGAAGGAATGTTCCATGGAATGGGCATGATCGTTGCTCTGACCCCAGAGAGACAAACAAGCTACCTTGTTGGTTGACGACATAATTCGCAACTGGAACATTGCAGAAATGTTTCGGAGTTGATATAGCGAATACCGTTTTTTCGAAAAACTACGCATCGTCAGATGACGTTCATGATCTTCCTGGAACCCCAACACTGTGATAATCGTTCGACACCTTATGGGAATTTGGCATTCAAGTCATAAGCAACACCAGCTCGTAATTGGCGAGGCATGAGTACTTGCTTTACAAGGGGCATACGTATCCGATCCTCCCGCTGATATCTGTTTCACTGCTAAATCCTTTTTACACAGAACGTCTCCCCCCACACTGAATCTGCTACTACATTCCATTGTAGGAGAGTGTACTTAAAAAAAAATCAGACATGAATTGGATGGGGTGGAAGGGTATATGATCCCATGTATTGGGGTTGGGAGGCTGTTGATGGGTGTAGTGGTCGGGGAGGCTGTATGATGGGTGGTAGCTGTCGGGGATGCTGTGTTTAATGGGTGGTAATTTGGTCGGGGAGGCTGGTTGATGGGTGGGGTTGTGGTCGGAGGCCTGGTTGATGGGTGGTAGTGTTGGGGGCTGGTTGATGGGTGGTAGTGGTCGTGGAGGTGGTAGTGGGTGGTAGTGGTCGGGGAGGCTGGTAGATGGCGGTAGTGGTCCGGGGAGGCTGGTTGAATGGGTGTAGTGGTCGGGGAGGCTGGTTGATGGTTGGTGTGTCGGGATGCTGGTTGATGGGTGGTAGTGTCGTCGGGAGGCGGGTTGATGGGTGGTAGTGGTCGGGGGGCTGGTAGATGGGTGGTAGTGGTCGGGAGCTGTGATGGGTGGTAGGTTTGGGAGGCTGGTAAGATGGGTGGTATGGTCGAGGGCTGGCTATGGGTGGAGTGGTCGGGGATGTGGGTTGACGGGTTGGTATTGTTGAGTGTATTAAGTGTGCACGACAGCAAGAGGTACGGGATTCGAATCCCCACCGGAGAAACCTGTCTCGTCGAGAAGCTTTTCTTCGGTTGTTGAGGCTTCAGTTGGTTATTTCGTTGTAGTGGGGGTTCGCGTTCGTTGTTCTTCCGAAAAAGTAGGTTCACTCGGTTTGTTTTCTGCCGGCTGCGTAGCATTGTTGGTGTCCAGGTTACTACCACCCTCCCCAACCGTTGGAAGTGGCCTAAGTACTGGGAGACACCTTAAGTTCGTCGACAACTACAAATTTAGACGGCATTACCTTACTTGAAATAGCTCATAGCGCCATTGTTTTATCTCAACCAAACATCCTGGTAAATATAATAGCCCCAAAAGGAGGCACCCCCCCATACAAGGTTTTGAAAATACTATACTTCATACTTTGCACGCTGGTTGAGAGAGCCGCCATCTTGGTTTTGGTGGTTGAGAATGAGCCCGAACTATGGCCAACTCACTCCACTTGGATTCACCATAGCGAATTAGTTGAATCACCACTTTGATCATCACTCCTGTGCCACTTCTTCTCTGTTATTAATTGCGTTCAGTAGGTTAGGAACCATTGACAGGATTTTTTGGAGATCAGATTGTATAGTTACCCCGTCTATGCCATGATACTCAAGCCACTCACGAGGTGCCACTATTTGGAGAAAAGAACAATTTCACAAGAGCGGGCCAAAAATTACCCCGGTTTGCGCGATGTGAAATCTGTTCACTCTCCAGATATCATGCTCATAATGAGCGTCACAAACAACACACACCTAACATACACGCACCACACACCCACACCCACCCACACACACCCACACCAACCACAAACGCATGCCGTTTACTGCCTATATTCATGTCGCCTTCGGAAGGTATAAAATGCATTGACTGCCTTTGGCTTGACATTTTCATTGCACTCGAACAGAGGAACTGCATTCTAAATCATTTTCTCTTTTCCTCCCCATTTTCTTTCGTTTCCACATGACTGAGTTTCCACTTGGTGGAGTGATTCTGAAGATCTGTCCACCGTTAGAGAGAAGTGGATGGACTCTAACCTTAGTAGCTGTCCTGTATACCAACAGCTCTGATGTTGAAGGAATCAGTTCGTCTACAATCACGAAGTCTATAGAACGAGAGATAATGAGCAAGCGGTCCAAATCTCTTTACTCGGGGCAGAAAATGGGGATACCAACAGACTGACGGCCGCGAGGGTTCTGTGGACACTTCTCGTTTAACTGGAGCTGTCTAATTTCGGCCGTTTTGCATCCCGCAATCAATATGGGTCGATTTTATTTATGTATTTCATTATAACCAATGGAAAAGCATATCTCTCTTATCCTACGTATCCATTTTAACTTTCTTATCAAATCGACTGGAAAATTGCTGTCCCATCTTCAATCGTCCTTCTAAAATCATCAGTGTGTTTAGTGTTTGGCCAAATCATTCAGCCGTTGTAGAAACTCCGATGTTAGGTTGCGGATATCTGTCTCTGAACAAACACATCAATGTCCAATAAGTTGTTAAACAGGCTTCTCTGCCTTTCGCACTCCATCCAATAAAAATACACTCCATGCGTCGAGGTTGAGCTCTGGAACCATGTCACGCTGCACCCACGCGTCTAGTTTGAAAACACCCTCAAAATAAAATGTTCAAAGCACCAGCATAGCTGAGGTTCATTCCATCCTTTACGACGCCCCCCCCCCCCCTCTTCACACAGAAAAATCCACAAACTCATTAATCGCTGATCATGTCCCCCGAACCAACTATCGTCCCTGTCTTTAACTCGACCGTCAACGTAGTGAGATACCGCAAATTAAATCGCATTTTCGGTCTGGTTAGTAACGGTGGTTTTGTCATGAGTTACCTACTAATTTTACCCGGTTCAGCCGTCCACCATCTTGTTGATAATCGCAGCCTTAAACTTCGATAGATTTGAACCAAACTAGAATACAGTGTTTGTTAGTTTTGACTAAATGAAGGAAACATGGAACAAAGGAGCAATCAGCCATTTGTGCAAATTGTTTATAGTGGTCCTTGAGCAGCTTCTGTAGCCTTGCTCATTGATTTTACAAAGCGACCTAAATTATGTCTTAAGGAAACAGTTAAATTGCATTGAAGTTCAAATATTCTAGGCCCTGGCTGGTTGGACAAACTGAACAAAATTGTCTATGACATGCAGGCGGCAATATTGACACCACAGAGGTCATTAAAGGGACATAATAAATTATTGGGTTGAAGAGGAAGAATGAAGCCTATTAGGAATGTTCAATGCATTCCTCCTACAAAGATCATCAGTCTTCCTTGAAATGAAAAATTCATGAGGAGAAGAGCTGGCCAAGTATAAATATGTTTCATCTTTGTAATGGGTAATAGATGCCACCAACTCGTTTAACTGGACTCGATCACCATTTACACCTCACTGAATAATTTCGACAGGATAACGGTATACCTTACGAAACTGCAGATATGTACAGGTACGTCTTTTGACAGCGAGGACAATTGCACACCTTCCATATGTCAGCCAATTTTGTGAACCACTTCACTTTGTGAGAAACAAAATTCGATTAGTGAACGCTTTTCCTAGATCGCCATCTTCAATATGAAGGCAGAGGTGGTTCTAGTGGTTATGCGTGGGTTATGCTGGTGAGGACCATATGCGTTATAGCTGGCAAGTTCCCATGGCTTGGAAGAGACCTCCCAACCAACATCGGTCTAAATAATCTACGAAACGGAGATCCAAAAGTCTTCACTCATGTGACTAAACATGGAATAGGACGATTGAGAGAGTGATCGGCAGGAACTTAACCTGCACAGCAACTAATCCAAAGAGCCCGACCGCATCAGGTCTGTTATTAGTGTCACAGTTGTCCGAAACGACAACGTTTGTTATCAATAGACTTAGAATTAAAGTATATGTAATAATTTTCGGAGGGACGGATGACCGCGCCCTGGTGCACTCCAGCCCCACCGAGGACACCTAAGGGAATTGATAATGAAAACCCTGAAAGATTTGCTCATAACATTATGATGTCACACAGCCCCTCACTAGCAGGGATTAATGTTGTTGTTTTGTTTTTTCGTTACGCATCATAAAGCAATAATGAGTAATCCGATGCAGGCTTTCCCATGAATTACTGAAGTATGTGCTGTGGAGATGAAATAAACGCTACATAAGCCTAACATTGGTACACTATTTTGACAATTTGACAACAATATAGTTGAAAAAAATACTAAACTTATCAAAATGGCCGTACTCGACTTGAAACATTCAAACTAGCATATCTCGGAAAGTGAACAAATTAATTTGTTTTTTAATATCAAAATCGGGGGAGAATCAGACTTACATGTCTCATTCGAACGTCCTAGATCTTAGTAAGTCGAGCAGTAGCCATCGTGAATCATCGTTCAAAACAGCTTGCATGACCACTCAATGGGAGCGTGCGCTGGTATACAACTCTCGTATGGGCACCTGAAATTGTGAGGGCGAGTAAAGCCGGGAATCGCGTATCTCAGAATAGGCCTACTTCCTATAGTGTGTGAACGCCTGCAATATGCATCAAATGGCCCGTGTGTATGTGTGACTCTAATCGGCTTTTGTATAAGATTGGCCAAATTCTACGATGCTGATCTAATAGCCAATCGATTATATTCGGGAGATATTTGTCATCCGCCTCTTTCCATTGATATATAGTTGTTGCTTTTTTGTCTTGTATCATTTTACGATTGAAACGTGACACACACTCAATTCTCATTACGGAGAAGGGAATCTAACCTCTTGGTAAACATTTTGTTGCCAGATGTTAGGCCTGTGGACCTTAAAAGATGGAAGTATTGATTCCAGGTATATCGCGCTACATAACATTCCGCAACGAGGAGGTGACGTCACAGTAGGTATAACCAGCATTTTATTGTTTCTCATGGTTAAATTGAATGTTAATTCTCTTTGAACGGTGAAGAACACGGTTTGCCGAGAAAGGTTCATTGGTCGATTGATAAAGTAAGAAAGAATGCTCAGGGGTAGTACTGGAATGCTACTGAAACCTTGCAAAAGATGGCCCCCCTACGTATATAATGAAATGAGAACCCATTGATGTGGAACACTGGCGTACCCAGGATTTTTTTTCTTATGGGGGGGGGCCTACATTTGTTATCGGCGTCCTGGGGAAGGGAAGAAAAGGACAAATTTTGCTTCTGAGCTAAAGCTTAGATGCAAAATGGTGCAATTAATTTGACTAATTACCGTCTCCCTAAGGCACCCCAAATCCAGGAATTCATACACCCTAGTGCATTTTGAAAATAGGTCGAAGTGTATTTACATGCGTGTTGTGCTAAAGACACTGGGAGCCATTTGTAAACATAACAGACCACAGCGATTTGGTGTGATTCGCTTGCCTTATATTTATGTGATGCTGTGATTGTGATCGCTGTTGCGGAATCGTCCGTACAGACAACATGAAAACATGGTGGGTCATGTAAAGTTCCATAATGCAATGGCCCGCATTTTTTTTTCCTAGGACACATAAGGGCATTGACCATCACGGTGCCTTTTTTCCACCGCATCGTAATTACTTGCGCAGTGTAGTCACATCCCAAAGAGGTACAGTGACATCTTTTGAATTTCCGAAGAAACCCGTAGAAGCCGAATTTAATGCCCACAAACAAGATCGCTTTTTGAGGATTGAGTATGGGCCTCAACCTACCCCTATGGTATTCAGCTCTTTTTGACAGAATAATTTTTCTCAAACTTAGCCCCTATGCGACGCCAGTGATGTGGAGACACAAAGCAAACCCACTCACTGCTACCCACTCAATACCTCCACCGGGAGACCGACGAAGTAGCAAATCTAAACGACACGGATCGTATTTGCTGTACAAGGTGAAAAATGGTCGTTGTTCTGCTATCCTTTTACGGACAGAAACACTTCTCGAGCGTTCGACCAATGTCGAGTTTTTCGAACATTTCGAACAACAGGATACACAGGGAATTGTAGCTTGGTTTTTAAAAAAAATAACTAATGCGTTTTATGAGATGCTAAATTGTTTTGTGTTAGTGGTCACCCGAAGCATTATTTCGAGCCTCGAATGGCCAATGTATCTATAATTTTCGTAAATGCATGGTTGCATGGTCGCATGGTTCTAGCTACAACATTATTGCTGCTCTAAAGACTGATTGCCTTCACAGACTTGTGTTTTCATATCTGGACATTACCACCTTAGTTGTTGAGTGTCCTTCTTGCAGGTTGAAATACTCGAGCGGGGGTCCTCAAAGTCCTCAGAGTTCCATGTACGCATCACGCTTATGAATGTGTATCACCATGTTCAGGAACTAATGGCTCCCTCATAATTAAGAAATTGCAGATGTTAGATTCGTATTTCGAGCAGGGTAAATGTAGCCTAAATCGATTGAATATAGAGTCGAATCAAATGTCGGGTACGATTCACGCCAACCGAAAGTGGCGCCAGCTTAGTTAATAGTTATCCACTTAACTATAGGATGGTTATGCTTGTGCTCAATCATTGTACATTGCCCCTCCCTCTCTAGCCAACCGGGGCCCAGTCGGGTGAAATAAATAAATAATTCGTAGTAATTTCTGTCAGCATGTTCACTGATTAAGAGACCGATCGTTGTGGTGTGTCCAGATTCAGAGCGAAACAGTTGAAATTCAGGAAAACTGGTGCATCATCATAATGAAATGCAAATCTACATGTTTCCATATATTCTGGGTTTTATCATTTCCTGGTTTGTTAATGGGGAAAAGCGAATGTTCTTGCATGTTCTACTGAACGTGAATAATTTGTTGTCGTCCTTCTTATTTTTATTCACAGGCCTATCATAATTATGGTACGGGAAATCTGAATTGGTTATTGAGTCAAGAGAGGCTGTGAAATGTCACAAAGCAAACGTTTCATGTTTTTCTTGTTCATCTGTTTGCAAAGATGACACACGAACGCTGCATACCCCTGATCAATGCCAAGCATGTGTCCACTTAGGGTTAATCAACGGTCGGGCACGGTCGAGGATAAAGGTCACCTGAGGCCGGGTTACCGGGTCAGAATGCAGAGGTTCGCGTTGTGAACAACTTCGTGAGCAACTCAAGTATCGACATCGTGCATGGCTTGTGAACGTTCAAAATATTCGATGTTATGTGTGGGATTTAGTGAGTCATTTTGGGCTAGGCCATGTTTCAAAACACCCAATGTGAGTGATCTTATTTTGGAGAAACTATATGAAACGTAATTGAAACGTAAACATTCTCTTCAGCATCGTGACAGCCCGGTATTCATCGAATTATTCGATCAATTGAAGATTCGACAAAAATGACCTACCATCGATTCTCTTCCTGTGGATGAGTCTAATTAACACATTTGAAATTTTGTTCTAGAAAGCTTCCAGCTTGTGCTGAAAGACCAATGGGTTCGACTATAGATGTCAACTGAGAAAATGTGTTTGGACCACAGGGTGTACTTGGCTCTTGCTTAGTACAGTCAGCGACGCGCTGTTTACTTTAATTCCACTTTAGCATGAAAGTTGTCAAATGTTGCAATTTTCACGAGAAGATTTCGTTGGTTGGTCATTGGTAGAGTCATCTCACATCTCGAGCGGGGACATTCTATAAATATCCAAACGGGACTGTACATGACATGCCTTCGTACTTGACATGCGTCGTTAACTGATCGAACAAAAAAGTACGCGAATACATAATTCAATCGAATTGAATTATTGTGTGTAGCGGCCTAAATTCCCAATGTATGACTACCGGTACTGTTACCAGTATCTCTTATATCTTGGGAACCGAGTTTGATATTCGTTTCGTGCAAATTTCTTCTTTTTCACTTCCTCATAAAAGAGAGCTTGTGTCCCTGCAAATGACTGGATGGCCCCTGAAAGAGGCGTTGGACACCCAGGACCACGAGATCCTACAGTAGACCACGTCACTGACCACGTGTTTTTCCTGTCCGAACCGGAGTTCAAGCTGGCTAGAGAAGATGGGGGAGTACGACCTTGTAATGGTTTCTGCGCGTTAGCCGTATTAGACAGATCCTGGCAATGCCATCATGTAAGATACTGGTTCTAGAACGCGGCACCTTCTTTCTGCCCAACCATGTCCCAGAACTTGCATTGCCGTTTGCAAAGACAATGCGCGGACACTCCGAGGGAGTTTACCCATGGATTTCGCTGCCAAGACCAACCAGCGGAAGACTGGTACTATCCGATGGCAGCACGGGATGATTCCATTCTTTGGAGGTCGATCAACAACGTGGAGAGGCTAGTGTCTGAGACCAACAACTAAAGAGATGCATGGATGGCCAGAAAAGACAGTACAGAATGTTCGAAATACTTCAAGTCAGCGGAAAACCTTCTGGATGTGCATAGTACAGACGATAACTTTCCAACAGTGCTTGGGAATACCAGTCATCAGAGGTCCGTCATCTGGCTCACTGCAAAGGGGCTGTGGGGAAACTCACTGAAGGGGTTCAACGCTATAAGAAATGTTTCTACCGAGCGGTGGTACCGGCTCTTTCGCATGTGCGGGATCGACCACCGGAATTTCCTGTTCCTGAGAAACTGTACTCTCGATAGCAAACCAAGCAGACCACCGGTACAGCCACGGTAGGGCAAAGCTACATATAGCAACTAACTGCAAAGTTGAGAGGATATATCACCAGGGAAGTAGCACACGCACGGAAACCTCCAAAGGTAGCATCAGGATCGGTGATTTGATATCTGGTTTTAGCACTTGGTTCCCTACCTCCTGCTACCCTAGTGCAGAATTCGTTTCCTCTATCCAAAGCGGAGCCGGGGAACGTTTCTCTGCACATTACGTCTCATACATAGTTGCCCGTATACCCGTCGCTGACTTGGAAGGCAGTGGGATTTCGAGAACTTGGAGTTCGGTGCCTTCTACATCGCTGGGACAGTGGGAGGTGATTATGAGAAGCAGTTCCACATCAGCTCAGTGTCCTCCAGACAAACACCCTGTCCAACATTTGCGGAACTCCCATTGATATGCTCCTGATTTAGCCTGTAGAGCCTCGCCTCAACAGCTGGAAGCATCGGAAGACCACGTCATCTACGTCTGCGGGGTCGTGGGAGAGATGGATGCTGACAACGAAGATATCTGGTTCCGCCACAACCCAGACGAACACCAAATGGTGTATGTGTTATTATAATGTTTTCACGTATGGTCTGCGGTAACGTGAGACGTAGGACGATAATATACGTTCGTGCGACATACGTTGTACGTACGCTATAACCACTATACGCGCGTAGGCAAGTGTGTACCTAACAGTATTACTTACCTAACAGTATTACGCGACGTTTGTTAGTACGTAATAATTCCGTACGTACGTATTGGCTTGGGTATGTTATACTAATTTAATACGTACATGTCTGGTGATCAAATACGTGGTATGTACGGAAATGGATAATATACGACATGATATGTAAGTGCGTTGGAAGGAATGGCGTTCATTGGTATTACTTTTACATGAGTAGGGGGCCCAAGTGAAATTTTATACGCGAATATATGCTCGTGACGAGCTCTACGTCTGTCATCAAAGTATACTACGTTAGTGGCTACGTACGTTATAACACGTGATAACTCACACGTAGCACTAGAACAGAGACCGACTTAGCAATTTGATCATTTTATTTCAGAGGCTTCATATTCTACAACGACTTCACACGTTTGACACAACTGTTATTCCTGACACAATCGCTCTATAAGAAACGACTGTGCTGGTTCTACTATTTTGCGTTACAATCGTTAGGACGTCCAAAATCTTTTCATATTTTTAAAAGACGGCGTGGTGGACTCTCAAACAAGGACAAGGTTTTTTTGTGGATATGATAGCCATCTTCACGAATATGACCTTTCTACGATTATACAGGCCACACACGGAGTGTGAAGAAGGTTTGAAAAAGGCAACTCATTGAAGTTTCACACAAAGGCAGAATGGAATTATGGGTAATATAGTTAAAATGGCAGCGCCCATGCACAAGTATTTCGGTAGAAGTAACGGATATTCGTTCGTTAGTTCTGACGAATCATCCGGACTGGTTAGAACGATTCGTAGAGCGCTGACTTCACCTGGTGAATGAGGATTTTAGAATCCCGGTCGGGTCATGCCGACGATTCTAACAAGTATACGTTGCCTTTTTGCTGGCGCTCTGAACATTCTCACTCTCACATGAAGATACCACCATAAAGGCATGGCCTCATTCCGTGTGGCCTACCTGGTGAAGAATTCCAAGCTGACATAGCCCCGTGTCCACGTCTGTAAAATACGGCCACGCTTAGGCTACTTCTACTTTAGTAGAAACTTGGGGTCGGGAAGGAACGGAGCCCTCACGAACGACACTGGAACCACAGCACCAGCAACTCAAGAAGAAGAAGAAGACCGAACAGAACTCAAGAATTATCCATGATTTCTGAAAACAATTGGTTGGAGCGTTTCTTCGGCGGCGGCAGAAACAAAACATAATATCCCCTGTGGGGATACAATGACGCCTCATCGATGTGTCAGTCCAGCCAATCAAGCGTTCAGTTAGCCCCTACGTTATTGTGAAATCACTGGCGCTGTACGTGGGGAGCAGCTGAAGGGAAGGAAATATTGTTATGGGACCAGTTGGTTGTTACATGTGCTATGAGCGAGTGCAGTCAGACCCCAAATAGAGATTCCATCAATCTGGACGTGACAGTGTTCTCCGGAGAGTGCAATAGGACATCAGCAGCGAAACTGTTAAAATAATAAAAAATGTATATAGCACACATATCCAACGAGGTACAAGAAACGTTTGTCAAGGCGCTGAACAAAACGGAATAAAAATATAAAATACCAAAATGAAAAGTATATAAATGGCCCCAATTAAATGGCCAACAGCAAGAGGCAGCGTATGGAGTTAAAAACTGCGAAAATGCTAATATGAATAGAAATTGAAAAATTGCTAGGATGAAAGATGAGAACAGTTTCGGAAATTGCTATGATGAAGATAAGAACAGTTTCGAAGAATGCTTCAAATACAATAGAAAAAAATACGTGAAAGTTACCAGAAATAATGTAAGAAGTAGAAAATGATACATATACTGTACAACAAGTACGCAATTTAAGAAAGAAAAACTGTTAATGTTCGGTCACCTTTTGATTAGGCACCGCTCTTACATAGTATTCATTGCCGTATCTAAGCTTATTTGTAACAAAAACCTTCACCGATATCATCAAACCGTCTGAGAGGTCGGTTTCGACCTCGTGACCATAGCTGGGCCAATTTTGGGATATTGTTTAGGGATATCGACATTCCAAGTGAGGGTGAAAACTACCCTGTTAGGTGAACAGCTGAAAATCACTGCTGAAGACACCCCAAAATCAGGAGCAGATTCGGTATGATTCCTGTGAGAGTATCATCAGGCCATGTTGCTTTTACAGTTTCCATTTCTACAGACCTTTTCGAACAATTGATATGGTTCGTCTTCGCGCGGCCTGAGCGGGGAAATACGATGCTACAGAATTGAACGGTCGGCTTTAGGTGGAAGGTCTATTTAAGTAAACAACAAAATGTTGGCAAATATCATGATCACGGTCCAGGGTGTGTGATTCGTGGTATAATACCATTCGACGATAGGGTCGATGAAGCGTAGGATTTATCAATCTATACATGGCACTAGACCTCACAGGTTGAGGTTTGTAACTGATGCTATACGTACTACAAAGGCTGCTACGACCAATCAGGGAGCTAGATATCAACTGGAGAGGCAAGGAGGGCAAATGATATAAACTCATTGATGAGGCAAAATGTTCCCAGTGCGTAGCGACAGGCGGAAGAGCGCATTTGTACGAGTAAAATTTCAAATGCAAAGAACCTTGAATCGAGCTTAAAAGGGAAATCCATGGTTTGGTACTAATCCAGCGGATAAATGCCACTCCCACGAGGCCCGGGACCTTGGGAATGTATCCCATGGGCATAGGCTGGCCGCTGTAAATGCCAACAAACTCTCATTTGATCACGTAGTGGTAAACGTATTAAAATTGTCCCGGTAACTCACATTTGTGTTAATCTCACTCGAAAATGTCTCTCGATGGTACGTAGCGCAGCCGATGCAAAATGTTGGTTTGTATAGCTTCGTACGTAAACACAAGCAAAGTTGCAGAAACATAACTCTCGTTTATCTACGGTAACCTACATACCACCGGCCGATACAGTAAAGTGCGTGGGTGCATGAGTGCGGGGGCCTAGCCAAACCGTGCAGGGAATGACCTGTGACGTATCTTCAGCAGGTTGAATGATGCTAGGGGGCTCTTATACCCTTTGGGTGACTTTCTCGATCTTCTCTAGACTAAGCTGTGCTTTGCTTACTACAATAATGCCGTAACGGTGTATGGGCCGAGTCGCTTTTATTTTAATATATATGATTGTGAAGTGTCGCTGAAGCGAGCAGTTGGACCTTTGTTATACCGTGTGCCATCACACAATGGGCAGCAAAAACGGTTCAACGATCACTACCGCCAATTTATTCAGAATAACTGTTACGAAATACACTTCATTATTGCGTGTTGAGTGTTTCCTTCCCCTGATCTACCTTATACCAATGGAACATACATAAATATTGTAAAAGTACATTCAACACCTGTTCGCAGCAAAGCTGCTATGAGAATCCATCGTCTGACGTAGTGTCACGAGTAGAAGCACAAATTGAATGCCAGCTAATCCTAGGGAGAATTCTTAGTCATCGATCTCACTCTCTCGTTCAGGTAACTTTTCGCTACTTGGAAAGGAGCGGGGCAGTCGTCATGGAGTAGTTTGGAATCACAGTTAATGAATTTAGTTCCTTATTTCCACTACTGCGGGTTAACCTAATTCTATACTTCTGTCCAATGATGAAGAGACTTTAGAAATCCTACACATTACCGGTGTAATTCTCCTGTTTATTGCCACTGCAGAGCAGCCAATTAGACGCGAGCCTATCAGTGATAGCGAACTAAGAAAAGGTCGATTAACGGAGTAATTAGGTGACTTATCGTAGTTTTGTCGAGAATAATTATGTAAACCCCTCAAAGCATGGTCATTGGTAATTGAATTTTGCTAATGAGCATAACTCAAAGCAAATAGAACGGAGCTCATGGAAGGAAGAAACTGAAATATACCGACCTATATACAGACTCAACTGGGAAAATGATACAAATCATAAAACTAAAATTGAAAAAAAAAGATAAAATAGAAATGTAAAGTGCCATCCTACTAGTGAAACAATGTCAAAATAGTAATTTGAAGCTACGGATATAATTTTCACCGATGCGATTACATATACTTAATCCTAAGTAATGTAAGCATAGCCTCAACCTGGAATTGTATGATCCAGATTGACATAGTGCGCAAATACTGATAACAAATGTCTTTCCATGGGTGTGGGGTCCAATAATTGGTTATCAGTTTACGGATTCATTGCTTTCAACTACTTCAATAATCTAGTGGAAATAAATCAAAATCTGGTCTGTTCATTTTTGAAAGTTTCAAGAATCTCTTGACGCCTTATCTCTATGGCATGTCAGTATGTAGCGTTTTTTAGTGATTATTATTATTATTATTATATTATTATTATTATATTATTATTATTATTATTATATTATTATTATTATTATTATTATTATTATTATATTATTATTATTATTATTATTCATTATATTATAGTTGTTCTTCCAAACCGTCCCTCCTGGTTTGGTACTTGTAGTGTCTGTCCCTCAGACCGCGGAGTTCATACCGGACTCTGGGAGGTCGAGCACCCGTCTGAGTTTATGGGCGCTGCCAGGTAGTGCTGTCTCTGTTAGGGGGCGTACTCCGGTTTATGTCGATTATGGTGGTTTCGTTCGCCGTTGGCTTTGTCCACTACTACCAGGTCTGGTTTCCGTGCATGCTGATTACTTGTCCGTTAGCAACCTCGAAGTCCCAGAGGATCTTCGGATTGTGGAGCAACGTAGTATTGTCGCTTTCAGTCTGGATCCCGTAGTGCTGACATATTCGTGATGTGGTGCAGCCGCTACGTTGTTAGGCCTTGTCTTATGCAACTTCGGCGATTTTCGAGGCAGGACGTTGTTATATGAGCCACCGTTTCGTCTTCTGGTGGCACATGCGACATTTCGGGTTCACTCGATGTGCGGTGACTTCCGCCTGGTGACACTTGGTGTTTAGGGCCTGATCTTGGGCAACTGTTATCAGTGCCTCTGTCTCTATCTTGAGCCCTGTAGCTTGTTGCATCAATCGATAGTATTCTGTATCGACGTTATACCTGGGACCTGTCGTCTGTATCGTCCGTGGTAGGGTTTTGCTGGCCCATTTTGTCCGCTTACACTTTTTCTGCCAATCGGCCTTCGTCTCTTTCTTCGTTTTATACCCCGTGAGCACCTCATTCCGCCACACAGCCTCTATCAGTGGGTCTCTGTCCCTGTTTGCTGCGATTTATTCCTGGAGTCCGGCACACCGGAGTGTCATGGTGGCCGCGACCCCATTCAGGCCACTCCCGCCGTTCCTTCGTGGGATGTAGCGCGTGGCACGTTTCACTCGTGGGGTTAGTCCACCGTAACATGTTTCATCGGTTTTCCTCGTCTTGCGGTCACTCATCCAGCTCTTGCCTGCTTCCATTCTGTTATGGTCCCGTCCGTATAGGTGATGACAGGCAGGGAGCATGTGGCATGTATCTTGTTCTGCCCATTGAGCTTGGACTTGAAGATCTGAACGAGCTTCCTCCTTACGTTGCCGATGCCTCGTCTTTGACCTCTCTCTGTTTATTTTCCATGTTCTGCAGTATGCCCAGGTATTTGTACCCCTCGTTAGGGTCGGCATCTCTGATCTTTCCAATAGTGAGGTCAAGGCCGTCGGTCAGCTTGATTTTTCCCCGGTGGATTAAATCTGCCTGGCACATTTGTCAAAATCAAACTCATGGAGATGTTGTCGCTGATTATCCTCACTGTGTCTCAAATTTTGTGCGGTTCGGTAGAGGTTTTGTCAGCTTTTTTATCAAATATTGCGGCAGCATGTGTCTAGGGGCCCGTAAATTGTACTTATTGCCAATAGGGAGTGAGGGAGAGCCATTTCTGAGGGTCACTTCTCTGGGTTCCGACCTCAAAACCCCCCTCCCCCCCTACAAACTCTCGGTACCGCCTGTGTCCGATTGAAAATCCAAATATTTTAGATAAATAGACAACAAAACCATACTGGTCCCCTTTAATCGAACACTAGACTCGTATAATACATGCTCGAGGCACAGTAAACTCCACTGACTAAACAAGTCGGGTTAATCGGAGAGTGTCCTTAACATCTGTTTGTGAAATCTAATTGAACACTATAACTGAATTGCTTGAACGTTCTCATTAACACGGACAGATGGATATGGGAGATAAAGTTCTTTTTGAACCACTGTGCTCTCAGTCTAGTAAATCCAAGCGTTGTCAACTTCAAATTATGTACTATTTATGGGTTACTCACATACCGAGTATCACCTTGATGATCCAGCCAGATGATCTCGAGCGATCATGTTCATAAACAAAAAAATGACCATTTTTATATCAAAATATCAATAGGGACCTTCGACGGACTGGAAGGATAAATCACATATAGTGAGTTTTCTAAAAAACCCCCAGATACGACTTCCTCAAACAGGTTGAATGAGTGAATCGATTTCCCAACTGTGGTGACGGGTAAGACGCATTCATTCAAATTCATGTCATTTTGTGAATGAAAGACCACGATTTTGTGTCTCTGACAAAAGCTTCAATTATGAATGTACAATAGAGAAAACAATAATCGGCAGCCAAAATTTCACAACCGTAGACAGACAGTCACACTAATAACCGATTTTCCACTATTTTTCATCGTTATGCTGACTTATCCTTTGGATCTAGACTAAACAGGAACAAAATGGGCCCTGTTTGGTAATTTATAAATATCAGTAGATCTATGCCCTCACAATATCTTCCCAAGAGTTTTAAAAAACTACAAAACAGTGCGTGATATCGAAAACTATACGAATCGTATTATGAATCGTCTAGCTCAACGATGAATAGAAAAGATGCAATTTTATCTCAGTATCGCTATGACACATTTGGATGGTTCGCCAAAAGAATCGGGTCGAGCTTCATCGTTGTGCAAGGTGTGAAGCAAGTTGAGGACAACGGAACTGGGCCTGATCACCATACACCGGAAAAGTGGATCGGTAGCACGACACGAACATCGTTGTCGCGTGACCAACCTTCATGAGGGTTACCTCGGAAAATATGTTGGGTACAAATTCACATGAAAAATTCGCTTTACCTAACCTGGGTTAACATTCACCCAACATGGTAAAATATTACCAAGAATGGGTAAGAACAATTGCCCATTGGTCTTTGTACCCACATTTTTAGAGTGTACTAAAGGGACATTCCTTTTGGGAACACGCCCACGTACGATCGGGGAGTCAACGTATCACAAATTGCCCTTCTCATCTCAATGAATTCTTTATAGTTCTCGGAAATTAGGCGGCAGTGGTTTCATTGTGCAGGCGTGACACAGCTGAACACAAGGTGGAGTATCTTTTAGGCTGAATCTGTCACCATTATCACTCATTTTAGTGCCACGTTACACGGTCATAATTCTGCACGATTCCAAGAGTTGACCACGTGCACCCGTGTGTACAGAGGTATTTCAACTCGTATGGGCCTGTCCACGGGTGTACGGACTCATGCTCACAGCTGAAACAGTTCGTGGTATAGTCGAAACTCCTCCTCATAGCCTGCATCATTGGCCTTTTTTTAAACTGTGACCACTCGGTAAACTGAAAGAAATGTCCCCATGTTTAATATGTTATTGTTGTTGAATTGCATGAAAGACATGCCGTGGCTTCTGTATATGTTTATCAAGAAAGGTACTTAAAAGCCTGAATAAACGAGCTCAATAAGGTTAGAAAATCATCCTATCCCACATGTCGGAAACTTACTGCTGATGCCCGAAAGGGACAAACTACACTCAACTATGGAGGACATTATACAACATGGATGATAGCAACATAGATTAATCTCGGGAGATCGAAAGGAAGGAAACGCCTCTTGCTACTTTGTGGAACCATGTATGGCACGCAATTGACAGAGTACGACCAACCTTAGTGCATGGAACCATGATGTACCACCGCTCTAATGCCTACGGAAAGACGCTAACCCCTAACCAGGAAGAATTTGGGGGACCCCACTGAGACCAGTCTGTGGGCGGTCACATCTTGTAACAGCAACCTGTCTCAACCTTTGTCACGTAGCATCTACAGTTGATTTCCTCGGCACAAGAATCCTGCGACAGCACGGAAGACCTTTTGTCACGGATCCAGAAATGCCAATATTGGACTGAATAAAATGTATATTGGCAGTATGGAATTGTCAAAGCCTTTCCCCCTTATCGACGTTGACTTTGCCAGACAGGTGGCTGTGAATTGTTGGAAGAGATGACATCAGGTTTGAGAACGCACCCACATGAGCTTGGCCTCTTCCTGAAATCAATCGAAAATGAACGGCAAGGACGTACATACCGGAGGAGTTCAAGACTTCTGTCCATCAAGAATCTCCACCCTTGGCAGAAGACCGACGATGACGGGGAACGTATCCCGTCCAACAGACAAAAAGAGGAGAGGGTTGATAGCAACAGTTCAAACACCGGACAATACAGTGATTGGTAAATGATTGTTATGGCCCTCATTCACCATAAAACAATATTGAAAACCCTTTTTGTCCAATTCAATACGACCTGTACAAACGAGGATGGTGGGGCGGTAGGTTGTTGCTCTAGCGGTGATTGTTGCCCATGTCTTTTTGCCTTGGTGGGCTAGGGTAACTTAAGAGAAAGATGGTAGCTAGTGGCATAAGTTGTACTATCTATTCTAGATATTGTCGACGACATATTTCTGGCTTGGTCAGGGACGACCTGATGAACAGATGCCTACGACTATGGGCCAATTAACTCAGGGCGCTGACCAAAGTATCCATTCAAGCATCCGGGTTTTGTTAAATATGACTGCCCTAGCCTGAATGTTGATGGCAGGATGACCGTTTTAGATCTTAAAGTATGGCCAGGAAAGTAGGGCAACAGCTACGGAGATGTCACCATATCCAGCACACACACTATCAAAAACAATGAGTAAACCCACAAGTCCACCCACAAGGGAAGGAGGTATGAAGTGAGAACCACCATGCAAGTGCTAACGAATGATGGGAGGTTGATGAGAAAGTATCTCGTGAACTTACCAGATGAAGAAAGGATAGTCGCTGTACAAACTCAGAAGAGGATGCAGTGCAGGGTTTATTCGATAATATTATAGGTTTCGAGGTATACACTAGGGCTAAGACAAGATGATAGAATTGTGCCACAAGACGCAAGGTATAGAACCCATGTCAGGCTAAAAATAACGTAACAAGAAGAAACGTGCAAAGAAAACTTTTTTTTTTTGATGACCAAAACAACACATGGTTTAAAAAAGAGGGAAGCTGAAGCTGTCCTCTGGTGAAGCAACTTCCAGGTAGTGTTCTACAAAAGAGGGTGAGGAGGGTGATAAAAGAATCGGATTCAAAGTCATGTTGTTGAAATGTAAGGTACAAAACTGAAAACACCTCTTGTGCAAATCTAACCCTGTGGCGGTAATACTGCTATGACATCTCGTGTAAATTTGCGACATCAGAAAGGTCTGTCAAGAAACGGGAAGTAGTGGACGGTATGTTGTAAGGAATGTTGAAGGGGATTTAGGTACATATGGAGAGACTTCCAGGAGCCTAGGAGGGCGATTTTTGGAGCACTGCAATGGTAGGAATAATGAACGGCTGTTTTCTATGAACATAAAAACAGATCACAATGGCAACGATTTTTGGTTTTACGTCTCTACCTCAACACCCACCTAGGAGACCCCGTGAGACGGCCAAGTCTCGAAAAAACAAAAAAAAAAAGCGGTCTGTCTCTTCTTATATGCTTCCTTGCTCTCCCTTTTCTCTTCTGTCCCTCTCTTCTGACATACATGAAATGAGTCCAAAGTAAATAGGAAATAAGAGTGGACCACAAGTAGATTTTAAATGTGGAACAACTCTCCTACTAGTATTTAATCAATTTATGTTCATGTCTATGTACCCCACATAGTAAACAGTGGATTTATGGGAATGTGATATACTGAAATGCACAAATGTATGCAATTAGAAGAAACCAAAACAATGACCCTAGGTATACAGTTGTCAACGATCTCATATAGATTATTAGTCAACGCAGGGCAATTACAATGATTCCCACACTGCACGCAGAATAATTCTACCAATTTAGCGCAGAATGCCATGCCATGTCACAAGTTGGTACCCGTTTTTACTCATGGCCTATACTAGATAGGGTAATCACATACCCACCATATCAGAGAGATATTTTCCAAGGACTTGTCTTCCCGAAGGACAACCGTAGGGTAACAGCTATTCTGCCGTATGGCGAATACTCCGACTTCCCAACCCCTGTTTATGGTAACGCTGCTGGCAATAAAAAATACCTAAGTGTTTAGAGCGGATGTCGTCTTTTTTATATTTGAAGTGTCGCTCAAGCAAGCGATTGACCCCTTGTTGTGCCTTTGCCCTCGCCAAAGGATTCAGTGCCCCACATCCAAAGGTTATTCACGTTGGCAGTTAGACATTACATTTATCAGTGCAGTGCGGACGGTATGCACAGTAGAAGATATGAAACTGAATGCCAGCTAAATCCAGGGAGAATTCTTACTCGCCGTCTCACTCTCTCTTTCGGTATGTATCTTGATTTGGGGAGGGGGGGGGGAGTGGTATATGAAGTACGTGTGCAATAATTTCGAAATAGTGGATATTATTCCAGTGCTGCGGGTGTCGATCTATTCCTTTATTTAATAGTGACACTAATATACAAAATAGAAATCCGTTCCTGTAATTCTAATCTGCACCGCAGAGGGCAATTCGATCAGTAGTGTCACTGCCAGAGCAGTCAATCAGTTTGCGAGCATTATCAGTGATAGTGAAGTGAGAAAAAAAAACGAAAAAATTACTGAAGTAGTTGGGTGAGTAGTAAACACACTGGACTTGCCTGTGTCAAGAATAATTGAGTAAAACCCTCCAAAGCATGATAAGGTAATTGAATTTTGTAATCAGGATAACTTAAAGCAAATAGCATTTCATTATGTGGTTAGTTTTTGGCAGGAACAGTTATAAAAAGTCTGAACGTTAACCAGTACGTTTTTTTTTTTTTTTTCCAATCATTGACATCTGCGGTGACCGGTTACACACCAGAAACGCAACTAGATAGAAATTGGGCCCTTGTGATTCCGGTGCTGGTGGATGTGTAGATTTTTTAATCAACTTGTATGTTCTGTAATTTGACACCTTCATGTCAAAATTACAAAACTGGTGTATAATTATACACAAAGGGGTGAATTTCCACCTGCGCGTGTGGCTGTACCAGTTTAATATTATATATTATTATTATTATATTATTATTATTATTATTATTATTATATTATTACTATTGAAATTCAATCTTGCAGGAAAGTTCCTGTTTGCTCTTTTAGATTTAGAGCTCATCAGTGCGGCTCAGATTGTGAATCGCGACTGAAATAACAACTGTACAGGCGAAAACTGCCAGTCCTACCTTTCACAAAAGGACGCATTGCCACATGAATTCCAGAGTGCAGAAGCTCGTAAGAGCGTGCGATGCGTAAAGCAAATAGAATTGCGTCTTGAGAAATGGAATAATAAAAGACTGACAAAAAGCGCCGTCACGAAACTGATTGTGCCAACAAAACAAAGCAGTACCATGGTAGCACAGCTGTTAGAGGAGCGCGTAATAAACTAAATCTGCAAACAGTCCTGTTTTCCTCATCAGTGCAGCTCAGATTGTGAAGCGCGACTGAAAGATACAACTGCACAGGCGAAACCTGCCCAGTCCCACCTTCCACAGGGAAAGAAATGTGAAATTGAACATGTATTAAACTATATCATTATCATATAAGAAATATATGATTTATATATTATTATTATGATATTATTCTTATGATTTTCTTATATTATTATTATTATTATGATTATCACATTCAAGCACAATTAAACGACTGGATACCTAAGACATGATTACATTATCACTATGGGAATATTGGAGCGGCTATTGGCGTTGTCTGCGGATATTTCAGAACATTATGCATTAATGAGTCTTCTCGGATGACTCGAACTGAATGGTCCATATAGCTATAACAATTTCTTTTTGTCTTTGTTCAGAGCATCAGTCAGCGATTTTAAGAGACAAAACTTTTCTGGTATTTTTATACTTGCCTAGCAGAGGATTGAACAAGCAGGGTTAAGACCGGATATCAGCATTATAGTGTCAGCAGGTAACGGATTGAGGCAATCCTCTTTGGCGGAACCTTAATGGGGTTTTTTTTTTTTTTTTTTTCAACACAGTGACAGAGGATGGGCGAACCATATGGCCCTAACAAAATGGGGCAACCCCAAGCACAAGAAACTAAATGAACGAGAGAGAGCAGCTTGTTGATTTACTCATGACCGCTGGCGATCAAAGCAGGGTGGAAAATAATCCCCGAAGCCCTTATCCAGGCACGCGAAAGTGCGAAAAAAAAAAGAGGCGAGCAAAGGTTTTAGGTTCGATGAAGTGGGAGATGCAACCGAACCGCGTGGCCGGAAGAAAAAAAAGAGCGAGTCTGGCGAGTAACCTCGAGTAAAGGGAGGAACAACATCCCCAAGCTTAGAAGAATATTGACCATAAAGTAGCGGTATAAGGAGCACCAGAGATGATACAGATCTGACGATGAGATAAAGGCT